>VXBU01009727.1:801735-845707 GCA_013400315.1 Bombycilla garrulus | reverse complement strand
TGGGTAATTTGAGTAATTATAGATTTTATTAATAAGTAAGTTTTAATGTTTAGTTTTATAGTTAAGGATGTATGAGTGTTTGAGAGAATGTTGTTTTAAATTTCTAAGATAATTATTGTTAAGTTTTTAATTTTGTGATGTGCATTCACGGATTTTTATAACAGACATTATTGATAAGTTATTGTTATTATAATTAATAATATGAAAATCAGCATCTCAATCACAAGAGAAGCAGTGTTGTGTTTTAGAATTTATTGTGAAAGATAAGATTATTGATGATATAAGGGCAAAATTAAAGGAAAATCCTTTAATTTGATCAAGATTCTGGAGAGACAGGTCAAATTGAAGGATCTTTCAAATTGTTTACTCTGGGGAAAGGGTTTTTGTTTGTGTCTCCACAGAGAGAGGGCGAATAAGCCTCCTGGCCAGGGTTCGGGTCATTCACGAATGTCATAGGAACCCCCTGGGTTCTGACAGGACACCTTTCACTAGATCAGGTTGCCTTAAGTCCCATCAAACTCTGAAGCTTTTAGGGATGGGGCATCCACAACTCTGGGCAATCTTCCAGTGCCTCGCCACCCTCACAGTAAAGAATTTATTCTGAATTTCTTAATATCCAATTTAAATCAAGCCTCTTTCTGTCTGAAGCCATTACCCCTTGTCCTGTGACTTCATGCCCTTGTACATGGTCCTGCTCCAGCTTTCTTGCAGGCTCTTTTAGATACTGGAAGATGCTCTATAATCTCCCACAGAGCCTTCTCCAGGCTGAACAACTCCAACTCTCTCAGCCTGTCTTTATAGTAGGGGTGCTCCAGCCCTCTGATCTTCATGGCCCTGCCCTGAACATGCCCCAGCAGGTCCACGTTCTTCCTGAGCTGGGGCCACTAGAGCTGATGCAGCACTGCAGGTGGGGTCTCACCAGAGCAGAACAAAGGGACAGAATCCCGTCCCTCACCCTGCTGTCCCTGCTGCTTTGGGTGCAGCCCAGGACATGGCTGGCCTTGTGGGCTGGAAGTGCACATTTCTAGGTCACTCTGGGACAGAAAAGCAGGCAGCTGGTCAGGGCCACAGAGCATGAGGAGTGCTACAGCCGTGGCTGTAACCTGGTGCACTCACTGCCCACTCTGGTTTCTGTCCTCTGCTCTTCCTGTGTGGGCTTTTTCAGGTGACACCTGCACTGGCCTCCCAAGCAACACGGGAATTAAACTTGCAGGTATCTGGCTACCCGTCAAAAAGATAACTAAATAAAGACGTCTTTTCAGAACTCAGGCAGGTCGTGTCTCTTTTCCCAGCCCTCCAAAGTCACTTAAAATGATAAGAATCATGCTACTTATATATTGCAGTAAAAATAATTATATGATGAATATGCTGTAAGATTTAATTGAAAAAGAGAAAAGTAATTAGAGGACTCTGAGTCTAATTTTATATTAAATTTAAAGATGTACTCCTCCACTTTATTTTTACTTTCTCTTCAATATATGCATATCTGATTTTTATCAAATAAAAATTAAATATGAAAGGACAACCTACCAAACATGATATGTGCTGTGCCCTTTCCTCCCCTTACTTCACATGCTTGGAAAAGATTTTATTTCTTCAGAAAGCTTGCTGTCAATTACTTGGATTTTTAGGTCATATTAAAATCCTACACCACTTCAGTTTCCTTTAATTATTACATATTTCATTTTAAAAATCTTTAGACAAAATTCTATTCTCAGTTACTACATGCAGACCCACTGAAGTCTCTAATTACCGTTTAATCAGATATATAACTTACTCTCAGGGAAAGCAGATAAGAATGAAAGGAAAGGCAGGAAAAGACTCAGAGCACAAAAGAATAGGCTGACTAGCAAAGAAAATTTAATAACATAGACATAACTAAGGCTTATTTTGAATATTCTCTTCTTACTGTGATTTTGTGAGTTAACAGTCATTTAAGATAAATGACTATGTAAGTTTCCTCAGTTTCATTTAAAAGACAAAGGGGAAATTACGTTTAGTTATAATTACATTTATAAGGACCATGCTGGCTTTTAAGTTTTCAATATTGTTATTTTTGGAAGGTACTAAATACTCACAGAGCAGAGAGACAAAACATCAGCTAAAGCACAAAAAGGAGTATAATCATACCAACAGTAGAAATACCAGTAGAAGCAGTGATGTAGAGAGATTACATGCATTGCACCATAACCTCCTCTATCCCTGAACTAAGCTATCTAAAATTACCTAGTTAGATGTTCTTATTTAATGTCTTAGAGCACTGAGATGGACAAAAGCTTCATTAGGTTGAAAAAGCAAAAAAGTCACAATGCCAACATAAACTATCCCAGGAGGAGAGCACACTGTTTTGGTTCAATTACTTTTAATGTCTATATTAGTTTCTTAAGACTGTCTTGTACCACAGCCAAGCAACCAGTGCACCACACTGCTGCCACTTGCTGGCAAGGCTAACAGCAGGTACAATGTGAATGGTACTGGCTGCAGAGCTCTGTGTCTGCTCTTGTGCCCTGTAACCAGGAGATGTATCAGCCTTAGGTGCTCACTGACATATGCAGCCATACCTGCATTTTTCATCTTCTCTAGGTCAGATTTTGTGCAGCCAAGTTGCCAGAACATTGGCTGTGAGCTCTCTGCACCTGAACCCAGTGCAATGTTCTCCAGCCTGGCTTGAGCAGCTTGCAGTAAATATTCAAGCCAAGACAGATGTTTTTGCCCCTAAAGCAGATAAGGACTTAATATGCCATTATTTCTGCTTACTCAATTGTGGGGATGGTACTTTTGAGACACAGCAACATTTTCAATTAACGTAATTATTTTTTGCAGCAATTGCCTGATTATGGCCTTTAACACACATTTCAAAAAATGCTATCAGAAGCACAATTGCAATGGATGTCAAGAGTATATTGAACCACTGCCAATTATCCCTGTTTATTAATTTCACTAAACTGTATTTTCAGTGATTAGCGCCACTGACCTGGCTTCAGTGGATGTCAAGATTAAAAGCTTTTTGCTGTATATATTGTAACTCTGTATAATAATACATTATTGCAAGTCATGGGCACATTTAAAGAATTTCAGACTTCTAATTTCAGTTGGGTAAAGGCTTGGGAGTCTGAAAGTAATTCCTCTATTTTTTCTACATATGTTGAGTCTGTAAAATTGAATTTGAAAGCCTGTTAGGGAAGACTCTTTCAAGTAGGCTTCTAAGAGTCTGCATTTGGCCAGAAAACCTGCAAAACACTTATCGTTATGATTTCTCAGAAATTTTGACAACCCTTTCAGTTAGAAAATGAGTTAAAGATATAAAAAAATATTATATAGTGGAAAATAAAGATTTATTGCAGAACATCTTTGAAGTGTCAAAATTGGATTGCTTCTAGAAATGTTTTAGAAAAATGTTTCTTTTTCACTGAATTGGTTTGTCTTTACCTAAATTTAAAGTATAACTAAATACAACACAGTTAGTGATAATGTTGCTTTTAAAATGACTGTATGGATATTTTCAGATGGTCTCAAGAACTCCATAATGGTCAGAAGAAAAATGGAGACACATTTCCCTGTTTCTCCTACAAAATCTAGTTCTTGGATATTACATAGTCATTTTGGGTCTTCCTTCCTTCCTTCCTTCCTTCCTTCCTTCCTTCCTTCCTTCCTTCCTTTCCCTCTTTCTCTCCCTCTCTTTCTTTTCTTTAAAGGCTGAGACATAAATAGCATTTCCCTTCCATATACCTGTTATTTTCTTGCCTTTTGGCTCACTGTAGCATGAGTAAGTTGTTAGTGAAGAACCTACATAATAATCAATTAGAAAACAGTGTAATTCTTTCTCATACAAGACATTCAAAGATAACGAGATATTTAAAGATAATAGTCTGAAATACTTCCTTCCAAGAAATGCCAAATCAGAAAGTAGTGTTCAAGGACATGGATTGTGAAAATCTAACATTATGCAAATATCCCCAAAATGATGACATAAATATATTTTAGTTGTGCTTCTTGGCAGGGAAGTTTGTAAAGCTATGTTCAAAACCTCCTCAAGAAAAGCATTCTGACTTACAAAGACAGCCTTCCATGCTTCAAGTTTATCTTCAGTTCTCTGCTGGTTTTGGCTGGGGTAGATTTAATTTTCTTCACAGTAGCTTGTATGAATCTATGTTTTGGATTTGTGCTGAACACAGGGTTGATAATATGAAGGTTGTTTTTTTTTTTTGTTATTGTCCTAAGTGGACTGTTGTGCTTTAATCCCAGCCAGCCATCCAATCCTACATAGCCACTTGCTCACACCCCCACCAGTAGAACTGGCAAGAGAATCAGAAGAACAAAAGGTAGAAAATTTGTGGATTGAGATAAAGACAGTTTAATAGGGAAAGCAAAAGCCATGCACACAAGCAAAGAGAAACAAGGAATTAATTCACTGCTTCCCAAGGGTAGGCAGGTGTTCAGCCATCTTCAGGAGAACAAGGAGATTACACAAATGACCCTATGACACAGAACGGTGACTTTGGAAGACAAACACCATCACTACAAATGTTCACCACTTCCTCCTTCTTCCCTGAAATTTATATACTGAGCATGATTTTAAAAGGTCTGGAACATCCCCTTGGTCAATTTGGGTTACCAGTCCCTGCTGTGTCTCCTCTACCTCCCAAGCATCCCCAACTCCCTCACCAGTGTGGCAGTGTGAAAAGCAGAAAAAGACTTGGCTCTGCGTAAGCCCTGCTCAGCAATAACAAAAACAAAAATACTCAGAAAGTATTATCAACCCTATTTCAGCACAAACGCAAAAAAAAACCAGCCTCTGTGAAAAAAAAAAATAATTCTACCTCAGCCAAAACAAGCATAAGTTCCTAAGTTACGTATTTTACATATCTTTACATTATAAAGTATTGTCTGGTGCACAGCCATTTTGTGATAATCGCTTTTTAATAAATTAAATCATTGTATTAAAAAAATGACAATACAATAGAAGCATGATAGCTGAAGATTTCTTGAAAGATAAGTGGTTTCAGGACACTTTATTGAAAATCCACTCGAGCTTCTATTTTTTTAGTTGTTCTGTACATGATCACATTTAGAAAGGTGGAGGAATAATATGGGAACTTTTTAATTAAAATTGTCATTGCCCCAAATACTGTGAAAAACACGTCAACATTTATGGCAAATGGAGCATGAAACACAGCACTGTGAATATGATGGTCAAATTGCTGGGTAAGTAAATATTCTGCCTCAAAAACCTTTTCAATGTCAGATGTGGCTAAATTTAAAGTACGGTTCTACCGTGAAAAGAAGCTGTCAGAAAATAACTGTTTTGTACTTTGGAGATCTGCTTCTTATGTTTACTCATGTGACTGAAAACATCAGCCTCTATTCCAGCTAGCTGCATTCATTTCATCTGCAAGGCTGGCTACACAGACATGATTGAGTGCGCTTACTTATGTCTCTGGCAGTACGAACATAATTGTTAATTAGTTTCCAAGAATAAAATCTTAATTGCTGATAAAGATTGTGTATCAAAGCACAAGCGAGCAGTTTTGTTTGGGAGAGCATTTGGGTAATATGAGTTCAATACGTCTAGGCTTCAGACTGTGAATGTTTAGTACCTTACATTACAGTGCCTACATTTGCCTTATATGTTAGAAAGGGTGAGCAAACACTTCAAATGCTCACTGTGAAGAAAAATGGAGGAAAAAAGAAAAACATTAGAAAGACAAACTGTGGGGAGCCAAGAGAAAACTTTCTTCCATATCCACCCCAAGCTGGCAGGACATCTGCTCAGTGCCCACCATCTGGGTGTGTCTAATTAGAGACTACCTGGAATAGGCTCTCAGAGAGCTATTACAGAAACAGCTCCACAGCAGATGCAGCTTCAGTCCCTGAGGGCTGAAAGATAAGGCTGCAAGAAAAAAGAGACCACTGAGCAGTGGGAATATTGTATCACCTCGTGTAGTAGTTTTGTAGAGTGAAATGCTTCCAGAAGAAATAAGTATTGCTTGCACTGGGAATTTACATGAAATCCAACCGGGAGTGATGATTACACAGAGCAGCAAGTACAAAGACATTGGAACAGCACACTGAGATGTAGTAAATACATGCCATCCCATACTGATACTTCTGATGCACACCAGTTTAGACTGATGTGATATGGATTTTTTTCTCCTTTCTTTTTTTTTTTTTTCCCCTTTTCCTTGAAGCTCTCATTTTGTTCTTTTTTGTTGTTGTTTTTATTTATTTATTTTTTTTCCCAGTTTTTAAACTATTCTTTTCAGGTTTTAATATCATTTCAATTTCAAATCATATTCGCCTGAAATTTAAGACAGATCTTCTCTGTTTTGTTTCCCGCATGTCATGGTTTGACACTGGCCAAGGGCCAAAAACATCTCCTTAAAGATAACTTTCAGGGGTCAAACAAATTACAGTATAACATCAAGAAAAACAAAGTTATTTTACCTTTTTTTTGCCTTTTTTTTTTTTCTGCAAATATATCACACTTGCCTAGCACAGTACTTATCACTTTCTGCAGACTGAAACCCAAACTCAGAATCTTTAGATGCCTCAAGATAGCTCTAGAAAACTGAAACTCTAGAAAACTTCCCTTCTACCAGAGATGCATTTATGTAGAACTGCTGTTTATCAGAGAGCTCAATTCTTTTTTTTTGCATTTTGATATTGATACTGAGCCTAATGCTTCACTGTGTAGAGCTTGCAACAGGGAAGAAAGATGTGGGTTCTGGTGGAACCTGACTTGATACAGCCATGTACATGTCATGACTTTGCTCATGGCTTAGGGCACAGTCCTCCTACAGAGCTCTGGTCCCCTTCTGTGATGCCCTCAGAAGAGCCACCATCAACTTTGCCATCTTGTTAAAATAAGGCCATGCTTTTAAAAACACAAACCATAACAGGTATAATATATCATAAAGGCTCTACCTTCTCTATGAGCTATTTCAGTTATGTTGCTTAGAAAATACCTGTCCTTTCCTGGGTCTTTCAGGCTAACTTATATGTCTCACGGTCCTCACTCCAGATCACCTCCACTTTGCACAGAAGCAGGAACAAGAGCTTCAGGGAGCTACTTGACTGTGAGGCCCTTCACAGCCAAGCTCTCAAACCTTCCTGATCATTGACCTCCTCCTGTCTTTTGCCTGGAACCAGATGTGAATAGACATCTCTATTAATAGGTAATCACTCTATTAATATTAATATATTATATTTATTAATATAAATCACCTTTGGGGCTGACACCACATGCAGACAGATGAATAAGGTCCTCTATAAATGGGCAGTTTCCACTTCCTTGGCCAGACAATCACTCACTTGATCTTACTTAAATCTTTTGCATTCTGTGATTATAATTTTCCCAGAGGTAATCTGAATAGTGTAAAAAAATCCATATGGGACTGCAAACATTAATGATGTTTTCACCTATAACAATGGCAATATAAATTATACTCCTAGGCACAAAAATATATTTCTCTTCTATTCTAATTCCTATTAGATTTTAATGCAGCTTCTCAGTGTTATCACCTGGCTTTTAAAAGCTCAGTGGGGATTTCAAGCATAGGAAGATGATTTACGAAGTTTTTCCTGGTAGCTTAATAAAACTGTGTATTCGTGAAAGGCACTGTAGTAAATTTGAGAACGATTAGAGATCAGCAGCCCCGGCTTTGAATGTGCAGTGCACCCATCCAATGTCATCAGGGTGACCAGAGCTCAACAGTCTAAAGACAAGCACAAGAGTAGATTAAACCAGCTGGGATTGGAGGTGGAGAGATTAAATAGTAAGTGACCTGAACATGACCTAGTTCTGCTTGTTCTTTGGAAATACTCAAGGTGCATGGAATAAAGGATGTAGTGTTAAACCTCTCCTAGATGGAAAGAAACCCCATGCTGATTGAGAGGATAAAAATATTGGGTGATGTCTATGCAAAACTCTCAAAAATCCAGAAACATTTATTATTTATGAAAATTTTACCAATGTGGAAAGATCTGCAATTACATTCCTCTTCAAAATACTGACATGGTAGGAACTCTATTCCTAAAATCATCTTGATAGACACAAGAGTATCATGCAGTCCCCAAGCTAATCTCAGATCTGTTTGTTACTGTCCACGCAGAAATTTGCAATAGCCGTGTTGCAAAAGATAATTTATCTTCAGTGAAAATTTTAGTTATAAACATTTCATATATTAAGAAATATTTTCAAGGATTTTCAATGTTTTTGTTTGTTTGTTGTTTTTTTGTTCTGTTTTGGTTTTGTGTTTTTTTTGTTTGTTTCTTTCTTTCTGTTTTTGTTTGGTTTTTTGTTTGTTCATTTGTTTTTTGGGTTTTTTTCTTTATTTTTCCCCTTGGGAACATAATCCTAAACACTTTTAATTTTGGATATAGAAAAGTAACTGAATAACTGAGGTTCATCTTAATCAAAGATATGTCTATATTTGTGCTGAACACTTTTACCACAATTATATCTGAAATAATAGTAAGAAAGGTCAAATTATTTGGCTTTCAAAATTCCAATATGTGATTACCAAATAAGTAACTTTTTTAGGTGGTCCTAATCTTTCAGGTCAGTGAACTAAGAAATTGCAGTTACTTGTACAGGCTACTTGTATACCAAAACTCTTTATTTACATATCCCAAAAAGAAATATTAAACTAAATATTAAAAGAAAGGTAAGTATTTTTTCCTACATCTCTGACACCGCAATAAGATTAGGTCCTGATAATTCTCCAGGGCAACAACATATGTACTTTGAAACATAAGGATAGATTTGTGAAACAAGAAAATTCTGTGTCAGTGTGATTCCTCAGATGAAAAATGGACAAGAAAGGAAAATGAAATTTCTGTTCACAAGTTAAAGATCTGCTTAATGAAAGGAACCAGGGGCAAAAGCAAATGTATTGTACATTACCAAGGTGTGACATGACATTTCCTATTTTACAAATGTGAAAGAAAGGCACAGTGAGCATCTTCTTAAAAAAAAGGACCCAGCAAGCGTATGGAAATAAAAACATATTATAAAAACATATTCAAAGGTCATCAGTCTTTCCTATGGCCCCTGGCCAAAAAGTAAATACAAAAAAAAAAACCCAGCACTGAATGCTGTATGCCACCACTGTACTCAACTACAGGTGAGAAGATATGCCTTAAGATAAAATTGTCAGCAAATGACCAACATTCATATATTGTTTTCCTGTTATTTTAAATTCTTCTAGAAGAATTTTCCTTGGTATTCCTCATTTAGTGAGCATGTAATCAGTGTGGATCATCTGCTGGTCTACATACAGAACAAACGTATTACACAAAACTAGTTTAAAAGCTGCATGTTTTTAATCTGTTTTAAAGAAGTACTTCAATATGCTTGAAATTAGGTTTAAGATTAAATGATACACTGTTTTGCAGGTTTGGGTCATAAGATCTGTAGGAATACTTGTGAATTTATTGAAAAGTACAGTGGAAAAACATTCAGAACTGATGTGAATATCTATAAAAGTAAAAGATCATGGGAATTCATCAGTCATGTGAAAGATGTGATTGTCATAACTTGTTCAATTGTATTTTCAGAATATAACACTGTATGGAGTACTCCTCTTGATTTTAAAAGACCTAGTCTCACAAAATTCTCTGTATTGAAAGATTCTTATTCCTTCTATAAGTAAGGTGAGACTTTTCAGAAAAGAGGAATTTTTTTCCACCCAAAGGTAAATAACAAAAACAGTATATTTGCTAATATGTCTCATGTGGAACTGGAAAAACAAAACATGAAATAGCAACCAAAATAAGTAAACAGAATTAATATGGGCCTGGTATTTCTGGCTAGGCTCCACTTCCCATATTGCAGTACTACTTCATTGTCAGAAAGAATCCCTACATGGAGATGGGAGATTAGGGGAGAAAAACATTGAGGAGAAGAATGAGGTTCTGAGTTGCTCAGATGCATAAATCTGTCTAAGAACTTGAGTTATCTATTTCTGCATGTGGGAATAAAGTTGCAGTTCTTCAACTCTGAGATTGTTTTACCTTAAAACGGAAATTATGTCAGTTTTTCTTTTGAATGAAAATACCTGAAAATTTTCATGGAGAATATTAACTAATCCCACTACATTTTTAATGTACAATATTTGGTGTTCTGCAAACTGGAATACAGTGTTAACTGTGTGTACTTCAGGTATCTATGGAAAAAAAAATCAAACAACCAGGGGCTCCATTTTCCCCCCACTTTAGAGAAATAATTCAATATGGCACTTTATTTGTCTAGTTTGGATGAGACAGAATACAATATGAATGAGTGTACAGTGCAGATCAGATTTTAAAGGCGTTTATCTTCCTGATGATAAAAATGAAGGTATTTCTAAGAGTGAAAACCACTTTTTTTTTTTTATCTGATAAACTTTATGACAGGGATTAAGTATTTGCTAGCACAATGTCTGAAGAGAAAAACAAATGTGCGTGACCTGTGAAGCTTAGCCAAGTCACCAAGGATGGCTGCCATGGTCATTACCACCTGAGGAAGCAGAAATGTGCTGAAGACAGGTGTGTGTACAATATCAGAAATATAGGGGCTCATTAATTCTAGGCTATGCCCAAAAAAAACCACCCAAAATTGTGAAATTCTGCTTCATTATTTGAGTATTTAAAAGGTAGTTGAATCACCACTCAGAAAGCCTGCAAGACAGTCTTTCTCTACACAATGCTCACCAATGCTGTATCCCCATCCTAGTACGGAAATAACATAAGTTCAAAACATCTCACTTTCCCAGATGTTTAGTCAGAGGACTTCTGACTGTCAGCAAGAGCTCAGCACTGGAACTCACCTGCAGGAAGGCTTCAAGGTATCTTTTTCTGGGACTTTCCTCGGCTTCATTCTCACTGTCCTGAGTTCTCCCTGCCATGCAGGGTGGCTTGTCCTTCTCCCTTCCCTGTCATTTGAGTGTTATCAAAAACTTACACTAACCAAACAGTAGCAGCAGAAAATATTCTCTCTTCGTGGAGGGTTATATCTGGATAAAATGACAAATACCAGGCCAGGTCATGACTTCCACTCATGAATCCTATTACATTGCCCCATGGCCCAGCCTTGGATTAATCTAAAATGTAAATGAAAGCTTGACTGCAAGTTTTAAGGATGTAACTACTCAGCACATCACTTAGCATGTGTTTCATTTTAAATAAAACTTTAAAAAGTACTGTAAGATAAAATAATCATATTTTAAAGTAATTGGAATGTATTATTGAAATAATTTCAGGATATATAGTAATACAATACACTGTTTAATTTCCTTTCTCCATGGTCATTCCTTCATCGTGTTCTTCTGTTCCTTATCAATGATCAAAAAATTCAGGGGCATAACTGGTAACTGGACAGCTCTGAGGAAAATCTAAGTCCAAACTTTCTTTATCTGCCTAATTTCCCAGCTGTAAAGTGTAAACAGAAAACATTTGTTTGCCTTCCTCTGCTGTCACTGAACTATAGACTGACAAATCTTTGATACAAGACTTAAAATTCTTTCTTGAGAAGACTTTCTCTTACTTGGAAGTTCTGAGCCATCGCTTCTACAGCATAGCCTTCTCCTGATGTGATTCAAGGTGTACATAGCTATAGCTATAAATATATGTATATATACTCTGCAAATATTTCCCTGGTAATCTCTTAGTTTTATAAATGAATATGTTGAAAAATGATGATTCCTTAATTAAAATCCCTGAACTTTGAAAAAAAAGGAGTAAAATCAGACAGTGATGCTTAACTGTCTCTGTAGGAAGGGTGCGGCATTCTTTCAGAATTTTAATTTTAAGCCCATGTATCTTATTTGAGGTCTTCTTTAATGCTTTGATTTTATCGCAATGTATTGTGTTCTTTAAACAAGATGGAAGACAAAAAAAAAAGACAAGAACAACACACAAATAAATTGTGATTATAACTAAATGTATAAATGCAAGTATTTCAATATTTATATAATGCAGCTAGGACACAGAAAATTCTAGTTAAGGGTGAAATTCTAGTTAAGGTACAAAATGGCCTAACTCTGTACTTAACAGTGTTAAAATTATTAAGGTAGAAATGCTATCATTCTTACCAGATAGGAGTTAAAATCATTTACTCATTAAAGCTATTCTGAGCCTACTCTGGGATTTTTTCCCTTCAATTTATATTTCTCTCTCTGTTTTGATGATCAAAATCACCTGTCTCTGGAGATCAGATAAAAAGCAATGCTTAAGTTGGCACCACTGGCCAAAAAGGAAAAAAAAAAGAAAAAAGAAAAAAAATCAGAATAATTAAAGATAACTAAAATGGTAAAGACAGAGCATATCTGACTGTTGTAGTATTGTCTGACCCTTCTTAGGTAAGGATTCTATTCTAGAAATTTGCCTTTTTATTCCACCCCCTAACATCTTTATGTTTATTCATAAATTTTAAAACCTGTGAGGTAAGCAAGCCTTGATACTCATAAAATTCTGAACTTGTTAAATACAAGAGCTAAAATTAGATGCACCTAAATATGGCCTAGATACCCTGCTTAACTCATAAAAAGAGAGTTCTACATTTCAGAAGAAAATACTTGCCTAACATTTGTTGTGTTATCATTTTAGAGATTAATCTACACCTGTTAAAATGCAAATCCAGGCCTAAATATTGACTATCTAAAATTTGATTGTATTCAATATTCAAGGACTCTTCTTCTTAAAATTTCTAAATAAAATACAGTCCAAGGTATTGATTTTTTCTGAAGATCAAGAGTAGTAAAAATTGTAAGAGAAAATTCTATCCGTATCCCAAATAAAACAAAATAAAATAAAAAATCCCACAAAAATCCCAAAAACCACCAGCAACAATAACAAACCCCAAAAAAAGACAAAAACAAAAACAGACAAAAAAAACCCAAACAAAAAATCACCACAGAATCTAATTTTAAATAGTCCATGCATAGTCCTTCCGCCACACTTAAAAACAGGCATCATGGTTATCAACTCACTAAAGTAGACCTGCTTATATTTTTTTAATGAGCATTAATATATTGTCCTATTACCCACCTTACTAAGTCTTTACTGCTTTTTTTTTTTATTTTTTTTTTTTATTCAGCAACATTTTTTTTTCCCTGACACCTTCAGAAACATATTTTAAAAGACATACTGGTTTTTAAGGTAAATTCCCCCAGTTCCCTTACACACATCCTTTCTGTGCTTTGTCAGTTCTGGTACCCAATAAGCATTAAGAATCAAGCCCTGCAATGAATTTTTCTTCTCAGTTTTCACCAACTGCAAGACTGTACCTATAAAACAGAGAAGTGACATTACACAGTGATTTTATGCACAGCAATACTGAGGGCATGAATCATAAAAAAGAGCCACTGCAAAATGCAATAAGCCCAGATGCAGTTTTTTTCTCTTGGTGTTATTTAGATGCCTAACAAAGAGATCCATACAAGTGAGCTTATTAGTGAAAAGGTGCTCTAAGAAATACCAATGAGAAAACAGTATCCTAGGCATCTTCTTTCTCAGAAATTATTTACCGGGGATAACAATTTTGAACTTTTTTTCTGTGTTAACAGTTTAAAGCAACTTTATTGTGACAAAATGAAGAAGCAGATGATATTGCCTCTGACCGCTCAGTGGATACATGAGCTACAAATTATTTTAAGCCACTCTTCTGTTGTATGTTGGTTGAATGCTTATTTCCTACCTCCTAAGTGAATGCTCTCTCAAGAGCATCACTCTCTCTCAAAAAAAAGGAGGAAGCTGATCTGTTTTATGTAGGATCATTAAATATTCATCAGGTAAAAAAAAAAGGGAGAAGGAAGAAAACTACAAAGGCTCTGGTGGTTAAAACATAAGGAGGAGGCATTCAAAAAAAGGAAAGCCTTAAAGCTGCATCTGCAGCATCTTGTGTGTTTTCTACCTACCTCACTGCAAAATGAAAAACATGTAACCTCTCCTCCAGCTGCATTTTGCATGGCATGTAACTCTGAACTCTGAAAATGTCACTGACTGGCTTCCAAAAGAGAATTAGGTACATCTACTTTATGGTTTCTGACAGTGCTTAGGCATTAATTGGCTTCTAGCTGCTCAGCAGTGTAAAGTTCAGATGCTTCTATGCGCAAGCAGATTGGGGACAGGCTTCGATGACATTTTAGGTACCCATGGAAAAACAATCATGGAATCTTACTTTTTTTACAGTTTCAGGCAGGTGCTACAATATTTCATGTGGAATCAGACAAATGCATGTGGGTATCTAACTCTCCATGTCATGCCCTCATTTACTACAGTAGTGCTGAATTTGATTTGTGTCTGATATGATTGGCCTCCAGAGACATCACTCCAAGTACCTGTCCAAATTTCAAGGACATGTTGACTCATATTTATAATGCAGGTCAGAAAAAGTTAGGAGTCTATAGATAAGGGATTCTCAGTATAGTTTGAGGAACTTAGTGGTACAGCTCAAGATATTAAAAGATATTTAGGAGTCCAAAGACTGACTAGGGTTTTCAAAACCACTTATATGTCATACACATAGTCATTTCAAGGAAAATGTAAAACTTGTAAAACTCTCAGTGCCAAGTTACCTTTCAAAATCTGTCCTGAGAATGTGCTGATGAAAAGCTTCCGTGAACGAGACCCTACTAAAGAGACTGAAATCTCTACTGCTGATAAGAGCAGTACCAACATAATGCATACTGTGTCCAAAACTAAGTCAATACTCAAATTACAGAACACGTTTGCAGTGTGAGAGGTGCAGCCTCATGTAGTCATTAATACAGGCAGTCTGGGCAACAGCAACACTGGAAATGAACCATCGGGACATTCCTGCAAGGTAGCTGGTGAGTTAGTGTCCCAAAGTCTCCTGTACTTTGCTGCCGTAAAACCTGTCCTATCATCACTGTTACTCTCCCGTTGTGTTAGCCAAAGTAGATCGATCAAGGTGGCTAAAATATAAAGCATCCAAATTGCAGTATAGGTATTACTGAACTGCCACAACTTCATCTCTATAGTAAATCAGTAGAATGTGCTGGTGCAGTTCTTATCCCTTATCTTTCCTTTAAATCAGCCATTTAAAGATCTCTTATTGCTGTGCAGTGGTCCAAAGAGAGGGTTCCTTCTTTACAGCTTGCCAGTTTGATTACTAGCTTCATATGGATTTTGGAATTTAAGGAGCTGATGCCTTGCTACGATCTTTTGATTCAGGCAGACAGTCTGACATCTTGGCACATCTTGGGTCATTTATGTAAGATTTTCTTTAGAAGGAAAAGCTAGAATTTGCTTTAGCTTATTTCTTACAAAGAAAAGCTGTTGTAGAAACTGATTATCCAACATTTTATGTTGCAGCAATGCCTAGTACAGCAGTGTCTGAATCTGGGTTGTGTGAAATAAAAACAGCTGCTTACATTTGTTCACTCACTGCCTCTCCCTCCACAAATGCTGAGTACCCCTCCTTCTTCCCTCATCAGTATTTCAAACAAAACTCAAAAAACAGTGCTTCAATATATCATAGTAAATCTATTTTTTCTACTCAACCAGGGTAAGATTTTGCCCTCCCCACACACTATTTTTGCAACTGCATGATCTTTGGAAGGCACACAGGATCATGCACTGTTTGAACAACAAGGCGCTATGCTTCACTGAATTATGCTCAGTGATTAATATTGATTTAGGACTTAAAACCTGTGAACAAAGGATTCATTCAGAATCACATGGAAGAATCATGAAAGAATCCCAGGACTATCAAGCATCTGTTGAAAACTGTCTGAAAGGGTTTGGTTTGTGCTCAGGCATAAGGTGATATGGAGTGAAAGCAAGAAAAAGTGGATGAATTTGGAGCTACTGAACCGGAGAAGCAGCAAGTAGGGCTGATAATTTGAGCATCTGTGTCTGTATCATCTCTTGCAAGACCATAAATTGTAGGTTGAGCACTTGAACCTGCCCTTCAGGCATCTTTCTAATCTGAATTCTCTCAAGGCTGTTGAAAATATTGATTACTGCTGCCTTATCGCTAAAAGGACAGCAAAAGTAACGGGAACTCAGAGGCAAGCAGCAAAAGTGATTGAGACATGAAAAGTTTTCCATATAGAACTTTAAAGATTTAATCTGTTTAATTTAGAAATGAAACAAAAAGATCTGGTATGATAGAGATGTATTCAGCAGTAGGACTACACCAAAGCTAAATCATCTGCTCCTATACACCTTTTATCTTCAAGACTAAATGTCAAAAATGTTAAAAATAGGAAAAGAAAATGTTTAGTAGAATGACATGAGCAATTTAGGCAATGTACAGCCACTACACCTAACAAAATGGGGATTAGAAAAATATTTTACATGTATATGAACTCAAGCCACAATCCTTTTTAAGAGATAGAGAAGCAGTAAATTGTGCTTGGATAAAACTTAGTCCCAAATAGGCTGTGACATTATAATCTGCCTAAATGTGTGTTTAATGTTCTCCAAGGCTCTAGTTCTGGAAATTTACAGAGACAGGAGGATAGATATGTTTTTAAGGTAATGTTTCTACAAAAATGGTAATCTTAGCTACATAATTATATTTCAGATAAGTTGGGATACACCTTTAGATCAGAACAAATGATAAAATTAATGCTTGCTGTACCAACACCAATAAACACAGATGGAAGATGAAAGATATTATTGAGGAAATAATCTCCAGGCTGTAGGCTTCTTGATCAGAATTTTATTGGATTGTCTGTTAGAATTCATATTATCCTTTACCATTTAGAATACCTATTCCCAAAACATCATGCCAACCTCAGTGGGATGACTAGCAGTCAAGAAACTATTTCCAGTGAAAATTATTTGTTGTTAAGAATGTGTACCAAGATGTTGATGGTTAGCTGAAATTACAGCTCTGAGAGCCCCAGGAGCAACATTCTCCATCAATCCTGATGCCCAACGGTGTGTCAGGTAATCCCTTGGTTGGAGGTCCTCTTACCTACTCCTTGCTGTTTCCTTGTTCCCTCAAGACTGCACCGTAAGAATACTGATACCTTGAGTGCTTATGCCTTAACACTTTTTAAGGCTTTCATTAAAAGAAAGGAACAGTCCTGAGGTTTGTTAACAGAAATAATAGCTGTCTCTCCAGCACTGTCAACCTAAATCAAGTCCAAGGCAGTATTAAAGGTGTCAATTTCTCTCTGGTACATCTTGAAGTGAAAGCTGAACAGTCTGTAAAGATTTTCCTCTTCGTCTGCTGTCATTCTCTACTTGCATACCTGCCTAAAGCCAACTCCCCTCCTATTTCCAGTCTTTGTCTCTCTAATCCTCAATGACCTCACATTTACTGCTGGCTTCTGCACAAAAGGTTCTCAGACATAACTGGCAAGTAAGGATGTTAAGACAGTGAAATTTTACTTTACTGTGATATTTCAGGTATATATCAGATATTATGGATTTTCACTTTATCCTGCATCATTCTAGGAAAAAAAATTCAAATTGCACTCCAGAAAACAATACTGGCACTGCTGAGTTTTTAGCAATGAAAACAGTTTCTTTAATTTCTATTGGTCTTCTTCCTACTTAATTATGACCTTTTTAGCTTGCAGGCTGATTAGATTACTTGGAAAGCATGACAACCTGTCTTGTCAACAACTATATGGAAGAGGAATCAGGAAACAGACAAGCCTACCATGTTCCCAGCTTCAGAGAACACAGCCTTGCCTACGTGTTCCAAGCCAGCCAGTGCTTGGCTTGTCAAGGTGGTATAAAGAATGCTCCTTTACTAATATAGGAACCACCTGTTTAATTTTCCAGTCACCAGCTAACCTGTGGGATGACTCACTAGGCAGCTGTCTGGTTTTTCATAAAAAGTTTAAGAGAATTATGTGTTTGCACCTTTCAGTTGTACAAAAACTTAGCAAAATATCTCTTATGGAAGGGTTTCAATCGGCTCTATCAGGATCCTTGTTGAGAAAAGGCTGGAGGAATGTCAGATTCCTGTTCCCACAAGATCTATAAAAGTTCCTTAGTTAGGAAAAACCTACAGTGTAGAGGACAGATATTGGACTGGGTTGCCACATATGCTGTTCCTTACTACAAACAAGGAGAGCTGTTAAGTACCTAGGACTCATTAAATCCAAGGTTGGCAGACAGATACACCTACTAATTGGCTGACATTCCATTTAAATATATTCTTGTAAATGCTGTTCCTCAGTCTGCAGATATTTTTAGACCTCTGGTTTATGTAGATTTTCTTTTCCTAAGGTATTATTTTTATCTGCAGTGTCTTTGCTGGAGACTTTAAGCCTTATGGGATTCTCTAAACAGAAAATAATTTGTCCTTAACAGTATATTTGTGATCAGTGATTTTTCTTTTAGTTTTTGTTAAGCCACATTCTCATGAACACTTTTCTTATCACTCCAGGCCTTCCTGGGATTACATCTAATTTGCCACGCAGAGTTGTTTCTGCATACAGAATTAAAGCCTTTAATCATATTTGGTTTAGTGACTCCCATTTGCTTAGTAATCCTTAGATCATTTTGCATTCCCTTTTGACTTCTTCTAGGGCTGGTGATGGCTTGATTGATTCACACAATCCATCAGCAACTGATTTCTTAGATTTCTTAGTACAGAATATCAGTCATGTCCGCTTTTATTGTTTTGGTTTACTGCAGAGTGAAACACAAAAATGCACGACTAGAACACTAGATATGAACTCACCTTCTGTGCAAAATATCCATTAAAATCCTTTTACATTTGATTTGTTATTATTATCTGCAGTGTTTTTATGAGAAAATGGGTAGGACATGATTACTTGTCATAAATGAAGATCTGCTTTGTGCCAGTGAAATTTGTGCCTTGAACTTGTTTCTTCTCTGAAAAATTATAAATAGATCTGAGTATATAAGAAAGAAATAGTTCAGTGGCTGAAAACTTTAAACAAAAATGATATTTATAGCCACGATGCAGTAGCTTGAAAAGCAGATTTTATAAAACAAATTTAATGTTTACAGTCACTCAGTGGCTGAGAACAGTAATACTTTCAAAATATGTTTAATGTTTAAGATCACTTGGTGGCCAAAAGAACAGCTCTTACTGAAGATATTTAATGTTCAGGGTAATTTTGTGGTAAGAAAAAAGCAACTTCTTGTTAATTTTTATCATTTACAGCTGATCTGTGGCTACTAAAACGACTATCAATAGCACATTATATGTTTACATAAATATTACGTGCCCATATAGAAACAATTTCTACATTTTTTCATTACTACTCTTAAAAATGTCAATTTCTTTCTCTCATCAACTGTGTCAACATTAAGAAAAAAAATTAACATATAATTCCAACAAGGCTAATGCAATATATCTTGAAGCTAAAGGTGTTTATGCAAACAGCAAGACTGGACCAATAATTATAAAGCATCTCCTTATGTACAAAAAGAACTAATACTCAATACCACTGAAACTACCAACAATATTTAGAATATACATTTAGAACAAATCAAATAGCTTAATTTTAATAATGAAAGGCATTGCTTGGCAACCTAAAAGAGGTTAGGTTGTATCAAAAGATGTGTATGAAAAAATATATTATTTGATTTACGCTACTGAGCTGCAATAAAGTCAGCGTGTGGATGGAAACATAGAAGTTTCAACTGCAGAGACATGGGTTCTTAGCTTTTCTCACCTACAGTTAAACACAATCACACAGAGAATCACAGAACAGGTAAGGCTGGAAGGGACCACAGTGGGACATTTGGTCCAGCCTCTCTGCTCAAGCAGGCTCATCCTACAGCACATGGCACAGGATTGTGTCCCGATGGTTCTTGAGTAAGGGAGACTCCACCCCCTCTCTGGGCAATCTGTTCCAGTGCTTGGTCACCTCATGTCCAGGTGGAACTTTCTGTGCATCCATTTCTGCCTGTTTCCTTTTGCCCTACTACCTGGGCCCAACAAGAAGAGGCTGGCTCCATCCTCACTGCTTACTGACATTGATCAGGTCCCTTCTCTGTTATCTCTTCTGAAGGCTGAACAGGCCAAGCTCCCTCAGCCTTTCCTCATAGAAGAGATGCTCCGGTCCCATAATTCCCTATGTTACCCTCCACCAGACCTGCTCCATGTCTCTCTTGAACTGAGGAGCCCAGAACTGATCTCTCTTGCACTGAGGAGCCCAGAATTGGAGACAGCACTCCAGATGTGCCTCCCCAGGAACAGAAATTTGTCCCTCAATCTGAAGGCAATGCTCTTCCTAATGCATCCCAGGATACCTTTGGCCTTCTTGGCCAAAAGGACAAATTGCTGGCTCATGGAGAGCTTGCTGGCCACCAGGGCTCCCAGGTCCTTCTCTGCAGAGCTGCTCTGCAGCAGGTCAGCCCCAAGCCTGTCCTGGTCCATGGCATTATTCTTCCCCAGTTGCAGGACCCTGCACTTGCTTTTGTTGAATCTCAGGCAGTTCTTTTCTGCCCATCTCTCCAACCTGTTGTAGTCCCTCTAAAGGGCTGCACGTCCCTCTGTGGTATCAGCCACTCCTCCCAGCTTTGTGCCATCAGCGAACTTGCTGAGAAGACCTCTGCCCCTTCATCCGAGTCATTGATGAAGAAGTTAAAAATATCAGACCCAGTACTGAGCCTTGGTGGATGCCACTAATGACAAGCCTCCAACTAGGACCTGTGCCAATGATTACAACCCTCTGGGATCTTCCATTCAGCCAGTTCCCAGTCCACTTCACTGTCCACTCATTTAATTCCCATCTCCTGAGTTCACCTATAAGGATATCATGAGATAAGTGTTGAAAGCCTTGCTGAAGTTGTGGTAGAAAATATCCACAGTAAGCTTTGATGTATGTGAAGTAAGACTCAAATGCTTTAAATTGTTTCAGCACTAATGTTGGCATTTTGGGACTGTAAAAATAGCTAGCAGAAAACAGCTATCCAGCATTTTTTAACAGCCAGATCTTCTCAGCTTTGTGGAGAATTTTGCTTTTCACATGTTTGTATAGTCCTGTTTGTCACAGCTTTCATTTTGCATAGATTCTCCCACCTGACAGATTTGCCAAATGTCTTAGTTTCAATGACAATATCCAACAGCCAGGGTATATGAAAGGAAGCTCACAGTATGACAACTACCATTATCCTTTAACTAATCAAGTCTTAATTTTCTGCACTATTTTCTCCCTCCTTTTTGATTTTTTTCCTGGCTTGCTCCCCCATGACTGAAGCTGCCTAGGTTGCCCAGTGATAATGAAACACTTTTGTTCCAAAAGCTTTAACTGCCTACTTGCACTATTCTGTCAATATCTCAGTGTTGGGGTTTTTTTGTTCATTTCTTCTTTTTTTTTTTTTTTGTTTTATATTTTGTGCAATGACCTGTATAAAGAGAAAAACAGTCTTTGAGAAAAGGCTAAGCAGCCCTAACCTGCCTTCTTTTCTGCTTCTTCCTTAAAACTCACTTTTCAGCACAGTGGCTATAAATTTAGTTTGATGATCAGTGCAGTAAATGTATCTTTTAAAATTAAAACAAAAAGATAACCAGAAAAACAAGAGCTGTAATTAAGAATCAACAACAACAAAAAAACAGTTCTTAGTGAGAAACCACTGAAGCATCAGTTGTGATGAGTAAACTGCCACCTGTCATAGTCCCATGAATGAGTATGGAAAAATAATGATGGGACCTGAACTTTTCTGAAACGTGGTCCAAATGACCCAGGGCACCAGGTCTGACCCATGTGACAGACAGAATTTGTACACTGTAATAAAGTACCAAATTAGAGGACATGTGGATGTGACCCTTTAAGGCTGAATTCAGTACAATTTTGTGAAGCTGCTCTTCACAAAACTTTTTGAAACTATTGGCTGCATTGGTAAGTAGTTCAAGATTACTGGCATAGATTAGGAGTACCTAAACTTCAAAAAAGCTTTCAGCAAGGTTCTTAAGCAAAGACTCTTAAAAAAAAAAAAAAAGGAAAAAAAAAGGAAGTTTAAGACACAGCAGCTTTTCCTAAAATCAGACAAATAAAAAGAGATCTAAAACAGTAGGAATAAATTGCTAGTCTTTATATGAGAGAGGGGTTGCCACTGGCATCTCTCTTGGATCTGAACTCATAGGTTGTCAGTAAAAGAGAATATATGAACAGGTGACAGCTTGACAAAATGAAAGCTTCACTGCAAAGTGCTACAGGGGAATCTTAACATAGCATGAAACTGAGAATATGGAACTTCACATGGAGAAACACAAAGAAGCATCAGAAAAAGTAACTTATAAGACACTCAGCAACTTATCAGTACTTATCAGTGGATTGTAGTTCCATTACCTATTAATTCTTGATCATGGGATCACTGCAGAAAACCCTCCAAAGTTTTCATCGCAATGATCAACAGCAGACAAAAAGGAAAATGATCAATGGGAATACTTCAACAGGGAAAATTGGATAAAAATGAAACATATTCAAGGTGTTTGTATCTTGAATATCACATCCAACTCCCATCGTTTTTTTCTAAGGACTTGTTAACACCAGAAAAAAACCATGGAGACCAGGCTGGAGCTTGAGGGGCTGCAGATTATGCTGCAAGTCATCTGTCCATGAGCACGCATAATGCCATTCAAAAGTACCTCTGGTCTCAATGGATTCCCAAAGTAATATCTTCTGCAACAGGCTGGGTAGGCTTTTGGAAGCCCTTAAAAATATATCACCAACAGCTAGGAATCTATATCAAAGGCAGGCTCATTCAGCATTTGCTCCAATGCCTAGTAGTCCTTCCTTCCCCAGCCCCTGCTCACTGTAAGCTTCAGTCTAAACTCAGGCACACAGTGCTAAGCTGAGCCAAACCAGAGTGCAGGTTACTACCCACCTCTTCACCAGGTTAGTTTTCTACATCTTGTAATTCTTGCACGTAAAGTTACATAGATGGATGTATTAAACATATTTTCCATTGGTGGATGTATATATATGCTTCATTGTCAATGTTTAAATAAAAGACAATGAAATTTTCACTCCAGAAGGAAAACTGCCAGAAAATTTATAGAGACTATTTTCACACTGACAATATAATGGGAAGTAAATTCATAACAGTCTACAGGTAGCTGTCTTGCACCACTGAGGAATACAGCAAAAATAACCTGATATCAACTTTCTATTATCAATGACCATTTTAGTCTGCCACAGTGATCTTGAGTTTGTAGAGTCCCCCCTAATCAATAAAGAGTTAATGTAGTGGAAAAGTATGAAATTAAATTGTGTAAGAAAGAACATATGGCATCTGTATATTATGGAATTGATGGGTTTAGTACACCCATAGCTGGTCTGTGTATAAGCACATAGGAATAATGCAAAGACCTTAGAAAACAATTAGGAGACTGTGACAATAGAAGTTATAAATTTGTTGTTAAAATCAGCATATTCAGGGAAAGAAATGAGTACAAAAGCAAATGCATTTCTGCATTGAACATTTTTATGTATAAATATATAAAAATATATAATAATATCTTTCCTTGAATGTGTGCTTAATGCTGCTATGCCCCCATTCTCAGTCATCTGGACTGATAGCTTTAATAAGGGGATAACCTTGGTTTAAACTCAGCTATATTTGCATGCTTACGTCAACTATATTGCAACAGAAGCTGGCACAGCTGCCAGAAGCAACAACACAGTTGATTAAACTACACTTAAGGAGAACATATTTTGCTATTACAAACTTAAAAATGGGGATATTAGGGCATTCTTTTCAGTTCTCATATCTAAATCCCCATTTGTGGTTCATTCTATATTTTGGAACTTCTATTAAATCAAGAAAATATTTTCAAATAAAGATATTGAGAAAAGCAATTCAATATCAGAAAAGAAAAAAAAGAAAGAAAAAAGATTAAAAAAAACCCAAAAAAAACACAAAACCCAACATTAGGAGCCCAGCTCTTAAGCTTTTATAAGTCTCTTACTAAGCATAAGATAACAGCATAGCAATCTCTGTTCTTAATATTTTAGTTCTGCATTGTAATCTGACTCCATCTGCTGAGTTTTTCTGCAGGGAATTTCAAATCATTGTCCTTTAAAAAAATCAAATCTTTACTATAAAGTATTCTGCACTGCATTTATCATGTGAGCAATAAAATGTCAACTTTGGAGGCACCAATATTCTTCCACTATGGCCTGATATCCTTCCACTATCCTTCCACTGTGCCCCCTTTGAAACTATCAGAAACACTGGAAATCACAGATGGGTACAGCAGCCTGCATGTTACAACAGTTGGTAACCCAAGGGGCTTTTCAAGAGAAGATCTTTCTTGTTTATGGCTGGCATTCACTTTCTTCTCCATCATAGAAGAACATGTATGGAAAGAGCAGACTGGCTGTCCATTCAAATTTTGGCATGAAATAGGTTTGCACTAGCTTGTAGTGGGTAAATGTCCTTCTAACATTTATTTTGAAGAGCATATGAAGGAATTTGGCTTCTGGTAAAGGAAGGCACCTAAGTAAAAATAGCAGTACTAAAACTATCTCTTCAGGAAAAAAAAAAAAAAAAACGATATTCAGTACCACTATCCTTTTTAATGAGTAGTGTTGATTAAAAGGAAAAACAAACCAACACTAGAGTACAGAAAATGTAGAAGAAAATTCAGTCTGCCCTCAATGTAAATTTGAAGGGAAAAAGTAAACTTCCACCTACAACATGCATGGAAAGTAACAAAGGTTCTAAGAAAATCTACTGTGAAAAACATGGCTATGACAGGTATATCTAAATAATAACTCTGTGCAGAAATCCAGATCTTGAGAATGCCATGAATTTTCATTTTTTTGCACTTTTCCCAGTAAAAAATCACCAAGGTCTAGTTCATATATCATTTTATTATAACACTATAACTGCAACCCTCATTCCAGGCATGAATGCTATGGCATTATTTCAGCCATCCCAGATTCAACAACAGCAGTTATTTGGAAGTCCAGATACATTACAAAACTGAGAACCATGTAGCCATGACAATTTCTAAAAAGTACCATTACTAATAATATTACAAATAACCTCGGGATAAAGTACCAAACTGGATAAAACTTTGCATGCAAATGTCATGAAACAATAAAAGACTGCAAGGCACAAAAGCTTGTCAGGTTCACATAAAAGACTAGTAAGGGTGAAAAAAGTAGTGCTTCAGTGAATTTCCCACAATTTCCCAAGAAATTGCATGAGTGCAATTTATAATCAATACTGCTGTAAAAATGTCATAAGTGAAATTTGGAACATTTGGTAATTAAAAAGTGGCAACTAGAAAAAGAAAATGTAAAAAAAAATAGATGAGGAGTTTATCTGGGTTTTTTCCTAAGCCAAGACAACCATATGCTGCACCAGCTGAAAAATCAAAGTGATTTTCAATGTCAGCCTCAGGCACTGGTAGGTCCAAGCATCTCTATAGGTGCAACTGAATGGCACTGATGATAGAAGGGAGTAGTTTTAGATCCTCTGAGAAATCTGTGCTTGCATAAGGAAGGAAAAACATAAGAGAGAACAAGAGAATAGCAAGACCTACATCAGAGAAGGCATAATCTCCTGGCATGTTACAAAGGACACGGCATTTCTGGATATTTTTCCTGCAAGACAACCTAACAGCAAAAATTCTTATCTGCTTTAGTAGCTACTAATTGAAATTTAGGCCTCTTCCTCTCTCCTTGCCTTGTCTTTTCTGATCAGTTTTCATACTTTTTTTTTTTTTTTTTTTTTTTTTTTTTTTTTTTTTTTTTTTTTTTTTTGAGGAAAAAAACAAAACAACTGTTATGAATAAATATACATATACTGAATGTGACTGAATAAAGAGAAGACCAAGAAGATCCATTTTGGCCATGGCATCTACTTCTGTTTTTCTAAAGAAGAAGAAGAAGAAGTGGAAAAGCATTTATTTTAAAATGCTGTATCCATAACACAGCATGCTCAGTTGTATCTCATTTAGTAATTGAACTCCTCATCCATGTAAAAGCCACAATATATGACAGACCTTGAAGAGAATTTCATATGAAGTTAAAGCTCTGTTAGCATTTAATCTTCTGCTGCACACACATATTTAATAAAATAACAAAGAAAGATAGGGGAGAACAACAGAGTAAGGGAATGAATGCAGTCACTGTTTTCTGCTGCACAAACACCATCACTGATTTTCATTTTTTCTTTCTGATCAGGTTTTAAAAACAAATTCACAACCAACCACACATTCACTGGTGAGAAGTGTTATTCTGGATTTGCCACAGACACGGGTGTCAAAATGTAACAAATGGTTTTCATCTATACACAATAAAACCACAAGTAATATTATTATGCATCCCATTAAGGGAAACAAGAGTGCACCTATATTGTGAATCTACAGACTCCTGTGGGTGACTATAGTGAGTGCTTCTCTACTCTTCTAAAAGATTACCATGATCGTGTCTACATGTCTACTTACATCACATTTTATCACATTCTACTACTCCTTATCACAAAATTTAAAATAATACCTCATTATTCTATGTAGTAACTTGTGTACATAGCTAGGCGCCTCTCAGACTGGCTTTAAAAATATCAACATCTGAGATGCATAGTTGAAGGGGAGCAGTATCCCTCTGCCGCTTCAAACTCAGAAAACTTCCAAAATTGTTAACAGCTACCAGGAGTAATACATGGCTGGTACAGGCTTGTGAAGCACTGGGAAAATACAATTGACGAGAGAGAAGGGCAATAAGCTGGAACTAGCACTGGGAAGTTAAAGGACTCCCAGCCCAGAACAAATTAATTTCTGGTGCCTGCAGGGAAACCCAAAATGCCATCTGGCAGCAGGACATAAGCACTGTGCTTATGTTGCAAACACAATGCTCAGGACCACTGCAGAATCAGCCATCAGGAAGAGACCAAAAGGATCTGTTTAGCCTATTCTCCTGCTCCAAAGCAGGATCAGTGTTCTTTATGTCATTTCTGGCAAATATCTATTGTGTTGTGAAAAATCTTCAAGCGAAAACCTATTCCAGTATTTCGGTATCATTACTGTAGTCCACCTTTCTCTGAAATGAAAATTACTCTGTTCTCTGTTCACTAGGTTTTTGAAAACTTACCATGTTCCCAGGCAATCTTCTTTTCTTTCTTTTTTTTTTTTTTTTAAACTTAAGAGTCTGATGCACTAGAGATTTTCATGGACATAAGGTTTATGACAACTTCAGCTACTCTTGCAGACTCTCATTCTTGCATTGTGACTAAGGCAAGGGTGATAGTTACTTTAAACATGCAATGTAGCAGGACTTGAATAAAGAATTGCCCCCTAATGCGTAATTAGGAGATCGTGCAAGTGCTGTAGGAGTTTAAGAGCCACAAAGACAAAACCAGTTAAATGGCAAGATGCTTTACGGCAAACAGGCAATCTAATTCTGTACAGCAAACAGCAATGTAAGCTAGGAAGAGAGAGGAATGCACCACATCACGTGACAGAACAGGTTTGGGGTTATGGAGAACCCTGGGACCTTAGCATACCTTCCTTGAATGTCTTTTTAAACTCATCCTACCTTCAGAAACTTAATCTCACAGGCACTTATATTTCTAAAAACACCAACAGTTTCTAAATACAGTTTCTAAATACACCAACAAAGCTAAAACAAAACTGTAATCTGTGTATGTCTAGGCACAAAATATTAGTAACATTTATAATAATAAGCTTTAGAAGTTGTTTCATTTCGTCCTTCTCTTTCTTTCCTCAGCAAGAAAAGTACATTGAGACATTAGGACATTAAAAGTACATTAAGTTATATGCAATTAGTTATCAAGCATTTACATCTTCTTACTCACCTACTGGAGACATTTCTGGGACACTGGCAACATAAGGCCCATCCAGAAACTTTGGCTCATTATCATTAATGTCCTGCACTTTGATGATGAACTCTGATTCAGGCTCTAGTGGCTTCTTGGTGTCAACATCCACAGCCTGAGCCCGGAGTGTGTAGAAAGGTTTTTCTTCTCGATCTAGGCTCTTTATGGCATGAATGTCTCCTGTGGTCTCATCGATGGTAAAAACTGTGCCAGCGCCATCTCCTGAAAGGGTGTATTTAACTGTGCCAACTCCTTTGTCCAAGTCAGAATGAAGCTTGAGAGGAAAAATAAAAACAAAAGAGATAAAAAAATACATTAATGGCTTCTCCTAGGATAGACAGCAACTATTATATTTATTTATTTATTTATTTAATGTAATAAAAGACTTTGGAGGAACCAATTTCTTAAGTCCTTAACTGCCTCTGAGCACATGGAGAAAATGTGGGTAGTATGTTATGTAAGACTTTTACCCCTATTTAGTACAGCACAGACTTGCTGCAGTTCACTAACTAAAACTGCAATGAAGCAGAACTTCACTTTTGTTATAAACTAAAATTTAAGACCAAGGAGATAAAATCACCCATAGCCACATCAAACAAATGTGAGATGACATGAGAGAGTGTCAAAAGCTTTCACAGGCATTTGGCTTTCAGAGAGAAAAAAAGGAAATATCTAATTATTTAAAGAGCAAGAGCTTGATGGCATCTGAAACTCAAAGTCAAACTTAATTTTTAAAAAAGAAAATACATACTTCATGATTACAGTAAAAGCTAAACTGAACTAAAAATACTGCCTTTTATACAAATATTTGATCACTTGCTTTTGTCTTTTCTGAGATAATCATACCGCAGACTGAGAATCTAGGAGTTTCTCGCTCATTTTGAAACAGTACAGAACTCAATATTTTTTGCCTTATATATCAATATACACATTTTTTCTGGCTATTACTCTGATGAATCTCTAATTTACAAATTAAAAAAAAAAACACTTTGAATTCACCTTCTTGGATGTTTTTGTCCCTTTAATGAGTGTGTACCCTACAATAAAGTGGCCTTAAACATTATTTTAAATGCAGGATTTTTAAAAATCCAAATACAGTATGATCAACTTTTTTCTCAGATGCTTTTACCTGCTCCATACTCATCTTTTAATTACACCTAAAAGCTCTGAAAATATACACAAAGTTACTTCACTGATGCTGAAATAGTTTTTAAA
Organism: Bombycilla garrulus; assembly: GCA_013400315.1. Classification (NCBI taxonomy): domain Eukaryota; kingdom Metazoa; phylum Chordata; class Aves; order Passeriformes; family Bombycillidae; genus Bombycilla; species Bombycilla garrulus. The sequence continues at coordinate 816,754 of VXBU01009727.1, read as the reverse complement.
ATATTTGTCCACTTTTCCCATCTAATGAGGACAAAAAGATCTTTTATAATGGACACCAGTCAGAATGAAGTTTTCAAGAGTGAGTTCCCTTAAGCTGAATTGTAAAGCAATTATGGATATAGACTTTATTTACATGATGTACTGCCCAAGGTGAAACACAATAGAGGAAACATGGGACATGAAAGGAGATTATGTAGAAAATGAATTACTGAGAAACTAAATGGTTTTGGTAATGGGGCAAGAAGCTAGGCTCCAGAAAAGGAGTTAAAGGCAATTACTAACATTTATAGCTATTGACTTGAAATTGAAAATAGGTCCTTGTGACTGTGGAAGAGGTCATGGTTTGTGGCACAGAGTGAACATGAACATAGTCTCTTTGTTGACTTTCTCATCTCATCATTCTTGCTCAGTGAATGCCTTGAAATCTGATCTGTCATCTAGCCGCTCCCCCCACATGCCATTTTAAATTATCTCGCCAGTCCAAACTAAAGCATTTTGATTCCAAGGTGTTAAATATTTCTCTGCTTGTAAAATGAAAAGATAATGCAGTCTGAGATAATTAATGTCTATTTCTTCCTCATAATTTTAACTTAAGTGGCTCAAAACTTCCTGCTGTTTCATTATACTCTGCTCAGTAAAAACTTGGTATTTCCCTTCCATTATCATTTATTGGCTTACAGACACATATAAAGAGAAAAAAAGAATCAAAATGATGATGAGAAGGCTTGAAGAAAAAAAATGTTAAAACTTTTTAGAGGGAATCATACAATTGTTTTTGTAGTGTCCCTATATTAAATTTATTTGGGCTTCATTGTGAAGACTATCTGGATGCTTACTCCTGGAAGTAAGAAAATCACAGAGCAAAATAATGCAGTTATGAAACAGGAATTTGTAAACAGGAAGCATGACGAGATTACTCCAGTCTCCTGTCATTGGATTTGGCACTAAAGCTGAGATGGTTGATTGTGTTTCTGATTGGCAACTGTGGGTTTTATGTTCAACCAGTAACAAATCAGGCTGCATTGCATGTCTTATCTGAGCCCTTGGATTATACCAGAGAGAATCAATTATAGCTGCTTTTCCTAGCTGGAGAAAAAGCAGGGAAACAAGGGCTCCCAAGACAAAGGAAGACTGAAATACAAAAACTAGACTAAACACAGAGTTTTATTCTCAAATGTATTAAAGAAAAAAAGGTTTACAACTGGCACGATTAGGAATTCTACAGTTAAAGATGTATTCACTGGGCATCACAAGTATCACTCAGCTAGTACAACCTAGGAACCATTCCACCTATTTAAGTGGAGCTGCAGTGCTCTGCATTAACTGGGATGTGTCACATTGTATTTATTCACTAAATCTGCTGATTTTGACATAGGCTTCCTAGATGACATGGCTGGACAATGCATGCTTATTTGTAACCCACACTGAGCTATGCAACTTGTGGGGCAATTCAACATTACACAGTGTCAAATTACTGCAGGGGAACAGGTGATTGATCAATTTGAAATTAACTAAATTCTCCAACAATAAAAGGAATGCAAAACTTAGATTCAGATGCAACAAAGAAGAGCAAGAAGTTAGCATTAGTTGTACTTACACAACACTAGGAAATAATCCCATCTTTCAATGCCTGAAACTTTCCAGAAAGGAGTTTAGGCTAAAGAATAAGTGCTTGCTACTGTGTCTTGATTTATGTGCTACAAGCTCTATTGCACTGGAAGAAAAGATGTTTATTTTTTGTGCTGAAAAACATACAGAAGACTTGTGAGAGACTAGTTTCTTTGACAGTGAGTCCACAGCAACTTTGGGTTTGTATCCCATTTCTCCTTCTTGCTTGCATCTATTTTCTAATTCTTGGTCTTCCACTGTTTCAGCAAAATTAAAGGGCAAGTGGACAAGTGCTCAGATACTAACTACTTCCCTCCCCACAATGTGTTTGCATTCCAGAATCGCCTGAATTTACTGCAACAAGGTTGCACAAATGATTGTATTCACACAGATTCTCTTAATTTTATGTTTTCCCTATAAATCCTGAATACTAAAAATGCAGCAGAAGCTTGGAAATGTGAGGGATACATTTCTACCTTTGCTGAAATCTACACTTTTATTCTCACTATGTAAGTAACACAGTTTAATGTCAGATCTTTTGGCAAATCTGCACCAAGTGTAAAACTAATAATTTCTTGCAGCAAAAGTCTGTTAGTGCAGAAAATCATGAATATTTTTCTGTGATTGCAGAAAATGACATATAATTCCATAATTCTTGCTAATATGTACAAACAATAACACATATGGCAAAGGAAATGACTGATTAAAAAAATAAAATATGAATAATAAGATGGAGACTATTGTAAGATAGACTGCATAAATCTATGCAGAAATTATGGCAGTGTTTTTGAATCATATCCAGTACCAGATGCCAGACTGAGTCAGTCTACAAATCCATGTGATCTAGCAATCTGCTTCAGCCGGTAACAAGCTGAATGCTAGTTTGCTTCAGAGTGGATGAAAAGTTGGTAACAACTCACTACTAGCACATCTGGGAGAAATTATTTATTCAGTTCTTCTGACAGTTTCTTACAAGAAGTATGATTGTTTGCATTTTAGCAATAAATTAAGATCTTACTGCTTCAATAACTCAGTGTTGGCAGCTCTCTGTCACTTCAAGAATTCATACCCCTGCAGAAATAATTTCAAACCACATGACCAGGAAATGTATGTACTTCAAAAATAGGTCTATACTACTAGGTAAATTGAGTATGGTGGATCAGATGTATTTGTTCGTTAGTATCCTATGGTACTGATTTTCTCTTCAGTATCCTATTCATCTGATCCTCAACTGTTCACCTTCTCTTTCCTTAAATACTTCAATGATTTATATTAATACAATCATTTTGAAAGTCAAATATATAAATCCACATACATAGATAAAGAAGTTGGAAGCAAAAGAATCTTAAAAATTGCAAGATAGCTTACTTTAAAATGAAGCAATCATTATACCCCCACAAATCAAGCAAGAACAAGGGTATGACACCTGCCAGCATTGCTGTGATCCTTATTTCACAGCAATACAGACATTGAAAAGTTGTTGTATGAGTTGAAAACCTCCCTTTCCACATTTCAAATCTGATAAAATGAAAAACAAAAAAGATAGAGAATGAAGTAAAAAAGTATTCCACTGCCAATTTCACAGGCTGAAAAAAAAAAAAATCACGGTCCAATTTATTTGTTACTAGTAAGTCAATTTAAATGCTATATTTAAATATTGCAGTGCATATCTGGACTGAAAAAAAAATGGTAAATGTTCCAGGTCATTAACCACTGCTTGCCTGCACAACAGTGCTAGTTATACATCCCACATCTGTATTTTTATGTCATTTTTCTTAATGCAATATATTTTAGGACTTTACTCCATTATTTTCTCTTCCTGCATCTACTCCCATGTATCACCATTCATTCTGTGACCACTAACCCCTCTACTTTCTTGGATAAGATGTTCAATGAAAACTGTTTGAGAAACCAGAACATCCATTCAACTCCAACATTTCCTAAGACTGAAAATACAGAATGATACCCTGAACTGAGGACAGGAAAAAAAAGGACATTTTGGTACAGTTAACATAGACCCAAGTAGACCTGTTTTGGCAGATCTCTACTGCAAAGTGTGTGTTGGAACAAGAATACCCACTACAAGAGAGAAGGGTGTAAATGAGCCAGGAGACTTCCTATTTGGAAAGCTGCCCTTTTAAAATATAATTATTCTACACATATTTTCTCTTGGCAAGAACTCAGTGGTCTACACAGATTGCACAGTTTCTTATAAAAACTGATAATAAGAATCTAATGTTCTGCTTTCACATAAATGTATTTATTCTTTCCTGCTAAAAATACATAAACCTTGAAGATTTTCCTAAGATTGAAAGAAGTGTAGGGTGCCATAGGCTTTCATTCAGGACATGGAGAAATAAAAACAGAACAAAACAAAACAAAACAGTGTAATTGTTGCTAATCAAATCCAATAAAATAGGTTTTTTTCCTTCCCTCTCCATCACACACACCACTGCAGAGGACATTTAGGGACGAGGTAAAATCTGCTCACAACACAGTCAGTGAAAATGTTTCCTGATTCTAAAAGTTTGGATTACCTAGGGCATTTTCTAAATAATAAGTTCACATGCATTATTCAGGCAAGACTGCAGACTAAAGCTCATGTTGAGAGGAGTTAGGACACTACTACAAATGGGTCAGATGAATGACAATGGGTATATGGAAACAAGGAGCAACTAAAATCACAGAATCAGAGAATGCTTTAGGTTAAAAAAAAACTTAAGATAGCTGAGTCTAACTGCAAGATCACTAGGTAAAAGAAAGGTGAACAAATAGAGAAAAGAATTATTTTTTTAAAAGGTAATTTGGAAAAGAAGAATTTTCAAAGCTGAAAATTATTTGTAATAGGAAGTGTCTTTTTACTAGCTTTGTACAGGGCTTTTATAAGAGACACCCATCTGTGAGCAGGCCTTCTTAGTACTATGAGAATTTCATGCAATAATTAAAATGTCAGTTAAAGGATGAATATATGTGTGTGTATACATATACATAGAAATATTTAAAAAACATTATTTGAGTTAGTAAGCGTTGGGTATCTTATCATCATCATTAATTTTATCTGTGTTATATTTCTCTCTTCTCTTTTTTATGTTTAGTAAAATATTTGCTTCCAAGAATTGAGATTCTTCTGGCTACTTTTTGTAAAAATAGTAATAAACAATGTGCTTCTGCATTTTGAAATATCTTTCTATTCAAATTAGATTAGAATACAATCTTATTCAAAAGTAATTAAGAAAAGAAGAATCTATATTCTTTTTTAGTGATACTTGTTTCACAAACAAAGCTGAACTTTATTTAAATTAAAACACTTATTATCCAATTAAATAAAACATTATCTCCTTCTGTCATGGGGATTTAGTCTAAGCACACTGAGTCAGAACAGACTTTTCCAATAAGGAGCGTGGTTGTCAGGTAATAAGATGGTGGTGAATGAGTCATTAGAAAGGAATAAAAACAGTACCTGACCTCCTCAGTTCAGATGAATTTTCATCTCTACCAACATCATGCACTTGAGGGGTTAGGGATTTTTTTTTTCTAATTCTTCTCTACATGAACATTTTTGTTGCGTTATGTGGAATTTAATAGCAACAATTCTAAAATCACAGTGAAAAAACTCCCAACATTCCTCTATGGAATGCCATATGAGTAAGAAATACTGGCCAATGAAAAACGTTATGTTCTAGTAAAATATTGAAAGAATAAAAATTTGTCACTAATGTCTTGATATAATTTAATTATACAAGTAATTACACATGTAAGTTAGAAGTTGTATAGATTTCTGATGACAGTTTATGCATCACCATTTCAGCAGGAGCTGAAACACTCTTCTCGTCTGCCCTCTTCACATTTTTTTGCAGTATTTACTGCAAAAATCAACATTAGAAGTAATTTTAAAAATTAAATTATTCTTACTGATCTCATATAACTCCATCTAAAATTTTCTCTGTGTACATACTTTGATAGGTTTCAGTTCAGAGTTATGTTGAATGTCATTTGAGAGAAATGTTCTGCAGAGTGGTGACAGCTGATGCAAACTTCAATCTGTTGAGGTCCCTGGGTATAACCGTTCTCAAGAAACAACATAACCACAGATTCCAACAACAAATTCCAGTATTACCCGTTGCAACAGCAGACAAAATTTGAGGAAATTTATCAACTTCCAATTTTTTCTTTATCCAGTACAATTTTATATATCCTTCCAAAAGGTTATGAGCTACAATGGAGTGTGCAGCTGCTGATGACAGCTCAGTGGAAAAAGATTCTACCATATTATTAAATTTTTATAATTTTAGAATTTTTCAAAGTGTTTATCAGGAACCAAGCAGGGAATTGAATGTGAAACCCTCACCATCCAAAACCCTTAATGCATCAGATAGGAAGAGTGAGGCTGTGCCAGGTAACCTCATACATGGATGCATCTTTTCACTACTGTGCGCCCAAAACCTGTAGCAAATAATCTTCTGTGTGGAAGGAGCCTGTGGAAGACATCACCTGTTACTAATGAATGCATTGAGTAGGCCTGGTTTGATCTACAACTGTGAAAGCACGGGTACTTCCTCTGTACCTGTGCCTGGCTGGAATCCCTGGAGTTGAGTCAGAGAATAATGTTGATATCCAAAACTCAGAAATGAGGGAAAAGAGTTTGCCACAAACAGGGCTCTGGGGAAAAAAAATCATCCCAGCATTAGGCAGGAGATATTTATATTCCTCTTCAACACTTATTCACTGATTCCAAAAGCTAAATGAAGAAAAGATAGCATTACAATCAAATTCTCGCTCTTGCTATTTAATTGTGCAAGATCTGCAAAATGTTCAATGGCATTGCTGTAATCAATTTAAATGGTAAATATGAAGGGGTGTGATCTTTTGAGGTAGTGTATGTGATTCCAGTATTTCCTTTTTAAAGAGGAATCACTATAAGAATATTAAACAGAGCTGCATCTCTTTAGATAAGACATACTGACAGTAATACATTATTTTGCACTGTGCTCCCTGCTCTTTCTCTTCTACAACATATATAAAGGATCAGTGCATTAAAATATGAATTATGGTGTATGAATAAATACAATAAAATAGATATTAGATACTTAGGAAGTTTTCATGTGATTTTTTTTTACATCTAAACCAAAACTTCTAAGACACCTGTTAAAGGAGAGTTTATAATTTCTAATGACTATCTACCTATATTTATGAAGATAATCTCTCTGAAGATCACTAGATTACCACTGTTCAGAAAGTTGAAAACAAGAAGGAACTTTATACTGCAAAGTGTCACTGAAATGAAGCTGTTGTCAAGGTTAGGAATTTTCAGTCTAGAATGAGGTGTTTATGCTCATGAAATGACAAAACCTGTTTTCTTTCCAGGATGCGAGAATGTGATCCATTTTCTGTAGAATTATAGTCTACAGATCTCTTAAGCTACAAAGTATAAAATCCTGGATATAAAATACTTGGACTATTCTACACAGGAAATATCATTATCATCAGAGGACACATGCTTGATTCCTCATCTCCCCTAATAATTATGACATTATGGACTTGGCTTTTACTTGAGATATAATTTATCATGGAAGCTATGGCTACAGCCAGTCAGTTGCATGACATTTTTTTCTCTTGTAGGAGTTACCCTGCCGATGCTAGTAGGAATACCTTATGTAAAAGGGAAGAAAGTGCGGGGTGTGCCATTCAGTTTCTGATGTGACAGACAAAAAGACATCTGCCTCTTGACAACTGCCATGCTGCTGGAAGAGATCTTGACTCTGAGCCTCTTCCCACTCATTTTCTTGGTGGTATTCACTTCTCTACCCTAAACATCTGGTGCTAATTGAATTCCCCTGAAATTCTTAATATCACTGTCCCATCTAGTTAGAGGAATTGAAGAGCTGGCTTTTGTAAGCCTGGCTCTTTTCAAATTAATTATGGAAAACTCAAATTTCCTGCTGGAGTTCCTTCTGAGGAAGCAGCAACCTGTATGAGGGACAGTAGCTGTGAGGCAGCATACATTTCCATACCACAGGTGTAACTAGGAGAGGAATACATATCCAGCTATGCACTCATAAATATCTAAATGCAAATTAGTCACAAAGTAGTTATCTCCTACTATTAATCCATTCCTAACAAAGAAAACCTTAGTTAGGAGTTAGCTGACCTCCACAGTAACAAAAATGGTGCATGTGACCACACACAAAGTGTATCCCAAGCCTGACTGGCTTCCTGGATCAGCTGTGCAAAATATCCAGAGATAGCTTCTCTGTAAAGCCAAGGCTCAGGACCATTCCTAGAAGTGTACCCTAATTAGGTTCCCTAAACTAGGCTTACTCTACTTCAGGAAGTCCCAATTTTTTGACACACAGAGGCATGAAAGCACACATTATTATACAGACTGTCACTACATTCTCCACTAGTCTAAACAAGCTGAAATTTTTCTGTGTCAAAGATAATAACAGAAATAATAATATCAACAATACAGATATTACGCAACTTTAAGTACTTCAAAAAAGCATGTCATACTCAAATAGTGACAGATTCTTGTAGTTAGAACGTACTACAAAAGAGTAGAACTGTAGCAAACAGGTACCTAGAAATGTGGGTTGAATGAGTATCACTTTAAATCCATTGCATTTGGAAAGGTAAAAGATTATTAACCGATTATAAAAGCTTATGCTTATTTTACACTGATTGGAACCTTATTTAGCAAATACACCTTCTGCTATTTTCTGATTCATATCTATGTGCTCTTCAACTCCAGCATGAACTTCAAAGGGTTTAGAGTAAAGGCTCACTAAATTCTGCTGGTACTGACTTTCTTCATTTTTATCCTTCCTTTAATTCTTTTTTCTTTGGTTTTTTTTCAAATATTTTTCTTTATTGATTGCCTAGCAAATGAATGTTGAAAACTCCCTTCCTCACGTATTTAAATTTAATGTTAAGCTAAATACAAAAAACTTGTTTCATAAATCACACTTGCAGTAAAGCTCTGTCAGTTAAGGTGTCTCTTTTTGTTTGATAATGATATACTAGGACAGGTAGGGAATGATAGAGTAGAAGGATTTTACCTCAGCCTGTCTATCACTGTGACAAGGCATACTATCATAAAGTGTTTGACCAGTTCTCTTATCTAAACAGGAAAAAAATTCTTAGTTTCATCATAGAAAATAAATCATCATATGAATTTTAACACATATATTAGGGGGATAATTTTAAGGCATTTACAGGCACAGAATTTTATGCGTGAAACATAATAAATACCTTCTGAATTTTTAATCTCTTTGTTTTAATTTGGCTCAACAAATTTCAGATGAACATTCACACTACAAGACACAAAATAAATTGCAAAATAATCCAGCAAGCATGAACAAATGACACTTAATGTGCAAGGAATAGAAGGTACAGCAAAGAAATTAAAAAAGCCCTTCTGTGCCCTATACATCAATTCCAAGAAAGCACAACCCCATGAATAATGTTCTGGCTGCAAGATTTCCTCAGAACATTATTTGTAAAGTCTGTATTATCACATAGCAGTGTTGATTTTCCTCAGGTTCCAGAAGCAGCATAGGAAAAGGTTGTACTGTCTTTCTTTCATTTTGCCGAAGCAGTACAGATAAGTGAAGTGCTATGAAATTTGCATTTTTTGCTAGCTTGTGACACAGGTTTTTCTGAGGTTTTTTGTGTGAGGTTTGATGTTTTGCAAAAATAGGTAAACATTCTATTTCAGTGGAGTCTTTCAATTAACCAACATGTGCACGGGAGAAAAGTAGCTTCATAAGACACAGGTAAAGCATCACAAAGAGTTTGTCCTTCTGGCTCGGATTGCTTAAAACAGGCAGCATTTATATTGCACACTACTGAATTAAGTCCCAGAAATCCTGTATATATTCTAAGTTATGGATACATTAATATTTCACATATCATTAAGCTACACCGTAAGAATATTGGTGTGCCCTCTTTTTAATAAAAATGTCACACCCTTGTACTAACAAGCAAAAGAAAAATATCTTCCACAGTTCAAGGTTGCATCATTTCTGCTCAAATGGAGCAGTTGAATTGTAAATCTGAATATGATTGTCTCTGCTGGATTTTCCTGATTCAGTTTTGAGAAAAACAAGTCAAGTTTACATGCAGTTATATGCTAGCATTCACTTTCAAGATTTACTCATGTATTAATGAATAAAGACAAATGTTCCTAGGAATCAGTGGAGAGCACAATACAACAGATAAAAAAATTAGAAAGCTTTATAACTTGGAACAGAAATTATTCTATGGCTGCTGTAAGACCTCTGTTTTCTATAGCTCTTGATGTACTTATGTTTTATACTGATGGGATGGAAAGACAGCCACATCTGCTGCTGCTATTGGGGGTGGAGAAGGAAGAGGAGCAGAGTCATTTTACCTCAGAGACAAGAGGGTGGGAAGGTTATTCCTACAGAGAACGTGGAAGAAACAGGAAGTGAGGTAGAAAAAACTGTGTCTGGATGAAATTATACTCCATTCTTCTGACAGAACTGCGCATTGAAACAACAGAGATATTAATTTTTTCCTATCTTACATATGATTCTTCTAGAAGTCCTGGGGAAATCAATTTACAAGGACAAAATCTCTCCAGGGTCCAGGGAAATATAACCGTGTCCATAAAGCCTAAATCTTGGACTTGAGAAAGTCAATGGAAAAACTCCCACTGTCTCCAATTTTATTCAGTAATAATTAGGGCCTTGCAAGCACTAGCAGAGTACTCTCCTGCAGAGTATTGGCAGGGTTCTCTCCTGCAGACTGAGAGTAAACATTTTCTTTTGTTTAAGTTCACACACTTAGGGAAATTTACTTTTCACCTTTAAGTTTTACCATACTAAAGATCTCAAAATGGAAACCATGTTAGTCTTGTGTGGAAATTATTCACCGTCTCTTCCCCCTAGTCCCACCCACCCCCTCCTTTTTCATTTTCCAGAACCTCAAATACCTCAAAGAATAATATTTAATTGTTTCAAGATTTAGGGATAGGATAAACTTTATTTTAAAAATGCTTTTGCTATTTAACACTAACCTTTGTTAGACTGAAATTACTGTGAAATCCTTTCAGTGGTGCAGGAGTTAGTTGTGATGTGCCAGGGCTTTTATCCATTCATAAATGTTTGCAGAAGTCAGACTTCTTTCACTGGCAAATGTTGCAGCTATTGGTAGCTAAATTCACCTGCATTTGCAGCAGTTGTTAATTATGATCAAGGAAGCGAGATTCACAAAGGGAACCCGTTTAGTAATATTCCTGTAAATATTCCTTTGGTGTGATAAATGACACACACCCTTTTTGAACATAAGAACAGACTTATCTATTTAATAATATATTCAGTGGCTGTAGACCTTCTGAGCATCNGTTAGACTGAAATTACTGTGAAATCCTTTCAGTGGTGCAGGAGTTAGTTGTGATGTGCCAGGGCTTTTATCCATTCATAAATGTTTGCAGAAGTCAGACTTCTTTCACTGGCAAATGTTGCAGCTATTGGTAGCTAAATTCACCTGCATTTGCAGCAGTTGTTAATTATGATCAAGGAAGCGAGATTCACAAAGGGAACCCGTTTAGTAATATTCCTGTAAATATTCCTTTGGTGTGATAAATGACACACACCCTTTTTGAACATAAGAACAGACTTATCTATTTAATAATATATTCAGTGGCTGTAGACCTTCTGAGCATCAAATATAATTCGTTTTCTGTCTGCCTTTAAGTTTTTACAGATTTCATCATCTTATGAGATTTGCTCCAAATGTAAAAATGTGGCCTGTGGAAAGTGTTTGTGCCTCTTCAAAAAGACGGTAAATATTTTACTCACTGAATAATAGAAAATTTCTACAGTGAATAAGGCACTTTAAGAAAATACATAACCAAGTGATGTTAATTTTGATTATGCCTGAAAGACGTATGTATAGAAATTTAATATTTGTTAATGAGAATGCAGAACAATGACAACTATTTAGAATTAGATCAGATCAAATGAAATGGTATTTGTTTGTAATGAAGCTTTCACTCTAGTCATATTTGCCCCATAAATTGAACTAAATTTAAAAATAATGGAGAATGCAGTCTAATTTACATAGGAAGAGAAATCCATTACTGCACCTAATTCATCCAGAGAGGTAAAAAATAGAGAGCATTTGCTTAAACCAAATCAAAGAATGAACAGGTAATTGCAGTTATTTACTAACAAATTTGCCAAAAATGAGTCAACCAGGAAACAGTAGTTATTTCGGTTGCTCCCACTATTGTAGGGAAAGATACTCTAGATATAAAAATTGCAAAACCTGTTGAAAGCTAGTATTTTTAATTCTAATAACAAAATATTAAAATACATTTTTCAGTGCAAAGTTGTTTGATGGAAAATCTCATTTCTTTCAAGGATATCTGATGATGATGGGTGTTCTGCAGTATTGATTGAATGAATCAGAATGGATTCAATGTGAAAACTGCCTTATGAGCATATTGTCTTGTAACTAGTGCTTACAGTAACTGAAGAGTAATGTACTCTAATACTGAGGCAAGTTGTATTTCCCTATCTCATTCAGGGGCAAGCTCTAACTACCCAACTATGATCACAGTGCGTAACTGCCTATAGGAACATAGCTGGTACAGCCTCTAAAAAGAGAGTCTGCAAGCCATCCATGGAAAGCCAAAGCAAGGATGTACTCTGTAGAACTGCACTTTATCCAGTGGGAATAACATGTAACTGCCAAAGCCCATATCCACAGCAGGGCACAGGTCTATTTATAACAGTCAATGCCCCATAGAGCTGATTCTATTAAAGGAATAAGGTCTTTAAGTAATTGAGCCTTATTTGACTCAATAAGAACACAAAAAGGCTTTATGCACAGAGCTTCCCACTTTCCCACCCTGACCTTCCGCACCTAAACAGGGAAATAGACATCCTTCTTGAGCTGCTATGAGATCTAATTTAGAGCCACGTCCTTTGCTCTAAAACTAAGTTTTTTCGAGAGGCTGGCTTAGCAGAATGAGAAGAATGCAGCATTCACTTCTAGGGAGCCTTTTTAAGCTTTCAGAATAGATTCATCTCTCAGCATCCAGCTGGCCTTGTTTTGAGTAGTACAAGATTTTCTTTGAAAAAATCGTATAGCACACACAGAAAAAAATTATGCAAGATCAAGCTTTTGATTTACTATATGTATGCCTTAAATGTACATGTTTTTCATCTTAATTATACATTTACCAGAAACATGAATTGGTGTTGTATGATGCCAAACACCTGTCACAAAAAAATTTCATGCTATAAAATCATGAATAAACTATATTCCAGCACACTTACAACCATATCAGGATAATGTTCTTCTGTAAGAATTCAACTGAATACCAAATTTTCTATAAATATTCTTTTAAAATTCATAAACTTCTTAAGAAACACCAATATATATTTTGAAATTCATAAATATATCAAGATTTCTTTGCTAATTTGTTCATTAACTTAATAACCTAGTTAGACTGGGCTTAGCTTGATTAAAAAGCCATAATAATACCAATATCACATTAAAAAAATAATCTTAACATTAGCTTGATTTAAATAACACTACTAAGTAGTGGTGTTTCCATTAATGAAACAACTGGTACCTGGAGCAGTAGTTATATACTTTCTTCATATTTTGATATACCAAATGCATTATACCACCAGTACCAGTGTAACATTTGTGACTTCCTGAAGCATAGATTTTATGAACTGGGCTAGCACTGTGGACCCCTAGAAACAATTTTGGGGCTTTCATGACTCCTTTGTTATCAGCACCATATGACTGACTGCTGAATATGGGATTCCTTGGATTATTTTTCTTTCCATAATAACTCAAATCTTTATCCCTGTAAGATAAATATATACAAATTCATTCTTAAGTGTGAGATGAATGTGAAATGGAAACTGTATTTTAGAAGAAAAAAAGAATCAGACGATTGGAAGATGTCTCTTCAGTACATAAATAAAAAAAATTATTTGATGCTGATGAACTTGCCCTCAAAAAAATTCTTCTGTACTTAAGCAAGTTTGGCCTCAACAGGCACTGTTTTCAATTTTAAGAAGGAGGAACAAGAAATATTTTTGGAAGACAGAAGAAAGAAATATACAGAGTAGTTCTCTGACTTGCCTGTGATCTGCGAATGTCATGATTTTGATGGGCAGATGAATAGGTGTTTCAGCCAGGCTGGGCTGTACAAAGCACAGCTAAGAACAGATACATGCTTGTCTATAAAGAGGTTATAAAAGAGAGGTTACAGATATCAGCTGGAGGATATTTCTTCCCATGAGTGCAGTGCAGCTTTCTAACTTACATTCCTCCTCAGCACAGCAACACAAACCCACCAGAATCATTAAGGGGAGGTTGTAAGGTGCTTCCAGATGGCTTCCCAAAAGGGCAAGCAAACCACTGTTTTCCCAGCATTACAGACTACAGTTTGCAGGCTGATCCTGCTGTTACACCTACCTTTGTCCCACAGGAGAGGTGCATGTGCCAATGCCATGCCAGGGCAGCAGATACCATCTCTTTCTCTACTTAGCCTGCAAGAACTCCTACATTTCCTGGCTGAGCAATGTCTTTTCACTGCCAGCTGTGAAAGGAATGGAAAACACTTTTCCCCGTGGACAGGTGAAATAATAATCTAGTCATGGCAACAGCAAATTAGCAGCACATATCAGCACTGCAGGGTGTATATAGGATTTGTGTAGTGACACGCTGAGTCCCAGAGGTATTATGGACTTCGACAAAGGAAAGCTAATGACGTTCAGGTTCTACAAAGCCATGTTCATGTAAGAGCTACACATGATAACTTTACATCAATTTTCAGATGTAAAGTTCAATTATCAACCCTACTAAGCGGAAGGGAAACAGAGAAAGAAATAGAATGGTACAAAAGCCCAATGGTACAATTTGTAAACAGCATTCAGTGAAAGTGTACTGACTGTAATGGCAGTACTCAATCGTTCACTGCCTTCCAGCACAATAGTTGTAGATGAGTGTGAAGTTTGCTTTTTCTTCAAGCCATAGAACCTCAGAGATCAGAGAAATGAAGAAGAATAGTCTAATTTTATAGAACTTCAGCTAAGAACAGCTAAGAAATTCTTGATCTTAGTAGTGAGAGAGTTAGTGAGAGAGAGCAAGAGAGAGAATAGAGAAACATCAACTCTACTGAGAACACCAACTAAAGCAACTTGCTCTCCCTTACATATGAAATTGGGTCAGCTTGATAAGAGTTTAAGGTCAAGACTGTGAAACTGAGGACCTTTGAGAAGAAAATTTGGATTGTTTACCAGCTCAAAAGTAAATAACTAAATGAAGTTTCCCCAAGTGCAGGTTCTACACACACACAAACAGGCACCCACAGATTGTCCATATGCTTGTTTTAAAGTAGTTCTTTTCCTGGTTAACATGG
>VXBU01009727.1:782511-801699 GCA_013400315.1 Bombycilla garrulus | reverse complement strand
TTAACAAGGAAATAAAAAAAAAAAAAAAAAAAAAAAAAAAAAGAGAGAAGAAGGAAAAAAGGAAGACTGTGATCAAAGGTGTAAATCATATGCATTACTAATGGAGGTTGCAAAACAGTTAACAAATGTTTCCAAAAGAAAGGGGAAATTAATTTTACATAGCCGAGTATTTTAAAAATACACATTTTATGAGAACCTTAAAGGAAAAAACAGATAGCATTTTAGACTGCATTCTACATACAAGATTTTTCTATCACAGATTGTGAATTATGTATATATCCTTCTCATATCTTTTATATATTAAAAATATTTTGAAATATTAATTTTTGTAGTTTAGAAAATATTACCATGAATATTTTCAGGAGCATATATTCAGAAGTACTAGCCTTCAGAGAAATATTCTTTATAGTACTATTGCTTTATAGTACTATTTTGCATAATTTCTTCTCCACCTTAGCACATTAGACAGTACAAATCCGTTCTGCTCAGTTGGTCATCTTAAAAATACTGGAAAATGTAACCAAAGTTTAGAGAAAGACGGCTGACTAAATATACCAGGACTCACCTAGCCTTGGGTAGTGTCTCTGTATCTATTTTTTATTAGACACAAGCTGTACCTATGTTAGCAGTTAATCTGAAGCAGTGAGAGTGTTCTGTAGAAGGAAGCATCTGATGGAGAGGAATGATGCAGGCAATAAATGCACCACAGGGTTTTCTGCTGTGAATAAAATGTCATCTGGTTCAGTGGACTAAGTGCCAATCCATGTTGTGCATCCTTTCAGCTTTTTTTATTGAGAAGTGATCTAGTTTGTATTCTCCAAGACCTGTCCTGACATGAACAAAACTACAGTAAGTCTGAATGATCGAGAGATTTCCCTCAAAAATGTCTTTTAATTCGAAATGAAAACACTCACAAAGACTTGCCAGCTATCTATATCATGGCTGTGACTTCAGAATTTAAGAAGTGTAATATCACTTCTTAATTTTGAAAGAATCAAAAAGAATTTTTTAGGGAAAGTCCATTTTTAATTTTTGGACACATCCCAAAATGGAAGTGAACTTTAGTTTATGTCTGCATTGTATCTTTAAGTAAAGATATAGACCTGTCATTATTTATAAAACTTGTGGTGGCCTAAAGTAAAGGGAACTGGAATTTAACAGGATAAAATGGAAATTTACTTTAAAATCCCTTAATTGAAAAACAATTTCTGAAAATGTTTTTTGTCTTTATAAATTCTGTCAAAATGTGTGGAGTATTGACAAAATTTAGAAAGATTTATTTATTTACTTTGTAGGCTTTATTTTAGGATCATCTTGTCCTTTAGTGTATAACATTAATGAACGTTAAGACTATGAACGACTTTCAGGGTTTTTTAAGACATTTTCATGGAAGAATATCAATGGTTTTGAAAAGTCCCTGAATAAATTTTCCCATATTTATCTTTGCTATTTACTTTTTTCCTACATTTTGAGTTACATTACTGGAAAGTAACGCTGGAGATAAATTACTGGAGCAAATAATTTCTGCCTACTTATTTAACTCAGCATATTATTACTGTCCATCACTAACAAACATGATGGTAATCTCCCCACAAACACACAGAATAAATGAACCTTTGGTTCCTGTCCTAGATACTGGGAACAGGGATTTCATGTGCCTTTTTTCTCCCAAAAAAGAGAATATATTTTTTTAATATTTCCCCCAATAATCTGTACAATGTGTAAAATGTGATCAAATTCAGGACATATTTCTTATTATCTTATATAGCCTATAGGAAAAGTAATGTCAATAGGCTAATTACTTATACCATTACTTTTTACAAGATTTTAACCACTAATACTTGGAGATAATTAAAGAAAATGAGCAGCCTGTCAGAATTATTTAATACACCGAGGAAGCCATTAATTCAGAATCAGTCTCTGGGGGTGGGCTCCCCAAAGGAACATGTTAACAATCTATTACAAGGAACACAAGTGAATACCCATAAAGCATAAGGCAGATAGACTGTTAGGAACACAAGACTCTTGGTAGTCAGTTTTGCCAGTTATTTTAATAATTTTGTCGTCTGTGTTGGTGATCCATGAATGCAGTAGGCTCATGAGGACTTGGCAGCACTGACCTTTAATCCCCTTTCCTCTTCCCCTTGAGTTTACATTACCTTACTTTTTACCTTGCAGTTACAAATTTGATATTATTAATGTCAAGACTAGGAATGGACTTGGAAGCTAACTATTTAATCTAAAGAGCACTGCAGTGTTGGATGTAGGGAAATTTAATCAGTAATCCTTTATTTAATGTCCAGGTAGGCAGATCTTCCTAGCTCTCTGTTACTACATCCTTCAACAGAGACACAACTCCCTACTTAACAATTCAGACAATATCAAGCTCCAGACTATTATTTATATTAAAAAGCCTTACATTTAACAAGAATTAGAAAAATCAGAAGGATGGACTTTCTAGTTTTTAAGGTTTCAATTTCATTTGTAAATTATTCAGGCAAATAATTCAGTCTTCCTGTGCTTCAACTCCCTCTTTAGGGAAGAGAGCTGATACTTTCTTGCCTCACAGAGCCGTTACAAGGATAGTCATTGAAATGTTCAGATGCCTTAGTGATGAGGCCCATAAAAGCACCTCTTTGAATCTCTCTACTTTATAGACAGGTTAATAAGCAAAGAGGACAGAACAATATTTTTATTTTTGTAGGATCAAATACAATTTCTTTAAAAAATTGCTACTCCAAAACAAAATAATAGGTTAGACATTAATTTAATTTTAAATTCATAATATATCTGTTTTTACTACCCTGGGTAATAAAATTATGCTATATTTGCTACCAGACTCACCTGGCAGAAGACTCAGCTTGAAGAGGGAATGATCAAGCGCACTTCAGAACCAGGCCTTACCATAGCTTTCAGATATGACAGTGCAATAAACATGTCAAAATGGTGAATAGTGTAAATAAAATAGCACATAAAAAAGAACCAAACCCAATCTTGTTTGCATCCAAATGAAAGTACGACTTATTTTTGGTTGTGTATTTTGCTATACAATAAATAAATAAATAAATAAATAAGCAGCTCGTGTTATGGTTTCTAATATAAATCATACACTTGTTACTGCCTTTTAACTTCTTGCTAATATCAAATTAGTCTATTAGCCTAAAAATTGCTCAAAATAAGTAAATATTTTACTTTTTAAATACCACAGAAACACATACCTTTACTGAAAAGAAATTTTCAGTTGTACTGGTCTGTTTTTAAAATTTTTAGCATCTTTTTAATGGTTCTTAATCTGCACAAATGCTGTCTGCCAGAATTCATTTGGCTTGCTCAGGAATCTCCTGATTCTGCAAATACTCATTGATTATTTTCTTGGACTCTAATGCTGGCATCAATTAAAGTAGAAGAAGTTACCTGCTGTTGGGCTGATACAGCTGGATTTGACAAGCAGGAGCTATTAACTGGCTTATATGACAGTGCTGAAGAGTACACTTGATTTCTGGAAAATATGTACTGCACTAATAATGTCAATGAGACTTTTTTCCTTAGCTTTCTCCTCCACAGTTTATGCTTCAATTCTCACAGTAAGAAAAAAGCAACATTGTTACAGCAATTAGATTGTTCTATCTCACTCTTTTATTATAATCCTTAGTTCACATCAGCAATAATACATACATATTTATAGGCTGATAAGTTTTTGGCACAATAACTCTTGTTGACTATCCAAATCTGCAGCTTGACACACTAAAGAAAATATCTTTGGATCCTGCATTATGAAACACTAAAAAAACTGTACTCTCCTCAACGTAGTACTTTTACACTGACACCAAGGTACAAGAAAACATAAAAGATTCAGAATCAGCTGTGATCAACATCTTACTCAGACATCAGTCCTGAAAGCAAGTACAATGAGAAAAACTTAAATAGAACAACCTCTGCTGAATGGCATAGAATCATCATCAGGGACTATAGTTTACCCACCGCCACAGTGACATAAAAAAAGATCTACTAATTAAAACTCATTTATTGACATTATCCTTTAGGATATTGGAACAGAAATTTCTCTTATCTTGTCTCACCTTAAGCTTTTTTAAAAGACAACTTGATTGGAACACCTGAAAAGAGTTTTTGAAGACCCAAAATTTAAAAGAAAACTGAAAGGCTGGTGTACACATTCCTGACAGGCCTAGATTCTTATTCAACCAGCACATAAAACACCATCTCTCTTTCAATGTATGTGGAATTTTTTATATAAAGACTGTATGCAAACATATACAGAACTCCAAAGGTTTTTAAGTTTGCAAGATAAGGAATTCTTCCACAGAAATAAACCAGAAGGTGTAATAAAAAAAAAATCCTTTCATTTACTTCTTGATTTTCAGCTTATCAGCCAGTCAGACTAACAAGACATGATCACAACTCTTGTCCCCTTAAAGAGGTCAATTTATTTTCATGAAGCAGATTGCGAAGTATAATTTAAACCACCTACTGCCTTTTATAAGAATGCCATAAGATTTGCATAAGAGGGTAAAAATATCCCAGCAAGAAGACATGCAAGAATGTTTGTGCTTTCTATCTGTCTGTCTTTTGCAAGCGTGTTTGAGTTCGAGTGTGGTTCAAGGGTTCAAGGGTTGTCACATTCATGCTGCATGTGGATGATGAGCTTGCCTGGGAGGCTTCATTGCACCTGATCAAGTTCCCTCACATTCCCAAGTTGGCCTGAGCACAGGCTGAGCTAATTCCCTCTTGCTTAGAGTCAGAGAGGACACCAAATCACAAACGGAGTGTGTGGGCTGCATCCTCAGCACAGCAAATGTGTTTGTGCTTAGGTCATCTTCAGATAGAAGGGATCCTCTGGGGGAATTTTAAAGGGCATGAAGAGGCTCAGCTCTTTTTGAGGATGTTTTAAGGACGATTCTCTGTCAGTGACACGGACAAGAAAACCAAAGAAGCAGTTTATGTGAATGACTGGCAGTATGAGATATTGAAAGACATGAAAATTTACAACATCCCAAGCCTCTTGCTAACCGCACATTTTTCTTGGCATTAAGTTTGTATGGTGACCTGCACTACTATCCTATATTTTTTGTATCTAATATTATTACTGATATAGCGTAATTGACAAAACAATTAGTAAATTGCTAAGAGAAGCACTGCAGAGGTTAGCATTTTACATATAAAGACAAATGTTTCTATTCACTAGATGAAGTGCTATTTAATAAAATGTATTTTTCCTATTTAGAACTGATTTCTTGATGAAATTCCTTGCCTGTTAAACTGTCAAAAGCACTTCCAACAAAGCTAAATGAGTCACTTTTGGGAACATGACTAATATAAACACTTATCATTATTTTATTCTTGGTGGAGGAGCATGTCTGTTATTATCTTTTGTCCCCAAAACATGGTATGCTGCACTGGGTGAACATGACCTCCAACCCAGAACTGTGTCTTTGGCAAAGGTGAAGGTCAGAGAAAGAACAGTTCACCACAATTTCCAAGTGTCCGATAGTTTGTGCAGGTAGCTATTGTTAGCCTTTGGCAAATTGATTTTTTATTAATTTCTTGATTCTCTTATCTTTAACATGGAAAATTCTGTTATCTCCTCAGTAGTCTGTGGCATGGAGCTACCTATTTTGTATTGATGAATTTTGTGAAGAATCACTTCCTTTTCTTTGGCCTGAATGTGCCACCTGTTGGCTTCATTTGTGCCCAACACATCTTGCATTGATGGAGGCAGGAATCTCCCCCCTTTAGTCTCACCCTATGTTCTAGACATTTCTGAGACCTATCATATCTCCTCATCTTTGTTTCTTTTCCAGGCTAATAAGAACTATATTATTCAGTTATTCTTCACTGACGAGTCAGTGCAAAAGTTCTGATTAACCTTTTGTCCTTGTCTGTACTTTTCCCAGCTCTTTGGGACACATTCTCTGAGACTAGAGAGAAATCATTCCCAGTGTGGAAGATACAGGCTCACCAGAAACTTAGATACAAAGCTGTATTAATGAGATCTATTTCCTTCAGCTGCTGCTAAGAATTTCTAACATCCCATTTGCTTTTTCTGGCACTCACCGCACACTAAGCAAATGTGCATACAGCTATTATGAAACAAGAACTCATTTGAGAGAGATTATCATTTCCATAGAGAACAACAATTTATTAATGAAATTGGAACTATTCCCCTCCTCCCACAGTATGTACCACTTTACATCAGATTTCATGTCTTATTTTAGTCCTGTTTCATAATTTTTTTTCCCATTTTTTCCATTTAGTCTTTGTCTTTAGTAACTCTAGTAGCTTAATTTGAAGAGCAAACACTTCCCAGGATACTCTCACACTTTCCAAGATAATTTATGATGACATTAAGCCTCAGCCTAAATCCTTACTGATACTGAATATAGCATCATAGTGTCCAGGATGAAATATAGTAATGTTTTTTCAGTGGTCAATTAAGCATTTTCACAACAATAGGAGTAAATAATCCATCTGTTACTGAAAATCTTTTTTTTTAGCAAGCAGTAGCAAGATTTTAATGGCATTGCAGTATCAATCATTGATAACAGAATCAATAACAACTCTAACTTACATATACAGGGACTGATGGCTAAAATAAATACAGTGCACACAAGGTAATATTTTTTATAATTACAGCTGATGCTAGAAGGCAGGAGTTTTTTCCAAGTGTGCTTTGTTCTTTACACACACTTTTTTCTCATTGTAAATACATGAATGACTACTGCACACAGCTATTTAGATAAAACCTATTGTATTCATGTACTTATGAAACAAAAACTTCTCCAGAGAAAATTAAATTAAAGCTAGTTCATAAGAATTAAAATAACGTTAGTTTTAATTTTAGTATACATCAATGTTAGTGGACATTGTGTTCTCTTATTAGTACAACTTTCAGCTTTTCTCCTCCCTTTTTCACCTTTTATGAGATCAGCCCCTGGGCTGGGTGGGGGAAGAATATGTAACAATGTATATATAATGACCTTTTTCCTTAGTCACCTTCTCTGTCTGTAGAGCACTCATATCACTGCCATGCAGCACTCATAGAACACATGCATCTGGTACTGCACAGTGAATACACCAAGGAACTTACCAAACTTTAAAAGAAATGCTGGAAGGAAAAATGCCAATTTTACACCAGATTGTTTTTATGCTTTAGATCATCTCCCACCCTTAGAAACAGCATCATCTGTTTCTAAGAGCCTGCAAATAACTCTACAAGGTTATTGGATTATTTGGGATTTTATAATCTCCATTCAATTGATTAAATGAAAAGCAAGTGAGAACAGAGGAAAAACTATGCAATAATGTTCCCGTTACAAAATTATTTTCCACTATTGGGGCATCTAAATAATATTTTGATATTTTTATGTATTATTATCATGTCCTCAGTTTTAATCTTGTCCCATTCCACTTTTCTTTGTCAAGACCGTTTTTGGCTTTTCATGTTGAGTTCTCTGCATTTTTTTCCTGGGTAGAAAAATATGTAATCTACTCGGTTTTATGAAATAATTGTTATGTAATAAAAACGACTCATTTGTGAAAGATAATTCATGTCTCAAACACATGCGGAAAATATAAGCAAGTTTTTGGGTACACAAAGTCTGTTTGAAACTGGAAGAAAAACTGTTGAGGTCAAAGCTGTTGTTACCTGAGTTAATTCCTCAGAATTTAATAAGATGCATTACAGATCCTAGGCAATTAGTAAGGTGGTTGTAACTTTTGCATCAGAGTGAGTATCAGATACAGGGAGACAGAAAGAAGGATTAGGGAAGGGTTGTCTCTGGAGGGAGAGGAGAGGCAGATCATGTAGAGCCTGCGGGACACAAAGCATTGCTGAGAGAAGGGGGGATGATCATACTTGCTCCGAGTCCTTTGCTTTCTATGTTATACAACAGAAATTGTGGCTTGATATGTCACCTTCAGAAGAACAGGGGTTTTTACACCTTAGGACTTCTGCTATTAAAACACTTTCAGGGCCCAAAATCACAAACCATGTTATGTAATGGCGACACTTGACAAGTCTGCCAATCCAAATAATTTCTGTTCATGACTTACACACATGGATATTAACTGCACTGACTGAAGATGAGATAACCTTCTAACTTGTTAGCTTGGTGCTGGACAGTTGATAGGAAATGATTCTTTCTTTTTCTTATGAAGCATGCTTTATTAATGATTGATTGATTCTAGCTGTGGGGTTTGGGGTTTGTTTTATGGGATTTTGGTTTGGTTTTTTTTTTGTTTGTTTGCAGTTTGGGGGGTTGTTTGTTTTGGTTTGGTTTGTTTTGCTTTTTGTTTCAGGGTATTTATTATTTTCTTTGAAAAAAATGAATGTAAGTTTTAATTTTGTCACATTCTATTTCATGCTCATAGTTTGGTTTTTAATTTCAGAGGTCATTTTTCATGCTACATTTTCAAAAATTTGCACTTTATTGAAAACATTTTAATCACAGAATCACAGCATATTCTAGGTTGCAAGGGACCCAAAGGAGCTTTGAGTCCTTGCCTGCACAGAACAGCTTCAGAGTCACACCGTGTGCCTGAGAGCACTGTCCATGGGCTTCTTGAACTCTGACAGGCTGATGCTGTGACCACTTCCCTGGGGAGCAGTTCCAGTGCCTAAACATCCTCTGGGTGAAGAAATCTTTCCTAATATTCAGCCTAAACCTCCACGGACACAACTTCAGGTGATTCCCTTGGGTCCTGTCACTGGGCACCAAAGAGAAGAGATCAGTGCCTGCCCCTCCTCTTCCCCTCAAGGAAGTTGTTGACTGCAGTGAGGTCTCCCCTCAGTCTCCTCCAGGTTGAACAGATCAAGTGACATCAGCTGCTCCTCATATGGCTTCCCCTCTACACCCTTTACAGTCCTTGTGGCCCTTTTTTGGACACTCTATTTTTATATAGTGGCACCCAAAACTGAACCCAGCACTTGAGATGAGGCTGCCCCAGCTCAGAGCAGAGGGGGACAATCCCGTCCCTCGCCTGCCTGGTGATGCCTGATGTCACCCAGGGCATGTTTGGCCCTCCTGGCTGCCAGGGGCACTGCTGACTCAGATTTAACTTGCCTTTGACCAGGATCCCCAGGGCCCTCTCTGCAGTGCTGCTTTTCAGTGAAAACTGTTTAAACATCCAAATTATATAAATATGCCTATTTTACAACTGTTTAAGTAGAATTCTAAATTATTCATATTTCTGAAATTTGCATTTTAAATTTTTTTTCAATTTTTTTTTCCAATTACTGTTTTAATACCAAATCCACATCCCTCTACAATGAGCAAAGGAAATAAAAAGTCCATATTGTGAAAAAGAAGTCCATCTCATAGATAAGAAATCCTGAGCTTTAATCTGTTCTCCTGTCACTTAGCAGTTCTTTAATATTTCAGTATTGTTTTGTTTTCCTGCTGAAAATTTATACTGTTGTAGCACATTTAAGTGAGGCATTATGCTATCCTGTTTTTTCTTTTTAACACCTTGCCTGTTGCAGGAACCATAAATTTTATTCCATTTCAAAATCTTCTTGTTAATTTGGTTTACACATTGTTGGCTACAGGTATCTAATACTTTCACATATTTTGCTGTCTGGCAAAGGCCATTTAATTGAATACTTGGCATTCTGGTGATCTTCCAGAAAAGAGGTCTCGTGATCCCAGATGAATTTGAATTGATGGGCTAAAGTTTCATAACTATAAAGTCAGCTTGAATTGCTGACACACAGAATACATGCCCATGTCTGATCTGACTATCAATAACACTTGTCTACCAGGTGAATCAAAAATTCTCAGCCAAACTCCATATTTAGATTAAACAAATTAAAAATCTTCAAATTTTCTGGATTAAAATAAGAGACTATATTTTGGTTTGTCTGTTCTTCTCAAGTCCTTTGAAGAATTTCTAAATATTTTTTTGAACTATCTTTTCCCATATTTCCCTTTTTAAATAAACTTCCTGCCCAGATGCAGCCATTTATACATAAGCATTCCAAATAAAACTACAATAGGCATAGGATTTTTCTTTAGCAGTTTAATTTCTACAAGATCATTTGTATTTTTCCATCTGTGTCGGCATCATAAATTTCAGACACACGAGCCCCATTAGCACCATACTCAGCTGTGTTCAGAGGTCTTGTGAGACCCAGCCATTCATTCTAGCACATTTCCACAGGCTCTGAATTTTCCACAGCGATCACTGAATTCTTGCATGATACAGCCTGAGAAATTTTAGAGTTTGAAATATTCCAGTCTGTGACTTCCTTAGCTGTTCAGAACAATAATTTCAATCTTCTACATCCTCTAAAATGTGGGTGACAGCTCGAGAAGTTGATCATTCTTTATTCTTTTGATCTCTCCTTGTCCTGAGCTCGCACTTTCTCCTCCCTCATGAAATCAGTGAAAAACTTTTTTTCAGCTGCAAATACCTCATTTCATTTTCATCAATGTAAGGACCACAGGCAAGAGGCCTTACTACTACTATGCTCCGGATTTTCCTGCTATGAGCTACCTTAGCAAATCAATAAACAAAGTGAAGCCACTAGATCAGTAATAAAAGTTCTGTTGCAAGTTGTTAATCTCTTCAGTATGTCTTTGTAAGGTAAGCTTTCAAGAGTAAACATTAAATGCAAGTCTGACTTTCTCATGGGGGTTTTGTGTTTCTATGGTTCCATTTCCTTCTCACACTTTCATGTGCAACTGTCAAAATTACTTTGTGTCTCACATACTCTATGCAATATACAGGATGCAAAGCTTTTAAAGTCATCACTTTTTTCACCAGATAGACATAAGTTGGAGAGACAAAGGTCTCAGCTCAACAGAGCAAGAAAAGAAATTCAGAATTCTGATACCAGTTCTGATTCCTCTCACACCTTTTTTACCATTTTATTTCTCCTCATCAATTTCCTCATCTGTAATAAATTGTGACAGTGCTTTTGCTTGAATATGAGCATGGCATAAACTCTGTAAGCCAATTTAGTAAGCCAGGTTAATATGATCATGCCTCATTGCTCCTTAAATTAGTACCTAAAGAACACTAAGGCCCAACAAGATTTCACTTTGATGTCAGCTGGCAGAGGTGAGTATATGTTCGATGTATTGAAAATGCTCATTCTTATACAGAGCATATCTTTCATATTAAAATCATCCAGAATGAGTAACTGTGATGTCCTGCATCATGGGAGTTAATTAATACATTACTAGCAGCAGTCCCTGAAACGATTTTCATCTCCTTGATGATGGCACTGTGCAAATGTCTAATGGAAATAATACACAGATATCTCTAGTATTGTTACTTCAGTTGTGGGAATAGAATCTGATAAATTACAAAAATCCCTTTTGACAACTTTAAATGAAATATTATTGTGATCATATTATTAGAAATCTAATAGAAATACAATTAAAAAAGATAAGTTTAATCAGGGTACATTTATGAATAGATTTAAGTGCTTTCTTTTCCTTCCAAGAGCAGTAGCTTTCAAATTCACTGCATATATTTCTTTTCCTTAAATTTTATTTTTCCTTTCAAGTTAACTCAGTGCTTATGAATAATGCCAAAAGGATAGCCGCTGCTCTGTAAAATTGTTTGTCTGAACAGATTCAAAACAAGCAGTGCAAAATTTCCTTTACAGACTGCTCTGTCATCCAGACACTCACCCAAGGGAGAAAATAACTGTGAAAAGAGAGTGTGTATTCAGAAGTACACGTTGATTTAAGCCTGATGGAAGGTGGCCAACATTAATTCCATTATATTAAAAATTATCTACTATAAAATGCATAAATGAATTCTATGCTCATATTTCAGATGCAGAGGATAAATTTTAAGGTTTAAAAAAAGCATGCTGTTCTGGTCACAGATACAGAGCTCTGCTTCCTCCAAATCAGTATTCTTTTTGCCTTGATATATGGGCAAACCTTTGAAGATGTCGAGGTTTTCTCAGGACTGAGTCAGATGAAAAATACCATGTTGTTACGTTACCCTGTACTGCCATAGAGCAGTCATGAGTATCAAATTTTTCAGCATCTTTTTCTTAACAAAAAATTATCTGTAGTAGTTTGTATGTGAGCATGCATTAACGTAAGAGAGGTTTAACAAACAAACTGCTGTAAAACATAGGTTATTCACTGGCAAAAAAAAAAATCTGGCAAGCTGAGGTTCTGAGATTTTTGTTTATTTTGATCTTGTTTTTGGTTTTGTGGTTTTTTTTTTTTTTTTTTTTTTTTTTTTTTTTTTTTTTTTTTTTTTTTTTTTTTTTTTTTTTTTTTTTTTTTTTTTTTTTTTTTTTTTTTTTTTTTTTTTTTTTTTTTTTTTTTTTTTTTTTTTTTTTTTTTTTTTTTTTTTTTTTTTTTTTTTTTTTTTTTTTTTTTTTTTTTTTTTTTTTTTTTTTTTTTTTTTTTTTTTTTTTTTTTTTTTTTTTTTTTTTTTTTTTTTTTTTTTTTTTTTTTTTTTTTTTTTTTTTTTTTTTTTTTTTTTTTTTTTTTTTTTTTTTTTTTTTTTTTTTTTTTTTTTTTTTTTTTTTTTTTTTTTTTTTTTTTTTTTTTTTTTTTTTTTTTTTTTTTTTTTTTTTTTTTTTTTTTTTTTTTTTTTTTTTTTTTTTTTTTTTTTTTTTTTTTTTTTTTTTTTTTTTTTTTTTTTTTTTTTTTTTTTTTTTTTTTTTTTTTTTTTTTTTTTTTTTTTTTTTTTTTTTTTTTTTTTTTTTTTTTTTTTTTTTTTTTTTTTTTTTTTTTTTTTTTTTTTTTTTTTTTTTTTTTTTTTTTTTTTTTTTTTTTTTTTTTTCCTACACTGGAAAATAGAAGAGAAATGGCCACTAGATTGAAGAGGACTTTACAATCTTTTCCTATGC
Source organism: Bombycilla garrulus (assembly GCA_013400315.1). Lineage (NCBI taxonomy): Eukaryota > Metazoa > Chordata > Aves > Passeriformes > Bombycillidae > Bombycilla > Bombycilla garrulus. The sequence goes on along the minus strand of VXBU01009727.1, from coordinate 788,855 downwards.
ACACAGTCTGCATTCAGTAAAAGCTACTTTATGCCTGTCTCTGCAAACCTGAGGTCAGACAGAAAAAAAAATCTCACTGGAAGTAAGTGCAAGTGTGTAACACAAGTAAGATGTGATTTACACACTATGAACATGCAGCACAACTAAAACCTTTGCTAGTATTCTCTCAACCATATTATTCTCTTGAACTTTCAGTTCATTTTGCTGCCTCTGCATGCCACTATTGAAAAATAGCCATAAAGAAAAGTAATAGATATATTTGTAGTGTTCTGGTGGCTGCATCCCCTTCAGCTATCCTTGCATAAGGGCTATTAAAACTGCTACTTTGTTTGTGGGTATAAACTGTGCTGGGACATGTTCATGCTTGAAGACCTGATCCTCTGATGACTTCTGTCACCATTCATTGAGACATTAGCTTTTGCACAAAAAATGAAAAATAAAAAATAAAAAAACACAAAAGCAAAAAAACCCCACAACTTTTTGTCTTCATCCACACGTGTGCTGTTTTTCCTAGCCTTCTGGAGCATCACAGTACCAGGAAAACAAGTAATACATTGCAAAGTAAATGAGCAAGCCTTATTTCACTCCCAGAACCCTGTCTATTTTCATGGGTCACATGGTAATACCATACTCTAATTTTACTTTTTAGACTGGATCTGCTTAATGAATGTTGAGCAAAGAGAGTTTATCAATCTGATGGATTTATATTCCTCTTCCAGATTATATGAGCAGATTCCCAAACTTTATTAATCAGGTTAAATGTTTTTTAATGTGTAAGCTTCAAGCACTATTTCAAAACCATCACCTGTAAGCTAGACTAATCCTTATCAGTTTCTAAACTATATTTTGATTTGCAACCTGACATTCCTTGAGACATTTGTCTAAAACCAGGCATGAAAGGAATTATGTGAACTGGCCAATAACAGAAGACATTAATGTTGTAAATCTGTAATCTCTTACTGAAGGTTTGCAATATTAGCTAGTTACCCTCAACTGTTTAGCGAAACTGTCAGCTGATTTAATAGATATGTTAAACTCCTATTTCTAAATTACTGTGATATTATCAGTGCAGTAGTTCTATAATAAGTAATTTAAATGCCTATGTGTAAGTGTCCTGATATCATGGCCAGAAGAAAATAAAACCCTTGTGATTTCAGGTCACATGAAATATCCTACACTTTATATTATACTTATTACCACTTTAAAATATAGAACAGTAGCATTAAAAAAATAATTAAATTGAAAATGTATGCTTTTGAAATAAACATTTAATTTTGATGAATCATTTATTTCTGCAGATTTAGTTCTGCAATCAATCCAGAACTCAACTGCATTTAACACCTTAAAATTTTTATGTGATTTTAAAAAATTGCATGTAATCTTAAGAGATTGATTAGTGACTGGTGGGTATATTTAGTATGTAGACAATGGCTGGAATTTTTATGAAGCTTGGCTTTTGATATCTGGATTTAAAAGCACAATTTCTCTAAGGAACTTCTCTCTTTCAGTGTTGTACCTTCATTGAGAGCTTTCTGAAAATAAGGGGAAAACAAGGATCTCCATCTTGGTTTTGTTTGTTTGTGTTCTGTTTTTGTAATAGATTCAGTAAAGATGACATACAAAGACTGGCAGTGTTTGTTGAGTTCTTTCAGATATATTAAAGTAAATAGTTAATATAGATAAAACAAGTTGTGATAATTGTGAAAATAAACATTGTTGGAAAATATTACTATCTAGAAATAATAGCTCTATTCTAGAAGAAGGTGTTTTGACTTAAAAAGAGGGGTTTGACTTTTTGACTTTCCTCGTACTTCAAAAGTGTCCCACAATTTTTAACAGTTCAGAAACATCTTAAGAGGTAAAAATATTCCAGGTAAATCTGTGGTAAGTATTACTCTTAATGAAAACATCCCATTAGTTCTAGAGGTGTTTATGAGCTTAATGTCAGAGGAACAAAAACAGGACAAAGGAAGAAGGTGATTCATCAGTACATTCATTTGAGTCCATTTTGTGCAAAATTAACATTATTTTGGCAGCTTAGAACTGACCCTAAATGACTACCAAGAAAAACTTACACAAAGGAATAAAGACTATTGAAAATACAGTGGTGCAGCAGTAATATCTCTGTCTTTTGACATTAAAGGCACAGCAATCTCATTGCCTGTGCCACAGCATCAAATGTGATGAGAGTCCTTGTCGGCATCTTCAGCAAGGTGCCAGAACAAAGGTGTGTGTCAGAGAAAGTATAACTTGTATCAACTGGAAATCACAAATATTATTTTTTTCATTATGTGGTCCCCCTTTCATCAGGCTTACAACAAACTCATTGTATTAGCTTTGTGATAGAAACACACTGCTTTGCAAATTTCTTTGGCTAATATATTTTAGAGCTTAGCATAAATGTCTTCATGTGCAATATCCAAGTTTATTTTGTCTGCTCTGCTAAATAATCTAGTGTTTTATTTATGCATCCTCAGAATAGTTTCTGGAAGCATAGCAGGAAAAATTAATTTTCTATTGATTTATTTATGGTTAGGAAAAAAATATTTCCTTCATACACTAAAAAGAAAAGAAAGATTCACAATGGTATTAAAGTAAGAACTGAAATATGATGGCTCATTTTTACAGTAGGTGAATTTGAAATCTTGCTGTCTAGGGAAGTGGCATTTGGGGACCCAGGAAACAAATTCCTGACTTGTTATTTTCACTAAGTTCCTTTACTTGAATTGAAAATCATACACAGTACCCGATTATACACTCTGCTAAGATTTTCTCCAGGTGTCCTTTTCAGCCTTCCTGTCTGAAAACACTGTTATTTAAATTCACCACCCCCACACCCCTTGAACAGTTTTCTGTCAATTACTTATGCCCTCCTATAGAAACATTGGACATATAATGAGAGAGGGAATTGCAAAAATTCTCTGCAGGTATGATTGTGCACATCTACACACAGTATAAAAGCTGTAGTGCATAACTTTGAATAAAACATATTAGAAATATTTGAAAACAATCTGAAGAATCAGAAGTAAAAGTAAGTGGTTCTGAGACATAAGACAACAGACCAAAAAAGATGCATCTTCATTACCTGAAAACTGACTTGGAATAACGATATCAATCACAGGAATGACTGTGCATTCTGGGTTTGACATTTAAGGTTTATATGTTATCTCTTGATCAGAACAATGTTTGTTGCTAAAAATCAAATATGTTATTACAATAGTCTCAATTAAAATTAGTCACGAAACATAAAGTTATATCAGAACTCTCCTATTTTGTTTAATAAACTCGTTGTTGCTACTGTTTGTTTAATTCCAAAAGCAAGAATGAGGAAATAAGACAAACATAGAAAGAGAGAAAGTGTATAGTGACTATAGAAAATGGTATATTTTACCATTGGATGATAAAAGCAATGAGCAGAGGGAGCTACTGCCAGTTGAAGAAGATTTTCCCACCAGAAACAGGTACACATTTATAATATATTATACTTCTTGTCTATACCATTTTAACATTCAAAGAAATAAAAAAATTACCTTTCCCACGTACTGAGGTTCAGAGCCCATGTACTCCTCCAGCACAAAAAATTGATTCCACACCCAGCCTCGTTTGACTCGCTGGGCAGATGATCTCCTCTCTGGCACTGGAACAACATTTTCCCTTGGCTGTGCTTCTAAAATCTCTTGTGGTTGTGGATGCAGTGGTGTTAGGAGACCTCCATCAAACAGGACCCAGAGAAGCAGGGATAAGCAGTTCCTTGTGAGCATTGGCAATGGCTTCCCTACCGCAAGTAATAAAAATTCCAGCACTTAATGCAGAGCAGAGGAATCCAGGTTTGAGGAGTCTGTGGCCTTCACTACTTAGCTTCTGATTTTATTGCAGAAATGCTAATGCAGGTATTAATCCTTCTGATGACAAGGTATTTGCCGCAATAAATTCCATCTATAGGGACCTATAAAAGAGATTTACATGCAACATCAAATTACATAGGATTACACTGAAGTGTTCATCAAAATTCTCACACCTAGTTAGTTTCTAGAGACAGAGAAAAAGATTAGGAATCACAATTTAAAAGACAGTGCTATTTTCATTTTAGCACTGAGCTGCTCTAGAACATTATACAGTTATTACAGGAATATCTCATTCTTGTTTTGCTTAGAATTACCTTTGTGTCTGTCCGAGAGAGGGCTGTAGCCTTTGCTTTAGGATCAGCTATCTAACAAAACTGTTTCCCACCACTAATATAAAAAATGTTTACTCCAGATTTACAAACAAAATACTGAGGAACAAAGGATCTGCTCTTTCAACCATACTGTCCGGAGCAGAAATCCTTTGCTCACTTTCCCTTACAGAAAAGCCTCTTGAAGTCTTCTCTACAGTGTTGCTGGTTGCCAGGTGTAAAAAATAACTGCCTGTGGGACTTAAGATAGATGCATTTTAAAAACAAAAATACAATTTATAGCACTATGGAATACACCACTTGTTAGGGTCATGTTGCGTCATTGATTTTTGAGCATAGGTTTCTAGGAATCAATAGTTCTGCTTAAAAATCAATGAAATCATATGGACCTCAAAAAAGAAGAATAATAAAGTACTTAACCATATATATTTTTCATTTTCTAATACTGCCAAAGGTTATATTTTCCTTATGAATAATATTATTACTATCCGTAACAATAAATAACATAGAAATTCAAATTTCTTAGGTACATGCTGAAGTACTGAAAGAGAAAGGATTTATAATCAGCAATTTGGAAAACTTTAGAAGTCTTTAAAAAGAAATAAAACCCAAACAAACAAACAAAATGCCCAAGAACAATAACTGCACTTACTATGCTAAATTTAGGGTGAGATTTTCTGTTCTGATTTGAAAGTAAAAAACAAGTGAAAAGTCTCAATTGAGGGTTCTAATCCTACCTTCAGAAGGTTAAAAGATGAGGTAAGAACTCCCATCTTCTCAAAACATTTCAAAGTTTTTCATCTACAGCAAAATATTCTTTTGTGCAATGGGTAAAAACTTCTTACTTGCCCAATCATTTGCATTCTATGGATATTATTCCAGCAAATAAACTTTAAGACAGGACCCAACCACAACAGAGATCTGCATTCAATATATTTGATATCAATTTATTTTTTACTGAACAGTTCACATGTGGTTTTCTGCTTTTCTTTTTAATGCATTCATAACATATATAATATCACATTTGGACTGTGTTCATCCATAATTCAGTTCCAAGTTTTCCAAACTTTTTTGCCTCTCCTGATCCATGGTTGCAGAGTGCATGCCTCGTTTTAATGGCAAAATCATATTAATCATGAAACATATAAAAAATAAAATCAATCAACTCAACATATGCTTTTGAATTGCCCAGACATAGATGGGAGGTGGAAACAAATATGAAAAAGGGATAGGATAGCCTGCACTGCTTCAGAAATGCCAAAATCATGTTGTAGTCCATTTAGTTGCCGTAGCACTTCTCTTTGCTGAGAAGACTCTGTACATTGTAGTTCTCCCAGCAGAGCTCTGCCTCCGGCCATGTCTGTCAGTCAGGGAGCTTTTAAAATGTTATACAGCACCAAAAGTAATGCAAAGAGATTGAAAGGCTTCAATGAAAGGAGAGCAATTCCCCCTCGGCTGGAAGGTTAGTAACCAAGTGCAAGACACAGAGCCCTTTAACCCCTTCTCCCTTGGTCTCTCAGACAGCCTCCCAGAATGCCTACTTGCTCCATTTCCTACAGCTTCAAAAAGATGATGAATGGAGAGGTCAGAGAAAAATGGGAGGCTAATGGATGTTGCAGTGCAGATACCCCCATCAGCTGCAAAAGAGCTCAACATGAAGAATTTCTTCTTTTTTTTTTTAATTTAAATCTCAGCAAGGCAAATAATTGAGTCTGTCATACTTTGGCACTTGAAAGAATCACTCCAACTTACTGTTCTATAATATTTGTGCCGTAGGAAACTGAGGCAGAAGGTTCTTCCCAGCAGCTTCTTCTTCCCCATAATTTAGTTGCTGGCTTTGGAGGAGGATTGGTCCAATAGAATATATTTTATAGCACCATTGGAACTTGCACAGGAATTCAAAGACTATTATATATATATTTATTTTAGTCTGTGCTTATTGTTTTGCATTTTCTTTTTAACCTATGGTTGTCAAAACCTCTCTTACTGCTTTTATATTGCCAAATAATCATTGGTCCCTTATGTACCTCTAATCAGAAAACTACTAAGACAGCTAGGAGACAAGGATTTAGAATTCCAATCAGAACAATTTGCCATAAAGGTATGTGGGAGGTTGGGGTGTTAGTTTTTTCTTTTTCTTTTTGTTTCATCCGAAATACTTATCCAGTTT
>VXBU01009727.1:764846-782234 GCA_013400315.1 Bombycilla garrulus | reverse complement strand
CTTCTTCTTCCCCATAATTTAGTTGCTGGCTTTGGAGGAGGATTGGTCCAATAGAATATATTTTATAGCACCATTGGAACTTGCACAGGAATTCAAAGACTATTATATATATATTTATTTTAGTCTGTGCTTATTGTTTTGCATTTTCTTTTTAACCTATGGTTGTCAAAACCTCTCTTACTGCTTTTATATTGCCAAATAATCATTGGTCCCTTATGTACCTCTAATCAGAAAACTACTAAGACAGCTAGGAGACAAGGATTTAGAATTCCAATCAGAACAATTTGCCATAAAGGTACTATATTTCCTAAACTTTTAGGGTATTATTTCCAGTGGTGCTCATAAAGAAATACTTATCCAGTGAGATAACTTTGAACAAACATGCACCCTCATTGCATTTCTTTCCTCTCTATTGCAAAAGTACAGATGGTCAGATTTTTCTTAGATCTTGGGGTTTTTTTATATTAGCTGTTGCTACTCATTTCTTCAGTCTTGTATGGATTTAAGTACCATTATGCATGATCTAGTTAGCACATAAAGAGAGCTACAAAGGGATACCCTGCACAAATTTAGCCCCACTCATGTTTTTATAACCTGAGATTACATTTATTTATTTCCCCAGTTTGATAAAGGAAAATAAATGACCCAGCAGCAAGCATGGACAGTCTGTTAATACACGATTATTATGAAATCTTGATTATATTTACTGTGTCCTCCAAACTCCAGGTTTAGAAACTCGTGAAATGCAAATGATGAACAAAATATCACTACTAAAATTATTTATTGGGAATAGCAAAGTACAGTATAAATGGTGCTCCTGCAAGAATTTTGAAACTGACCTAGACTATACTGCCATTAATCTAAAGAGCCTGAGCAAAGAAATGCTTTTGGAATACAAAACCAGTGCATGCCATTGCTGCTGCAACAACCCTGTATCAATGGGAGTCATGGTACTGCAGACACAAAACACCTCGCCGAGCTTGGCAAAGGTTATACCTTGTAGAGAGAACAGCCATACATCCTCTGCAATCACTAGTATGCACATAAGGCCTCATGTAGAGACGTATTTGAAAAGAAACACTAAATGATCTTTGATCCACAGTTTAATCCCAGCCAGCATCTAAGTGCCACCCAGCTGCTCTCTCACTCACACCCACTGGGATGAGGGAGAGAAACAAAAACTTAAAAGTGAGGAAACTCATGGGTTGAACTAAAGATGGTTTAATACATAAAGCAAAAGCTGCAAATGCAAGAAAAGGAAAACAAGAAGGTAATTTACTCCTTTTTTTGTTGTCAGGCAGATTTTCAGTCATCCTCAGGAAAGCAGAGCTCCATAATACATAGTGATGACTTAGGAAGTCACTCCAAACATTCCAGCTTTTCTTCTTCTTCTCCCCTGCCTCCCACATATATATGCTATAAGCTGATGATGATGACATATGGTCTGGAATATTCCTTCGGCCAGCTTGGATCAGCTGTTCTGGCTGTCTCCGCTCCCAGCTTCTTGTGCACCCATAGCCTCCTCACTGGTGAGGTGGGACGAGGTGCAGAAAAGGCTTTGACTACATAAGCACTGCTCAGCTGTAGCTAAAACGCCCCCATGTCAGCTATCCTGTTTTCAGGAAAAGTCAGAACACAGCCCCATAATGGCTATTATGAAGAAAATTAATTCTATTCCAGCCAAAACCAGTGCAGACCCATATGATGTATTGACTTGGATCAGACCACAGGTGCACTACTGTCACACACAGACAAGCAGGAAACACAAAAGCTCCATGGTGCACTCAAAACTGTCATCAGCCCAGCAAGGCTGGTAATTGAACCTCCATGAATGGAGGCAAATTGCTTACTGACAAAATATCCATTATGCACTGATGGTGGGAACGTTTCTGCAGCCACCTTAACCATAAATCTATCAGCACAGAGAATGCTTTAGGTCTAATGTAGAGCAACCATATTCCTACCCATAAAGAGGTTTGAAAAAGCTTGGCGGTACTGTAAGATGGTTGATCATGCCAGCAGGAAGGCCAGATAACATCTATAACTATGGATATGCTGTAATCCATGTAACTTATTTCCCTGCAATATCTTGCAATAAGAAAATTAAACAACAGGAAAAACAAGTCCATGTTTTTGATATCCATTAAAATGAACTGCTAAAGTATTTTAAATTATATATGTTGTGGTTAAAGAACAGGCAAAAGGATATGGTGAATCTTTCTATGAGTTTAGACAAATCAGTGAGGTGGATATCCTCAAAGTTATTTAATTAAACAAACACCATTGGATTAGACTCTAAATGACCATATTTCTTTGTGATTTTGACTTTCTTGATCTTCGCAACCTATCTAGATACTTTGCAAATAAAAGAAATTCTTCCTTTTTTTCCACCTGGTCTTTTCATTTAGGGTGGGAACAATTTGTTAATATCAAAAGAGGGGTTAGGAGGGAGATTACAAATAAACAGATTATAAACTAGCAGAGTTAAATTCTCAGTCTGTCCATCCTACAAGTCAGAAGACTTTCAACAGATTTAGCAGGTCCCACCTCTGCAGCTACTGCAACCACTTGGCAAGAATAACATCTGCAATCCATGCCAGGTAACTGTCATGGGGAAAAAATAAATATGTGTTTCTACCTGCTGGAGTCTTAACATGATCCATTTCAGTTATTCCTTTATATACCTTTGTGTGAGATTCAATAAGCTGTATAAACGGTCCTGTTTTAACATCTATCAGCAACTGAGCACCACACAGCTGCTCACTCACTCCCTCAGCCAGGAGGATGAGGGCAAGAGAATTGGAAGAATAAAAGTGGGAAAACTTGTGGGTTCAGATAAGAATAGTTTAATGAATGAAATAGAATTTAAATAATAATAATAATATTACTATGAAAAGATAGAATAACTGAGTGAGAGAAATAAATCCTAAGAAATACAAATGAAAATAATTGGGCACCACCAGTGAATTGATGCCCAGCCAGTCCCCAAGCAGCGGCTCCCAACCTTCCACATAATTTATTGCTGTGCATGACTCCATGCATTATGGAACATTTCTCTGGTCATTTGGGATCAGCTATCCTGGCTATGTCCCCTTCCACATTCTTGTGCATCCCCACATGTGTCCTGGTGGGTTGGTGAGAGAAGCAGAAAAGGACTTGACTCTGTGTAACACAGATGAGTGATCAATAAAACACCCTTGTGTTCACAATGCTGTTTCCAGCACAAATCCAAAAACACTGCCCCATACCAGCAACTCTGAAGAGAATTGACTCTGTCCCAGCCAAAGAAGGTACAGAAGCCTAGGCTGGCTCTCTGGCTGTTCAGATTGAATCCTCACGAAGTTGAAAATCTGAATCTCAGTACCATTACATCAGAGGTTGTTTATATGAAGTTGCTGATTAAGAGGGGGATCAAACCAAGAAATCAAATTGCCTAAGCTAAACCCATAGATTAGCGATCAGAGCATTCTAATTGAATGTGAGAAATGTATGTAGATAATACACATATGGGAGCTGAATCTTGGTATTTCTGGAAGATATATGTCATCATAAGGACAAGAACTGTACTCTGTAGACTACTAAACAAACAGATGGAAGCATTTCCCCTGCAATAAAGTGACTTTAGCTCACTTTTGTTAAATTCTATTACAAAAGCCCCCAAATACTACTATCTCATATCAAATATTTTGCTTCTTATAAAGTTACTAATAATTCTTGGCAAGAGTAATGTCACTTTGATTAAGGCTATGATTTTTGGATTTGACTGCCAAAGCTACTTCCTCTCCCAATTTTGTTGTTCTCTGCAGAGGTGTATTTTCCATACTAGTTAAGAGATCAATTCTGATGTTAGTTGTGCCTACAGAGTAATACCATCTATGAATCTGGACTACTTTATTGAGTTTTAACTGGCATAAAACCAAAGTGAGATGAGAACGATGTCTCCCATCATTGAGTGTGGTTGTCCTTGTAAGCACATTCATAGGAAGATTGCCACAAAGATATATTACAGCACAAAAAACATGTGATATACTCTATCAATACCCACTAAACATATTTATGAAATGCCTAACATTGAAGAGAAGTCTAATCATGTCTAGCATTTCTAAGCCTTACAATAATAAAATTACTATAGCTTCACAGATATGCTTTAATAATTGGATTTCTAGCACACAAAAAAGTGATGATTTAAGGAGTTTGGGAACATAAAAAAATCAAATGCTACATACTTCCAAAACCAGTGTAAGTCTACAATGCTGAGGCTTATAGAAAAACTGATGAAGAAGAGCAATGTAAAAACATTATGAGTGCAAAATAATTAACAGGTTCTGTATACAACTATTTATATGTATTGTGTCAGCTTTGTCGTCATCAGCAATACTTACAGGAGATCATTTATGACTGAGCCATCATCCTCTACCTGGGAAATTATCACTTCTAATTCACAAACATGCATAAGAATATGAGGAAAATAATTAAAAAAAAAAAAAAGGGAGTCGAAATTTCATTATAAAATGTAAATACATCAGTAAATGCACAAGTCTCCATGGTTCATTGAATTCTTGAAAGTTAACTCAGGTAAAATGAAATTTAATGCCAGGTTAATAATTAATGTTTATTTTGCTGAGATTCAAATCCAGGCCAGTACTACTCTGTAAATACATAATGCAGCTCTACAGTTTAATTATCAGTTAAAAGAAAGAAACAAACTCTTTCCGAATAAAACAAAGTTTCCTTTACAAATATGATGAAGATGATGAAGCAGTGCCATCAATTTAATTTTTATTCTGTCTTGTGTCATGTTTGACTCAGAGAAGTCCTATGGTGAATCTATACCTACTTTGTGAATGATCTAGAATCTTTATTTTTGATAAATTACAAACATTTTCATTTCTGATAGGAATCTGTTAATGTCAATGCTAAAGCACGGACAATCAGGAAACAATCTTTCATTCTATTGTCCTTCTATGCTTTTTGAATAAATATATGAGATGGGGGAAAGGAGGGAAAGACAAATAAATCAAAACATTTGAACACATTAGCAATACATGTAAAGCAAGAATTGACAAATCTGAGGCTGCAGCTCATATGTTTGTAATTTTGTATGTAACATGAGATACTGAAATGCATGTGAGCATATTTTAATGTACTCTATAACATTATTTTCTTAATCCTTAGGATATTTCTGTTTCTGAATCTGTCAAGAATTCTGTCAGGTTGCAAACATACTTTAGTTAAGATCTCATTATTAAAAGATTTTCTGCTATTAGTCAGAACCTGATTATAAGAAATTTGAAACAATTTATTATAGTTTCTGGTATTAGAAGGACTCAAAAATATACTAAATTACAAAACTAACTCAAAGATAGAAATTTTGAAGTGAGTTCTTGCAGGCAATTGTTTGTGTATTGTGTATATAATGGTGCAATTATTGTTTAGTATCAACTTGATGTATCACCTTAGACATTTAAAACTGAAAATGTGAGTCTCCTCTTGCCAATTATTGCAATTGCTTTGAAGTAGATTTAAATGTCCCTGTCTCCATCAACATAGTATTAAAAGATGTTTAATCCTCAGTATTCCTTTCTGTAGCAGATAATGGAAATCCATAGTCCGACTTTTAGACTTTCAGTCTTCTGAAAGGCTAATAGATTTGTTCTAACACCTCTGAATTATATAATTTCAGAGGATGATACCATCCTCAGGAAAACATGACAGACAGCAGCTGTGCCCAACCAGTTTCCAGCCATTAATCTTGTGAATTTTAACAGGTATTACCAGAGACAACATGAGAGATAGCCTATCAGTTTTCTCAACTGTGAGAATATCAGGTCAGACCTCGCAGTATTCTGGAGTCACCTACTTTATCCTTGGCTTTCTCTGATGCTCAATAAAAAATAACTCTATTCTTGTTAATTTCAGTATTTTTACAACTCATTTTTACTTGTTTTCACCCTACCTACATTTACTGGTAGAACTATGACTTTTTCTGATCATTGGTGAACTAAAAAAAATAAATAAATAACCAAAACCTTAATGGATTTTAAAATATCAGAAATAGTAAAGCTAGGGCTTCTATTTTGATTCTTTAAAAGTTTTCTTTGTTTTGCCCAGCATTACTGCATAGGAATATAAGTTCATTAGAGCAACTGAGGCAGGCTCTAGTTAGATTGGCAACAGCTATTCTAATTAGAGAGTATAGCCATCTACAAATAACTTCAGCCAAAGTAATCCTTCATTGGTATTTTGTTTTTCAGAACAGGATGTGTTTCATGAAGACTCACCAAATATTGAAGCTGTGTGTGAATAGCTGTATGTCTCTTGTCACGAAACCTTTCACTCAAGTAAAACCCCCTACTCACTCAGTCAATCTGGAAGTGCTCCCAAACTAAGTCAGTGTTTAAACTCAGAGATGCTAAAAGCAGCCAGGAGACATTCTGCATACAGTTTCTAAAAACAGATTAAATAATATTTGTGCCTCACTTTCATCTTTATAAATCCTCATGTCTCTTGTGTACAGTTTTTCATTTCCCAAATTGAAGAGTAATGAATTGAGTAATTTTATAACAGATGCCTGCTGTGAATTTCAGCAATTATGGCCAAGCACAAACAATAGATGAGGTGGTGCAGGAGGAAATGAAGGGCTCATTGCTGTGACACTCACTACTGCAGCTTTGTCTGTCTTGTGTAGAGAAATAAATGTGAATCTTATTGTTGAAAATAATTTTCCTTTTAGATTCTTTCCTACCTTTTAAAATTCAAACTAAAAGGACAAGAAAATAATGTATTAGAAAATAAACAGGTCTTGTCATCTGTGTAACACTCACACTCAGCAACATAAATTATTGGAGCCTTCTTCTCACTGATTCTTTTTTCTTCCCATTTGGTACACATGTGGATCTTTATTAACCAGTGTAAATATATTTTCATAATTTCATTCACAAAAGTATCTGCTATAATTTATTAATTTAAAGGCAAACATTATTTTGTGTCTGTTTAGTTGTTCATACATGCCCAATTCACAGATTCACAGAAAATACAGGAAATAGACAAATTTAAACATGAAATGCAGAATCTCATCAATCTGTGCAAGCTTATGATTTCAAAACCACTCTTTTTTTTAATAAAAATGTCCATAAAGGGTCATAATTTTCAGTTAGCACCGATGTAACTTACAATAGAAACCATTTCATCTTACTGTGTTTCACCCTTATCACCCTGCTTTAAATGACTTGAATAATTAAATGAATATTAATTAAAACAAAGCACACATTTTCATAAGCTATTACAGTCAGCGTCCTCATTCTTTAGAAAAGGCAGTGGTTACTTTTTCTTTTTTGTTTGCAATTTAAACAAGTTTTTTTCTTTATTTTTGTCTGAGTTCCTTCCATGCTATAGTAAAAATTTAACTGTACAGTGGCTAGGTGGTTTATGATTTATGTAACTTACGTCAAGACATGTAATGAGCAGCTTGTTTATTGCATATATTGCATATTTTATTTTTTTATAATAAACATAAATTTGTCTTGTTATTTCAGTCTGCAAAACTGCGGTTTAGATAGGAAATCGATAATGTCTTTTTAAGGTTAAGCTCAATGAAATGAAGTGCTGAAATAGTCCTGATGAAGTTGCACCTCAGCTGAACTCAGAAAGAGCAGCGTTGTGGCAAGAGGATAATGTCATACCTGCAGTATTATAGATTGCAGCCAATCAATCAGACATATTGTAATCGCTAAGGGCACTGTCCTGCTGCACTAAAAAAATACCTTCAGGTCCCAAGATAGAAAGATTGACACATTTAGTCTGGAGCAACCTAAATTAAATATTTCCCTAAGATTAGTGAATTAACCTTACTAGAGGTTACTAGAGGACACAGCCCAGAGACACAAATTTTGTCCTGGTATAAATGGAGTACTGGGCCAAAAACTAAGCTGGAAGGAAGGCTAATCACTTGGTGGAAATAAACATGTGTTTCCTGCATACAACCACTGATCTGCTGTCAAGTATGACCCACTGTGTGGTTCCTCTAATTGCCGAAGCACAGAAACACAGAATGGTTGAGGCTGGGACTTCTGGAGCTGATCTGGTCCAAACCCTCAGCTCTATCAGGGTCAGCTACAAGAAGCAGCTGTAGCTACACAGGAAAAACAGGTTTTTTTTCCACCAATGGAGACTACACAACCCCTCTGGGTGACTTGTTTCAATGGCCTGCCCATTCTGCAAGTTTTTGATCCACCTCTCTGTCCACTTAATTTCAGCAGTTTCTCTATGAGATTGTTTTGCAGCTGATGTGAAAAGCTGTTTTAAAGTCAAGTTAAAGCTACATTCACCATACTCCCCTCATCCACCAAGCCTGTTACCTCATCCTAGAAAGCTACCAGGTTGGTTAAACATGATTTCTCCTTTGTAAATCCGTACTGACTTCTCTCAGCCGCCTTCTTCTCCTTCATGTGTTTGGAAATGGTTTCCAGGGCTTTATTATCTTCCTGATGACTTAAGTGAGGTTGATGCCCTAGGCCTTATGAATTTGTGTATGTACTGATAGCTGAAGCGCTCCCAACCTGGTCCTCCATCACTGAGAGTAAATCTTTGGTCCATACATTAGCAGCAGGTACTTCCTGTTTGTCTGGAATTTCACAGCCTCACCCACAAACACTATGACCACGTCACTTTATAAAGATAGCTTTTGTTGTTTATACTAAGACAGTAAGTGAGCCAAAATATACCATCTTATTTTTCAAAACCCCTTCACTTCCCTCTAGGAAAGGAGTCTTTGAAAGTCCCAAGGACTTCTAGAGAAGATTATTGTTCATTTTCCAATTAAATTCCCCAATTTCTTCCTTATAAATGAATTAATCTCTTTTTATTATTAGCTACTACATTTGTTAACATAGAAGCCCAAAATATAGGTCTATATTCTGTGTTCTGAAATATTTTGATTTTTCAGAAACACTATAGACTTCAAATGCCTCGTGAAACCCTCAGAATGCTTTCAAGAAACAAGTTACAGTCTGTACTCTAAAGAATTGCAAGCAAATAGCAATACACATGCAGTTATTCAACACATATTAAATACACTAAATAAAGCTATTTGAAAGACAACATTTTGTTGTAGTGGACAAAAAAAGAACCTCACCTATGGCATCTAAAATATTTACATGGATTTTTTTCACTCAAAGATCTAAATTCTAATGGTTGGGGTCAGAGTTTATAGTAAACATAATGAACAAACATTTTGGTTTTTTAATGAACAGATCTTGTTCAGTGACAGAACTGTTACCTGGAAAAATTTCATATGCAAGTAGGGAGAGCTCAGTTTGCACAGTGAGCTTTAAAAATATATATTTGTAAATTAATTTTTTTGTATCTCTAACACTCTTTGCAAATTTACTCAGCTTCCTATATTTCTCTAAAAGAAATTGTAAAATTATTTCTCATTATTTTATAACAGATCATTTAGATATATAAAGAGAAAAAATAATTCACCATAAAATCAAGTATTTGCTTTGGTGAGTGTTATAAGATATTAAAAGCAATTGATGATATAAAACAAGTAAAATCTTATTTCTTATGAAAATTCCAACTGAAATGTTTTTATGGCTTTACCTCAGTTTAACTAAAACTTTCTCTGATGTTAGAGCTTTTGAAATTCCTGGGAGAGCTTCATCCCCAGGTAGAGTCTTGTTTTCTATTTCAAAAAGAACAACAATACTTGGTTTTACCCTGTTTGATACACATGCACATTTTTACATGGTTTGTAGCATTAAAGGGCATTTAAACACACACCCTGCAACTTAGAAATGGAACAAAGTTGTACTTTTTAGGTTATATCAACCACTATTAGCTTTACTACTTTGTTTTTTTAAAGCATAATGCAGCAAACTCCTGTGGCTGAGGATTTTCCATTGGTTCACCACTTGCAATTCTTCTGTTTCTCAGCTTCTGCTAAACCACCAGAGGTTTTCCCACCCATTTACCTGCCAGCTTCATTCAGACCCAGAGGAAGAATTTCAGGTGAGGACCAAAGGAAGAGAGAGATGAGATAGGAGCCCATGAGACACACCTCTTGCCTGATGTGTGTGAAACAGAAACTCTTGAGCAGTTCAAAGCTGGACTGGCACTAAGGTCACAGACTTGAGATCCCTAACTATATTTTGATAATGCTGAAGAAGGGGGCTGTTGTTCTACTTTTGTTTGAGTAAATATCATGATTTATCTAATATATTTATCTAATATATTTATCTAATAATGGAAGGTGCAGAAACAAATCTTCTGTCCCCAAAGGATAGAAGGAAAAACAAGGTTCCATGATTCATTAGCACAGAATGAGCTACTAATTCTCTAGGATACATACCCCCCAAAACCTTAAAGTACTATGCCTTTGAAGACTCTTCCCAGCTCAGTAAAAAAGGCTGTAGTTCTCTGTTACCTGTGTTAGCCATCATTATGGTATTCAAGCATCACTAATTGTAATTAAATATTTAACTAGTTAGCATCTGCAGCAATAGTTGGCAGCCTGTCTGGGCAGCAGCACACAATCAGAGCAGAAAGAATTGTTGTGATTATTTCTTAATAAGGTAGCTAAAATGGCTCTCAGCTAATCAATGAAAAGGACTGACTTGCTCAGCCCTTGTTCAGAAACAAGCTGAATAATAGTTATCCAAATGAGAGCTTTCAGACAGGTTACAGAGACTTTAATATTTTTCTATTACTGAGAAATCATCCCATTACAATTACATAAGAAAACCTGCAAATAAAGTGCGGGGAATTGCTAATTGCCCCATAAATCCACAGATGAGTGTGAGCAACCGTGTAACATCCCAGTTGTTATACTAGCACAAGATATAAAAATTAAGAAGAAAATACTGCACCAGCATTCCAGCATGTCAACACATCAATCAAGTCACCCCTTTATTGCTCACTAATTAATCACCTTCCCTATCTCACTTTCTTTGCCACTGTTTTTTCTCTTCACAAATTTTAGAAACAGTATTTAGAAGAGAGTAAAGGGGAGAGAGAGGAAATGAGACTGTCTTTAAAATGCAACAGCAATTTAAAACAAGACATTAAGTTTGCAGTTAGACACACGAATTAAAGAGGTCTACTTCAGAGGTCTTGTGTGCAGAGTACTTGGAAAATTAGGGCAAGCTTTTAGATATATATTTCCATAGGCCACAATATATTTTTCATGATCAATTGTATAGGAAGTTGGACAATATACCATGCTAAAACTCAGAATTTGTTTTCTTGTGTGAGTAATGGAAAAAATTACAGCATCTTCAAAGATTTAGTTCATGTGTTTCCTGTTTGATGGATCTCTGAAACAGAGAGACCAAACAATGAAAAATCTGATTTTGGGGAGCACTAGTTTTCTCAAGAATTTGCAACAAAATCTAAGATTTTTTTTTAATTATCTTTCCGAGTTGAGCTGCCTTTTCAGCCGATGGGAGGCAACAGAGTTTCATCTCCCACACATCACACATCCCTTTTGTTCTGCAGTGTTAAGCATTTAACCACTTATCACTTAAAGGAAAAAAAAAAATAAAAGAAAAAAATTTAAATTTTCTCAGAGCAAGCCAAAGCCAAGTGTTACAATTTCTCCTATCAAGCTCTTATTGATTTTTGTTTTTCTCCTAGGAAATCAAGCTAAAACTCTCAGGTCTCTAAGTTTCTACAACTTATTTCAAAATAATTATAATTTACAGTCATTCTTATGATACCAAAAGAAAAAAAATTCATGACAGCTACATTTGCTTTGGTCTTCAGACCAAAAAATTCAGACCGGAAAATATCCCTTTATTTTGTATTCTCTGTGCATATTTATACAGAAATAGTAAGATACACAAAGACATGTTTACATAGATGTAAGAAAAATGAAAGTTTATTTCTTACAGGCAAGCCTAAGAGTGGTAAGTTCTCAGAAAAACAACAAATATATTTACTGCTGAATAATAAATTAATCTTCCCAATGCAGTGTAAAAATCCTTTGCACATCTAGTTTACCTAAAGGAAAAGCATTTCTAAAGGACACTCCCAATATTATGACTTCCTCAAGTGTTTTTAGGTGCAATTTACCTTCTCCTACTGTCTGGGCTCCAAGAAAATTGCTGTTTGCCAGTAAAAAAGAAACAAATTAGACACTTGGTATATTTTCCGCTTTCTACAAAGGGCAGTGGTTCAGTGCTTAGAAGTGAAAATAAGAAAATTAAAAATATTCTTCTGCTGAAAGGAAACCCCAAACACAAATATAATGCATTATTCTAATGGTATAATATCCTTGCATTTTCTGTTATTTTGACTGTGTACCAGTGACATTTATTTTTCAAGTTGAAAGCACCTACTGCAGCACTTTTACATTCCATACTTATTTTTAAATTTTCTCTTGTCAAATCTGCAACTATAGATCTAACTTTGACGGAAGAAATAAAATGAATCCTATCTGTGTCCCAAAAGCTTCCTGAGGTTACAGAGGGTGGACAAGAGGAATAACATGATGAAAATTTAAGACTAAAAGCATAAATTGCAAACACTATAGATGCTAGATACATTTTGCTTTCTTTCAAAGTAAGGAATTAATAAGAGAAATAGCCCTTGTTTACCAAATTCTTACTGCAGAACTCAAAAAGTACAGCACAATGAAGAAGGCCAGAAAATTTCAAGCTGTGAAAAACACAATTGGACACTTACTGAGATTTTAAAAAGATAAGCAATTGCAAAAGAAAACAAGACAGAAGCTGAAAAGACAAGTAACTATTTAAAATGTCTAATCTTTTCATATACCCTTCCATGACATTTTCTCCTCTGATACTGCTTTAGTTTTCCTTTTTAAGTTATAGGAAACAAACACAAAATAAAAGAGGCATGCATAGACTCAAAAAATAATGGAATTAGATTTAGATTATGATTATATTAAGTAGGAAATTTTGTAAGATGAGAAACACTTTTTTTAAAAAACGTTTAGATCTGAATTGTCTTTCCATTGTTTAATGAATGTAAATATGAATGAAAACTTATGTGAAAAACTGAAATATGACTGAAAACTTATTTGAAAAACTTCTATCAGAAATGGTATAGTTGGCTAAACTAAGTTAAATCATGTGAAACTGAAGAAAAATTATTTTACAGATGAGGAAATATTTTTGAAAACACCTTTTAATTTCAGAATTTACAAGGTATTTTCACACATAAAATCCGACTGAGAATAAAAACTATTGAAATTAAAATAGTCAATAATGAACAAAGCCTATTGACTTCAAAACTAAAAAAAAAAATAAATTAAAAAATGCAATTTAATTTTATATAGTATTTTGAAATGTAATCTCTTTGGAAATTGCACTTTGTTTATAATTAAAGAAACAAACAAATTGAAACACAGATTCCTTCCCTTTTGGAATTATCAGCTTTTTAGATCAATCCTTGTTTAAAATAAAGAACAATTGTAAAGCAAAGTTTATTTAAAAACAGTTTCCTAAACAGAAAAGGAAAAAAAAGCCTGTTATCCATACAATGAAACAGTTTAAGGTAAGGCCTCTCATAAAAACAGTATGTTGTAGTGTTGTATAGCAATTGTTTTCCATTGCCTTTTAATAACAGAAACTGCAAATCTTTATGAACAAAAATACCAACTAAAAAAAAAAAAAGGAAATAAACCCAAGTACAGCAGTAGCCCTGCATCCTGAAACCACTGCTGTCATAAATTAAATGGAGTACATTCAAACTGGAGGTATCAGTTGTTGAAGGTACAAACAGAAGAGAAAAAGAGAAGATTATAAGGTGCCATCCTGTAAAGCAGACACAGGAAACTACAAAAGTTATTTTCAGTATAAAATGCAAGCCAGAAGTCTGCCCAGATGGTTTAACGTTTTATATAAGAAGAGAGGTAAAATCTATGTCTTCATGAGGGGCAATGACCTTATGAGTTATAGACTACAGAAATCCAGCAGTTACAAGCAAGGGAAATTCAGCCACAGAGAGAGGAGTTATGCAAAGGAGGGCACAGTGTTCCTGGAAGCCAGCAGGAAGAGAAAGGACTCACAGCTAAAGATTTTGAAGTCAGCCTTTACTTATGTTCACATGATTGAATATTATAACCCAGGAGTCCTAACTAATTCTCCCCATAAAATGACAGCTTAATTCTATAAAATCAGCATAATTTTCATGTATCAAATGCTAAGTTGTGACAAGAAAGACTTATTTGCAAGAATTTCCATCCTTCTGTCAACACAAAGTTTCCTGGCAGGCCTCTGCTCTTGCACCTGCTCAAGCTCTCAGGGCTTGCAAACCGAACTTCCATGGGGCCTGTAAACTTGGCTTCCCTTTCTTCAGCCACTTTTGCCGCTTGTATTCTCCTCCCAACTTTCCCCATCACAGGTAGTAACAGAAAGCCCTTGCTTTGAGTCAAAGGCCACAAAATCAATTAAACCAAAATCTCTTACAAAACCACTGCTCCCCATAGTCTGGTGCTTCTGATTTAGGAAAGGGAAATAATAAGGATAATTAGGTTAAACCAATTTTATTCTGAAAAAAAATAAAACCTGAAAAATGCTTAACAAATTTTAATCTTTATTGCATTTGACTTTGGGGTTTGCGGCTTGTTTCTTTAAAATAAATATTTTATACTATTTTGTCCCACAGCACTCTCTCTTAAGACCAGTGCTCTTTAATTTCTTCATCAATGACATGGACAGTGAGTTCAAGCATACCCTCAGCAAGCTTGCAGATGAAACCAAGCTGAGTAATGCAGTTGATACACCTGAAGGATGAGATGCCATCCAGTGGAACCTGACCAACCTGACAAGAAACTCATGAGATTCAACAAGGCCAAGTGCAAGGGGTTGCACCAGGGTAAGGGCAATCCCAGAAATACCTGAAAAATAACTAATTGAAAGCAGGCCTTCAGAGAAGGACTTAGAGAGGTGGACAAAAAGATGGACATGAGCCAACAGTGTGTGCTTGCAGCCCAGAAAGCCAATCATATCCTGCAGTGTGGCCAGCAGGGCAGGAGAGGTGATTCTGCCCCTCTGCTGTGCTCTGGTGAGACCCCACCTGGAGTGCTGCATCCAGCTCTGGGGTCCCTAGCACAATAGATAGAGAGAGTCCAGAGGAAGCCATGAAGATGACCAGAGGGCTGGAGCACCTTTCCTGTGAAGACAGGCTAAGAGAGCTGGAGTTGTTCAGACTGGAAAAGAGAAGGCTACAGAGCTTATTAGTTAGCCCTCCAGTATTTAAAGGGATGTCACAGGAAAGATCTAGAGCCATTTTTTACATTGGCAGACAGGACAAGGGGAAAAGATTTTAAAAGAGGGGAAATGAGTTTGGATGTTAGGAAGAACTTACTCAAAGTGTGGTGAGGCACTAGCAAAGGTTGCCCCAGAGAAGCTGTGGATATCACATTCCTGGAATTGTTCAAGGCAAGGTTGGTCTAATGGCACATGGCAAGTGGTGTGAATTAAATGATTTTTAGTCTCCCTTCCAACCCAAAACATTCTGTGACTCTTTGATGCTATGATTCAATGAATAGCTTTGAAAGAAAAAGGGAAAGAAAGAGATTGTATACTTATTTATAAAAGAAAAGAGATTTTTATATATAAATTATCAAATGAAATGTCTGAAGATATTTTGAAGTCCA
This sequence comes from Bombycilla garrulus, assembly GCA_013400315.1. NCBI lineage: Eukaryota > Metazoa > Chordata > Aves > Passeriformes > Bombycillidae > Bombycilla > Bombycilla garrulus. The sequence goes on along the minus strand of VXBU01009727.1, from coordinate 766,609 downwards.
TTATACCTATTCATATATATATATATTAATTGTTCTTTAGAATAAGGTGATGCAGTGAAATTTTACAGAGTTAGCAGATTGCTTTCTATTTCCATCAATAGACAATCCACAATTTCACAGATCCCATGACATCCCTATATTTTCCATTTTATTCAATTAAAAATTATCTGCTTGCAGATATGATATCTGTTAAGATAAGGATTTGGTTGCCTATTTCAAGCTGAAAGATTTTACATTGGGATGAATAAAGGAGACTGTTGCAAAGCAGAGTACATCCTAAACTATTTTTTATTCCTTAATGAATATTTACATGACCAAATAATTTTGAAGGGTTGGTGTTCTTGTTTGTTTGTTAATTTTTGTTCGGTTTTAGTTTTTTTGGTTTTTTTTTTTTTTTGGTTGTTTGTTTTGTTCTGTTTTGAATCACAAAAGTATTTAACACTCCTGTAAGATGTTTGGCATTTCAGGGCTGCATAAATTGCAGGTTCCTTAGCAAGGTCTGTTCTTGGCCTCATTTAGTTTCCCAGACTGAAGCTTGGCGGGATACTTGCACATCATCTTTATTCAATAGACAAAGACAGGCTTCTTGAGCACAGTCTAGGATGAAAAGCATGATCACTTAGTCCAATGTGTCTTACACTTGCTCATTCTGATTGCAACAATAGAGCAAATTTGCCCTCTTGAATAGGAACAGATTATACAAGTTCTTCACCCAATTTCAGTTTCACTTATCCAGTAGAGTCTATGGTTAAAGCTGTGGTTTGGCATTATTATATTGACATCAAGGGTTTTTTTTGATGTCCACAAAAACATGCATGAAAATTATAGTAAATATTTAGGTTTTCAAGTACTTATACCTAAACATTTTGACAAATTAATACAAAATTATTTTTGCTCTATAACACTGTTGGTACTCTGAGTCATTTAAGTCAGTCAGAAAAGAACTAAAAAGTAATTTCTTCACAGTATGTCATCCGTGGTTTATTTAATTCTGAGGGCATCCTTTGGCATTTGTATTCCTACTGGGATTCTGAAACCTGCTGTAAGATCATTTTACTACAAAAAAGACTCACTTGGATACAAACAGCCTGCCACCAAGCTGACAGCAGACTTTTAGTCAGTCACAATTCTCTCTACATCTATTTCTCCACTTTTTCAGAAGGGAAAATTCAATTCTTTATTGGGTTGCGTGAGAACAATTACTATTTTGAGACTCTGAGACAGTCAGCTCTTTTCCTTAGGAGGGGGGTACATGAGATTACCATATGTCACCCCAGACATCTGGTCTGAAAGGGCTGACCTTGTGCCGCTCTGCGATTCCATGAGCAGAAGTCTGACAGGCCCCTTACATATCACCATTAATAATCTGAGAAAGCCAGGCTCCTGGATGAAGAACAAGATTAAAGACGGTTACAGAGTTCCACATGAGTTATTAGCTGTTAGCCTGATGTAAACATGACTAAAGGATAATGGAATTAGCTTGGCTGAGCAGAAATCACCCGGAGGATCTAAACACTTTCTCTTCCACCCTAAAATATTTCATAGAGGAAGAAAAAGGGAAAGTCTTGTGTGTCACTTTAACAGCCTGGGTGGGTTATGACATTGCTTGAAACAGAATCCTCTCAAAGAGGCAGAAGTGCTTTTTGCCTTTGCAAAGACAATTTGGAGCTTGGGAGAAAATAAAATTAATGTGGGGGACGGGACAAACAGACAGAAAATTTTTATTTTGCTGCTTTTTTCAGTTGTATTGTTGCTTTTTTTTT
>VXBU01009727.1:703156-725690 GCA_013400315.1 Bombycilla garrulus | reverse complement strand
TTGTGGGGTTTTGCAGGTTTTTTTTTTTTCTTTTTTTTTATGTTAGTTGGTTTTTTGTTTGTTACTTATTTTTTTCTTTAGCTATTAAAATCATCCAGTTGTTCGCCCTGATGACTCTGCTCCATCCTGCCATCCATAGTGTCTCCTCTACATCTAGCCTAGGATTACTCACATTCTTGGCTGCTGGAACTCAATTATGTCCTTGACAGATAAATTTTAGCTCTCAGGGTGAAAAGGAGTGACAGGCAATTGCTATGTGCTGCATCTGATGGGTAATGCAGAGTGGGATTGAAGTGCATTGATGCACCTGAAATAGTTGCTTACGCATTCTGTGCATTAACAAAGGACGTTTACAAATAATAATAAAAAGAAGAGGATAGGAATAAGATGAGGAGACATGAGGACAAATGCAGAAGAAAGTGATGGTGTCTGAAAATTGTATTAGATTTATATGCAGTGAGGACCAAAAAATGGGTTAGCTATTTTTACACTGAATCACAAAAACATCACAAGTGATGATCCTTAAAAAGCATTTTAATAAGCAAAATAGTTTGAGTGTTTTCCTTATCAGCACTTACCTTTTCAACACCACCTCTCACACTCTGTATTTATTCTGACACATGCACTTGCTCAAGCAAAAGCCAGGTATACCACATTTTCTCGCTTTATTTTTTTGACATGTTCTCCTTCAAGTAGTAGTTCAGAGGAGGAAGGGCCAAATTACAAAAAGCTCTGGTTTATAGAAAACCCGAGTGTCACTATCTAGGAGGTCAGATTTTAAAAAGAAAAAACAACAACAAACCAAAAAACAGCAGGATATTTCATCATGAAAATATGAAGTACAGCTCTACTGAGAGGTCTGCTCATGAGTCAGGACCTTTATTGACAGGCATAGGGCCGCTTTTATCATTCTTTTTTATAACAGTGCAAATCAGGACTTCTGTAACATCTGATTGGAGTTACAGTGAGATAGATCTACACTGGGTATCTTAACTTACGCTCAGGATTATTACTGTTCATGTAGCAAAGGAATAAAAAGTGCTCCTTGTGACAGTAAATTAAAGCTTTTTTAAGATATATAGTTATATATTTAAAATATGGCAACCAAGTATCATGAATGCTATTAATATTTAAGAGAGAACTGAAGAGAAATGTAACAAGCAAACATACAAGTCCCCAAAATAGAAAGGCAATGGCTTTGCATTTTTTAATATAATTATGACTCCAGTTTAATGAATGAAATATTACTTGATCTAGAAGAGTTTTTATAGAAAGCTTGCTGCCATAAATTTGAATCGACACAGATTTGCCAGAATGGCTTCATCATCAAATTCTTAGCAGAAGTATTGAATAAAACTCTGTTCAGATTGTTAAAGACAATCAAGTAAAAAAAAGAAAATCTAGTAAAGAAATACTAGTTTCTAGCTTTTATTCATGCTATGAGTATTCTTAGAAATCTGCAATTAAATTTTCCATTTAACAATATTGTTTTTATTTGCAGCATTTTCTTAAATAGGAAAAATGAATTGTGGAATTGAGTCCTTTTTTTCTGTCTAGATTATGCATTAAACTTAGTGTAAAGCAGATATATGAAAGTGTATAACATACACACACGCAAACAGTATGCCTGAGAATAGAATGCCAAGGAGGTTCTTAATGTACTTTGTGATCTTCATATAGGCTTTTAAGAGAGCTGCTTAAAATACTACCTCAACTCCATATACAGAAATACTGTAGTATAATTAACTAATTATATAAATGGTCCAAGGAGACTGCAGAACAAACACAAAGAAGAGGGAAAGGAAGTCAGAATCTAGGTCTCCAGTTCAAACCAAGTCCTGTGGGTAGTGTTTGAACTGCATAAACAAACCAAAATTCTTGTGAAATTAATAAATGGACACAGATAAGTGTTTAACAAATGTGTCTCTGTGTTTACAATTACACTTAGCATCTGCTGGCAGCCTTCAGAGAACAGCAGCCAGGAACGTACCTAATACTTATGGACTCTAGGTTAAATGACCCAGTTCAAAAAGCTGGATTATGGGATCAGTGCAAGAGCACATTGTTCATCAAGAAAGGTCAAAAGTCTTATCTGTTTTCTGAAAAAGGAATGGGTTTGCATACCTATTTACCTTTAGTGGGAAAAAAAAAATTCAAGCATTTTACTAATCAAGTCAGCCACTATGGTATTTGGTAAGTGTATTTGGTGTGCTAGGACAAAGTATTTATGCAGTTCGTAAGCAAATGCATTCATGAAAAGAATAATAAATCTCGCCTAAATGTGGAAACAAAAACTAGTCATCCAAGTCATTTAACTGAGTATCTTTTATCAGTCTTGGAGACTGTTCCAAATATACCGTACTCTGAAAGTTGATAGACCACGTAATTCTGGTACCTAAATATACAACTTGTAAACTTATGGGGTAGACAGAATTTTACTGTGAGTTAGGTACTTAGACACTTTTTTATTTTTAATTGTAGACCTCTATTTTTATTATGAATATTTCCATAAAGGTTTGCATTTGAGCTGTGGTTCCAGGTCTGGGCCATTCAGTATGACAGTACAGAGATGCACCCACAGATCCCTCTCTTCAGCGCCCAAATCCCACTCTACTGCAACACAGGACATATCCCAACCAATGCAGTCATTGTCTAAAAACTATTGACAGCTGAGACATCTGCAGCAGAAAGATGGTCCTCCAGCCTGGAACTGCCTGTATATATCAGCGAGTCTGATCTTTACAGGAAGACTCTTCACTCTTAAACCTGAAGTGATAAAGTTGACAGGAACTGAACCATAGCTGCTCCTAAAGTAATCTGACCAAGTTTCATGATGTGAACTCTTAGTTCCCAACTGGTCATCAGAAGAAGAGAATCTTTAAACAGTCCTTTGTAATATCAGCATTGTAAAACCTGTGGTTTTGACGCCTGCTAAATACAAACTCTAGTAATCAACATGGCAAGGTAGGTTTGTATTTCATTTTGATGTAGAAATTTTCTGCCTGGAAATTATTTCCCCCTCTAACCGCCAGGCTTGAAGTTTCAACAGGAAAGCAGACTGAAAATTTGTCCCTCTCAAAAGAGCATTGTAGCCTCAAAGCTTTGCTACAAAACAATTACCTGAAGAAATAGTCAGTTACACATGCCAAACCTAGTGCCTTCAATGAGTTACACCTCCACAAAACAACTGGGCCTTTGTGAAAGATTCTGTTACTACAAAAGAAGATTGTGCTTGAAAGTCATTCTTTAACATGCTTTGTTATCTTATCTATGACAAGCCACAATAAAAAGAGAAACCAGGAAAAAGCAGTAGCAAAGACTACATTAGCCTCTATATCAACTTATTAGAGTCTGAGAAGTCATTCAGGCAGTGCAGCTTTCACAGTGGCTTGAAAATAGCAACCCCTGAAAATATGTTCAAAGCTAACTCATTTAAAAACATAATATATATATATTGTAATCTCTGCTTTTTAACTGTAATCTATGCTTTTGCAAAAATAATGTCATCCTGAGACAGAGGACTTAAACCATGCAGTCTGTTTCCATGAACAAGTGAAGAGCAGGCAATTTCTGCAGTCTAGACACACACATAGACTCTAAAGCTGGAAGCAGAACCACATCTTACTGTGCTAGCTATTTACTGCACAGTGAGATACAGCCCCTGACACAAAGATTGTGCAATCAAAACCAATTAAAAACTAGAGAGAAAGAGGATCAAGAGTTGGTAGAGTTGTTGGAGCACACATGTCCCATTCTTGTGAGCACTGGAGTGTCTTCAGCGGGTTTTGTTTTTTTTTTTCAATTAAAAATGAAAAACTTATAGAGATGGGCCAAGTGTGAAAAGTCATGTCCCTGCAGCATAAAAGGAAAGAAGAGAATCATGGTAGGTGAAGAAAAGGAAAGAACAAGGTAATGCTAAGAGGAAAAGAATGAAGATAAACATATATCATTAGGAAGCAAATGATACTATACAAAGAGGAAGATATTACACTGAGGTGCAAGAATAAGTCTCCAGGATTATGAAAACAAATGAAAGAGAGATAACAAGAGTCTGGTGGGACACAATGGTCTTGCTGGGAAAGCTAATGTTAATTCCTCAACCCATGTTAATAACACAGGGTTAAAAAGCCTTCTTTTCAGGTAAAGAAATTTCCCCATATATCTTCAACAAGGAAAGCTGTGGAAACTCATTAACCCTGGAAGCTTGTTCTATCTCACTGTCACCCCATATTCTTGAAATTACATATAATTTAGGACAACATATCTCTTTCTTTTACATTATCTGTGTTATGAACTATAGTCATTAACAGTTGTTTCCTCTTTCACATGTCACTATCCCTGTTTCAGCAGGACTGCTCCTCACTGGTCTATGGTTGGTTTCATGTCAGTTTTCATAGAGCTCCCTTTACCCATTTCCAAACCTCATTTTAATGAATCTCCCTAAAAAGCTCGTAAAACATTAAAGCATTAGTATCAAACACTAATTTTCAATGGAGTTGGTTTGGGCCAGATAGTAATTGTACTCTGCTATCTGTAATAAGGAGACATAGCTTGAGGCAAAAAAAATTAACGCCAACCTCATTCAAAGAACTTGAAATATCTGAAATAAAGTTGAACTCTGCATATAGCTATATATTTAATAATATTTGATACAGCCTTAGAGTTAAAAAAAAAACAACTTCAAAAGAGGGAAGTAGGCTATACTGCCTTCCTGTGTAATCTGTCTGCCTGTGTCTAACAAGTCTGAAAAGCTTCAGATGCCCCAATTTATTTGTTTAATGAGAGGAATGTTATTTCCCATATTGCTGAGGTCAGTTTTACGATCATAACTATGTATGAAGACGCTCACAACCCACCAAGGGAAAAGATCAGGAAATATAGAATTATTGTCTGTTTTTAACAAAACATGAGAAAAGCAAGCATTTCCCCATGTTAGGTAAGCTGTCATGTCATAAAACCACTGAGGCTGGCACACCAGAAAGTAAGTGCTGTTCACTTACAAGCAGATAGAACATGTGATCTTGTAAAATAATAATAGAGATGTATTTGTAAGACTTGTTTAGAAACACACAGACACATTGCCATGAAAGTGTGATTTATTTATTTTTTACTTACAGCAACAGCTTTGTGAAACAAAAGGAGAACAAAGCCATCACGTCAAACAAATGTTTGTAGTCATACCTTGTGAGAGATTGGAACGGAACTTCCTGCTATTTGCATGTAACCTGGATGTCTCCAACTGCAACTGTTTTACACTTGATTTTTTTTCCTTGCAGTGCATTAAGTCATTGTATTTTGGGTTTTTTAATAATGAATACTATGATGTATATGAATGAATACTATAATGAAAAAATATTGATTAGCTGCAAAAGGAAAAAAAGTGAAGACATACAATGCATTCTTATATGTGTATTGAAATACTTCTACCCTGGTCGAGACTTGCATCTCTGGGTGGAAGAAGCACCCAGGCATTTAATAAATATCATATAAATAAAACATGAAAAATGAAGTGAGCCATATGCTACACCAAAATGAGGATCAGTGCATGTAACTACTTCCAAAACCAGCTTCCTTTCCTAGAAAACAGTGAACATATTGAGTCACCATTATAATAACTATTACTTTCAAAAATAATTTTCAAGAAGGAGAATATAGAGATAGACAGTTAAAACTGTCAGTATTCTTCGAACATCCCCCCAAAACCTCAGGTCATTTCCCCTTATGCTACGGTTTTTGCAAGAAAGACAACTTGGAATTTTTCACTGAAAAGGAGAAAGTAACCTGCAGGCGACCAACATTTGCCTGAAAAATTCCTTTTCTTTTTTTCCCCCCTTTTTCTTTTGGGAGCAAGGGGAGGGCAGGTGGTGAGGTTGTGGAGAGGAGTAGAGCAGGGCAGAGGCTTGAAAGGTATATATCCATATTGATTAGCTGAGTTTTTATTGCAGGATATAATGCTATGAATTGTATTTCCAACAATAAATGATAAGAAGCAATACAGATATCTAACAACAATAAACAGTATTGGCTGAAAATAGGCAGTGCAACTAATTCACACTTTTGTAAACTGCCTAGAAGTTATACATCTGTTGAAGCTATGGAGATTTGGAATCACTTAACTTTCCTTTAATGTTTTCTTTATATTATGACAGAGTTTAAAAGAAAATGTGTTAACTTTTAAAGGCAACAGAGAGAACTGACATTTTCAGTGCAACAGATCTTAATTTGATCCTTTACAGTAATAAAAAGTTTGTCCTCTTTACAAGTTCCTTAATTACATCCCCTGATAGCACAGATATCAAGCATGGACATGACTGAGACTATCCAAGTCTGTTCACTTTAGACATTTCAGGGTGGATAGATCATAGGTACAAGTCTAGCTAACTCCAGGTTGTGTAAAAATCTCTGACATTTTCCTATTACTCATTTAATCTTTCAAGACAGCCTCCCTCATCTACTGTCTTTTTTCCTTACAGATAAAGATCTTCAAGCATCAGTCTGTTTCTTTTGATAAGTCTCATTTTCTATCAGCCCATGAAAAAAAGGCATCCTCTTTCTCTTCAGTCAAACACTACTCTCACCCCGTAGCAACCAATATAATTTTCTGGCCATTTGTACTGAAACAGCACCCCTAAACACCCTTTCCCCCCCAGTAGACACAAAAAGTGCTAATCCTACAAAAGCAACTATCCAAATCCTACCAGCCTCTGAGCATAACATTCCTTCCACATGCCAGTCACAGTCTTCATTCTGATGGTAGCCTGGAAAGCTGCATGCATTTTCTTGACTCACATTTCAAGAATCCCTTACTGTCTAATTTAAATGCCATGGGACTTTGAAGCCCTGAAGCTACGAGTTCGTGCTGGAGGAGGAATGATGCTCCTTATTCAGGATTATGTTTTACCATATTGTACTTTTGCTTTCCAGCTACTGTGCTTCCTCAAATACACACACAAGGGGGGAAAGTGCACTTGCCTTTCCTCCTCTTCCCTTCTCACACTCCTGCATGCTTCCAACAATTTTTTTGTTGTTTTTATTGTGNTTTTGCAAGCTTCAGAGAGAATCACAGTATCGGCGAAAACTGCAGCCATGAATAAGATGCTGCTTAAAACTCGAATCCCTCCCGAGTGGTGTTCCGGGCTGGGACGCTCGGTCCTGCCCCCAGCCCACTACAGCCCACTCCCGCCGCGGCGCGGGCTTTCTTGCTGCAGTGCAGGCTGGCACTTCACTCAATTCCAACTTTCCATGCAGAAATTTGGCACGATGCGGGCAGCCAGATAAAGTAGCACTTACCTTAATTTAAATATTTTCTCTGGCAATGCTGGAGCATCAGTCCAATCAACAGCGATAGGGGAGAACGTAAGTTTCAATCAACACCCTCTGGATAGCCGCATGCTGCTCTGCCTTTTTTTCACTGAACTCCTCACTGTCTAGAGGAGAGAGAGAGAGAGATCAGCTGAAATCCTCAGAGGCTCGTAGGGAGTGAGAGAAGAGGCACCAAAGCAATGTTTCTTAACACGAGATTCTCAGCAAGCGTACTCCTGTCTGGAAGATCCTGTAAGTGCTGTGATAGGCTCCTGTCATGTCCCCTGAGCCGTGAGATGATCATTGACCTGATTAGCTCTGAACACTCCCTACATGCAGAGAAAGCGCTGAGAGGATTGGTGGGTCGCAAGGGAATTGGGAAAGGCACCAGGGCCGCTTGGGAATCTTCATTCTTCCAGACTAATGGATGTGCTGCAGCTGAGGCTGTAATTTGTGAGGAGGTTATGCACAGTGTTAACCATCTGAGGACTTAAACAAATGTGCTTCTGCATGCTGTTTCTCAAGGTACACCAGCATTCAACGCAGGGTAGAGCTGAGCAATTATAGGCTGATGTAGACATTTCGTAATACAAGGCTCACTGTATGAGATGTTCTGTAAGCTGAGAGATAAAGTGGATCCATGCATTTGACTCTGACCCTGGAGACAATAGCAGTTAATGGGTAGAATAAGTGAAATTAGTATGGTGGGCTCATGTTAGCCCCCAGATGGCAATCAGTCACCATGGAAAGAAAAAGAGAAGAACAACAAAACCCAAACAGACTAGAATTATTTAACAAGTGTATGTGGCAATTCAAATAAAATGCAGAGAAAAAAATTCAAATTAGTACAAAAAGGACTTTTCAACATGAAGATAAATCAGTAGAAAAACACAACAATACAGCAATGCAAGTTCTTCCCTCTCTTACAGCAGAGGGGAAAAACCTACAAGGAATGCATTTAAAGGATCTAATTTGCTTTTCACTTACACTGATATAAATAAATATATTAAAGATGACAGTATAAATTTATATCAGGATTAAAAACAGCAGACTGAAAGAAGAATGAGATGTATTTGTTACACCTCATTTTTGGTTCAAGGGTATTGTGGAAACTAGACTTCAGTTTACCAAGCATTCAGGCTTGCATGGTCAAATGAGTCAAGCCAAAGTGTGTCAACTTTTATGACTGTTCTCATCTGCTATTTTCCTGTTCTTAGACAATAAGTATGGCACTAGGCAGTTGACTCCATTTTCCATCCAGATTTATCTATGAAAATACCTTGTGACTAAGCTTGTGACTAAGAATAATTTTGTTAACAGAATTATATATTTAGTATTGGTGATCTGAAGCACCAATATAAAATGGAAAGTGGATATTTTGATAGCAACTAATGAAGAAGATTTGGAACCTATAATAGCAATGCTAGTTCATATGTAGTTATCGTATGTTACTCTATGAATGTTGAAACAAAGTTAATCATAAACATATACTGGAATTCCTAATCAAATTTATTTACTTTGGGTCTACTCATACATTTTTTCAGGTAAATTTACGTAACTGTGTTTTAGTAGGAAAAGTAGCAAAGAGAGCAATTTTTAAGTTGCTAAGTTGCAGAGAAAATGTATTCTATGTTTACTTTCTGAAGGCATTCATATCAGAAAACTCATTATTACAGAGAAAAGAATACACGTGATTTAGATCACTCAGAAGTAACCATGGAAGTCTGAACCTCAAATTTATTTCACAAGACAGAAAACGATAATTTTTCACCCTGGATTTAATGCCTGAGAAACAGGAAATATAAGTGCCCCATATTTCCACTGGACAATCAGTAGGAAGACATCAACTTTTCTACCCTAGCAGTGTTAGCCACTTGATTTCCAGGCTCCCCCTCTGTAAGAGCTGCTCTCTTTCCACTGAAAAGTGCCTCAATGTGCAAAATCTGAGTAATAAGATTGGCAATGTTTTATATTCGGACAGCAAAGCTTTTAGAATGTAGGTTCCTTTTTTTTTTTTGCAATTTATTGAATGCTTATCACCCAGGGATTAATGGTTGCTCTGGGACTAATGGTAACAAAGTAATCATTAATCTACTAATTAAATAAGAAGGCTTTTACACACATTAATATGAAACATAAACATTCTGGAGTAAAGAGTTTTATGTGTCAAGACTAAGGTGATTTCCTGTGACAACCCCCACTGAAAAAGAGGCTGCTCTCCTTGCCTATGCATTTGTGCCAGTGAAAGGGTGGAAGTCATCCCACTGCTTACATTCTTATCTGTTCTGACATGGCTCCCCTCATGGAACATGTAATCCACAGACTCACGTTGTATTATTTATGATTTCAAATACAATAAAAAAATTAAATATGAAAAATACCTTATTAAGACAATTTATTTGCCACTCCTGTAAGCTTCCAATTTCAGGTTTCATGCTGCTTTGTTTATTTGAATCTTAGCTCTCACAAGCCCTAAAAATTTCAGCATTTCCCTTAAACTGCTATTCCAGCCTATGAGATCTCCATAACAGGAGTTCTTTTTCCTTTTATTACCTTTTTTCAAATATCCTTCAGTAGTTTTATACTAAAAAATTATGCTCTAAAAATTTAAGTGGTAATCCTTCATACTCAATGTTCTGATTGTCTTTTTAAGGTTTAAAGTTCAACATTTATCAGAAGTTCATTGTACAAAACTGAATTATTTTAATTATTTCTCACCACAAGCAAAGGTCTGGGGAAAAAATAACAGCAGATCCAGAGAAGGGACTGAAGCATGAAGGAACAAAACATGAAGTGACAACATGATTTCAGTTTGTGCAGAAACAACAGGGACTTACTGTAGTCTTGGACTATTAGGTAAGACACTGGCATTTTAAATCCGGTGTTAACAAAAGAAAACAATAATTTGACTCACTCATGAGTCTTGCTGCAGTCTAAATAACAGAAGCAAAGTCTGGCACCTTTAGTCCTATTCCCAATCCTAAATGTAACTTAAAATTTTGAATTCAGTTCCTATGAGTCATCTCAATAAAGGGACAGAGGTTTTTCTGAACAAGGAGATCAGAAAAGTAATACATTTTTCAACAGGAAATTATGTAGTTACTTATATAGATTAAAAAAATTAAGCACCCTTCTCAGCACATCCTTCTTACAAAAAGGGGGCAGTATATTCAAACAGTTAAAAAAAAAAAATCTATGCCATATCTAATTAACCTTTTGAATTCACTGCTCCAAGCCATGATTATAGGAAAGACTTAATATGTACACGTGAGAGTATTTTAAAATCATAAAATAATCTATAATGGTTACAAAATAAAATTTTCTTTGTTCAGTATTGTTCCTCAGTGCAAAGCAAGAACATTTTCTTGTGGGCAAGACAGGATACTAATCATGGGGAATTAAAATCCCTGACCAACTAATGATTTAGCAGCAAAATTTAGAAGAGCTTTACAGTATCACTGAATGAAATAATGGAATAAAATAATGGTATTTTTACTGCCAAAGGTAATCAGATATTTGTGCTTCACTTTAAGATTTTTTTTAAAAAATGAATAGCATATTTAAAAAAGCTGCATTTCCAAACTTGATCATTTGAATAGACTGAATGCCAAAATAAATACAGAAAGCTGTACTAGTGGAAGTTTCTTAATATTGTCATAAAGACCTTTGGTTCACAGACCCAAATTACTTCAGCTCAATACCTTATCATGCATCAATGTAAATTCAATACAGAATGAAAGGCAATAGAGGAACAGCAAGAAAAGTGCTAATACAGTCACAACTTTCCTGCTGGCCCAAATCATACACAGATTCAGTCATGTCAGCTCTGTTGATTCTCAGGAACAGAAAGGACTAGTAGCAAATCGTGTCTATATCCACAGCTTCAACACACAGTTATTCTTCTCTTACACTACAAAAGGATCCTTTGGTATGGAAAAAGAAAAATGCTATATAGGATGTACTAAGACTGTCAGTTTTCTGGGTAATTTCTTCTTTTCTAATAAGGAAATAACAAAAAAGAGATATTGTGTCTGCTTCACTTTGGCTGGAAACACAGAAACTAGAAATAAGGTGTATGAGTACTCTAGGATAGCAGCAAACCAGCAGAATACATAGAAGAGATTAAGTAAAACTATATTTATTCTTCATCTCTTCAGAGAAAAACATAAATAATAAACCACTTTAAGACATTAAAACGAGAAGCATTTGAGCCATTCAAACTTTTCACAACCATCATATTTCCCATATTTTGGCAACCAGTTTTTCCCCATAGCCTTCACAGACAATGAGATTAGTTAACTCTTAGTAATACTTAATTGCCATGCATGGTAGCTCTGAAATTATACTCTCATCCTTGTTAATTTCAAAAGCAAAGGGAACTCCAAACGCTCATCTGGCCTATATCAGCATAGCTGCATTGATTTAAGTGGAAATGTACAGCAAATTTATAAATTAGTGAGATCTCATGTAAAAGCAATACAATTGGTTATCAGTGAATATTACAGCAGGTTTCAAAGATCAACCTTCCTGGAGCATCATCCAATATTTTAGTTTTAATATGGATCATTTTTTTCCAAACATTTTGGCCACTATGAGTCCAGACAACATGGGAAATTTCTTTCAAGAATTGAATCTTGAGCATTCAGTGCTTTAATTCAGCATCTTATTCAACAGGTTCTTGATGTTAAGGTAAAGATTTGATCTGGATGGAAGGAGACAGCTGAACCCTTGACATACTCAGCGGAAAACTACTGACTTCATCAGGCTTTCCTCTGTGGTACCTCAAGGGGCTCAAACAAATCCAAACTGCTTTATGTCATCTGATCACTGTCCTCACTCCCAGTTTAGCAATACTAATCACTACCATTCTTTTTGCTTAGGCCAGACTTCCAAATACAAGAAAAGTAACACAGTATATTGCTTTAAGACACTTCTGATAACGTTATGTAAAGTTTGAATTTTGTTGTACGCTTTTATGAAGCCAGCCTTGTAGCCTGAGACATTTCAATGTCAGTGATCTCTGTTTCCTTGGAGGCATTCTCACTATGTTTGAGACATTTAGGAGGCACAGGTAGCCCCAGATTTAAGACAAGGCCCAAAAAATGCATAAACAAATGAAAGTTTTGGAGCATCCTAATACCATAATGGAATGGTCCCAAAATCGTAATGACAAGGGAAAAGCAGGTGGTGATTAAAAACTCTGCAATTCAGTTCTGGAAAGAATTTATGAAAATGATGCTTTGTAAGAGTAGGGAACTTATGGGTAGAGAGGGTACATAGTCCTGTGAGTGAAAGGAAATACAGAGGGATAGCATTTTTAAGGATATATTCAGGTCTAATAAAGAGAAAATAAAAATGAAGGTAGAAAGAAGATGTAAAATGGAAACAGGCCACCACTCTTTTGGAGTTTAACTACCATCTGAGAGAAATAATCTTTGTATCACAGAAAAACACCATTCATGTTCAAGCACCAAGTAAATTATTGTTGTCCATAATTATAAAGAAGGAAACGGAATGAAGTTCTTCAAATGTGATATGTGCTTTCAGACTATTTTATTTATAGATGCATACTATAAAGGCACTTTTGTAAAATAATGGAATCAAAATTCTGTTCAGTCTGTTTGTTATGTCTTTTTTGTATGAATTGAGAACCTTGGGACCACTAGAATCTACTCTACAGGACCAAGGAAACTTTCTGTTCAAAGTTAGTTAATCTCTGCTGAAAATTTCTTTTAGCAATACTCCTATACATCTCACCTGGAAAAGAAATTAAACAGCTGTAACCAAGAACATGGTTTTGTAACAAAGTTTGCAGTTTCTGGTCTGGGCCTTCTTTTTGCTGGGGGCTGTAAACCTCCTTTAGACATAACAGCAAAAATAAGAACACCCTTCAATTTGCACCACAGAAACAGTGTGGGAAACAGAATGACTCAGGGACATCCTTTCTAAAGTACAATTCCTCCCTCACATCCTTCTTGTTCAGGTGAAGGGAACAGTGTGATTTGTGGTATGATCTGTCTCAGCAGCAATTTACAACTTACCAGTAAAATCTCTCTGCTCACTCCCTTTTGCCATCAACCTGCTTTAGCATGCAGGGACAGGGAGGAGAGGATAGTGCAGAAAGTCATGTGCAGGGATGCAGTGTACTGCTTGTAACCACATAAATATCTTACACTCATCCATTAGCCTCCCTGAACCTGTCTCTCTGAATAAAGAGGGGTTGCTTGTCCCCTTGAAGGGGACAAAACTGAACTGCAATTTAGTCTTGGGATTCTCCCTGGCATTTTTATAGCTGAAGCTTGTCTGCTACTTACTCAGACTAATACTATAAATCTAGCACACTGTAAGGGCCACATTTTCAGTGTCATAAAGCATCATATCTGTCCATTCTTCAGGGTAACCACAGGGCTTTTATAATAGAGAAAAACAGATCTTAAGATGTGACAACATCCCTGCCTGAGATTTTTTAAGATGCTACTGGTTTCTGGAAAAATTCAGAAACAGTTAGTAACAAGTATAAACGCTAATTAACATTCCAGCAATCCTAACTTGCATCTGTCTGACTAGATTTTAGTCTTCTAACTATGGGGAACTTTTATTTGTTTCTTTCTTTGATTGTTCTGGTTTGTTTTTATTTTTATTTCACCCTTGACTATTTTCTTATACCTTATTGTTGTTCTGTTTTTCAGTTTTTCCATTCCAGAGTCATCTTTAATCTTTTTTTTTTTTTTTAATTTCCAATCTCTTTTGATATTCTTCCTTCCTTGTTTTCTTGCTCTCTATTTTGCCAGTGTTCTTGGCAGTGTTAGAATGGATAGGTATAGAAGGGAAAAAACAGGGAGAATAATAGCTGCATTTTTCCATACACACATTAAAAAAAAAATCTTATGTAGGAAAAGGAATTAAATGCTAACAAAATTGCTTTTATTCCTCATTCCCTCAACTACTATTCAGGAGGAGCTGGAAACGCTGTAAAGGAGTATGACTGGAAACATTTTAATTCCTTATACAACCTCATTCTTCATAGTGTGAAGCAAGTTTTCCCTCATGTAACAGACACCAGTGTGTTGACTGTGAAGGACAACTTCCTTATAACAAAAAAGAAGGCTGGACTATAAATTAAAGAGTACTTGCAGCATTATCATGCCAAGCCCTGAAAGAGTAGGCTGATGGGAATGGCAGCCAGTAAGACAAGCCCCTGTTTGGGGTCAGCACTCTCCCTTCATGTGGGACCATGCTGGTTAGCACTTGGTTAGATTCCCTGTGGGAATACTCAAGCTACACCACATCAAGGTGACAGTGAACAGGAGGGCAAGGCAGTCCCTCCTACCAGCTTCTTCAGAGGTTATCAAGAATATAAGTTACTTAGTGCCTTCCATGTGCCTAATGGCAAGATTATTACTCCCAGAAGCATTGCACTGTATCCAATTGTGTAATAAGTTAAGTGGCTTCCACAACATAAAGAAGCTAAAGCAGGTACTGTATATAAATCTCTTTTTTTAGATATCAAGGAACATGAAGATTTCAAACCAGTACAAAAACACTGATACTGATTAGAAGGGCCTAACCTTGTCAAGTTTCCTTCTTACTTTTACCACTCACATCATTACCCTCTCTAACACCTTCCTATTACAGGCATATTTCATGCTGCATTTTACTCTCCCACAGGTTTGCTTACCTGTAGTAAAAATTCAGAAAAAAGTACTGCTTGCTTTTTCAGACCTGCATGTTATTTCTCATTTGCCTGGTTTTGACTATATACTGCACTTCAAAAGTCTCATAAGCCTTTGTGATTATCAAGTTTCCTAAGATTTATTTTAAATTATCAGCTGTAAAGAGAATGAAAAGGCAATAATATACAAAGATGTCTTCTTAATTTTTCCATCTGGTAGTCATAATTACCAGTTGATTCTATTAATGCCTTCATTTTAAAAGCTCAGAAGGCAGAGAATCAGATCACAATATGAAATGTGACACTTAGTTCTAGCCCGCAGGAAACTGAAGGTGGCAGGAGGAGATCAAAGCAAAAATCCCAGCCTCTTTAGCTCAGGCAGCCCAAACAAAAGCCATGTCTCAGCTGCTGCCTCTTCACTCAGGAAGCAGAGGCCATGGTCTGTCATAAACTTGGGCATTGTATCCTTCAGAGGGAATTAAGCAGTGGCATCTTAAACTCTACGTCATTGCAGTTTGCTGCCAAAAACCAGTACAGAGCATGCTGGAATGGTTTCTTTAACACAATCTTGCTCTGGAAACATGTTGGAAGAGAACATGTTTCCACAAAACACAGACACCTGTTACCTCTGGAAGATGGCATGGTTTGAGACAGTGGCTAAGTAATAAAATTTGTCCTCCACTGATTAAATGGAATCAAATTCTCTAGCCACATATGACAGATTAATCATATGACACATTTGAACAAAATAGTTCAGGTTAATAATTATATCTTTTCTGGACAGGAAGTATCATTATGTGATGATACTCATTTTGAGCCATTAGCCTCTCTTTTCCCTTTTTATGAACATGGAGGAATGAAAGATGGCTTAATTATAGCACTAGGAAATTACTTGCCTTTTGGTGGGGTATAGAGAAGATGGTCTCATAATCACAATACAAAGTTGAGACTGTGCAACATTACCTTAAAACATTTATTCTCAGTTACTCTCTCAGTTCCATTTGCATCTGTAATAAGTAGCATATTTAAAAGACACTCACATATATGAAATGAGAGTAGAAGAATGTGGAAACTAGATGATGCAGGGCCTTACTTCCTAAATACACAGTTGCATTTTCTCTCATGCTTTCAAACTGTAATTTGTGATTGATGTGCAAATGTGTAATATTAATACTGTCTGTTAAAAATAATGAGTAAAAACCACAAATGCTACATATTCATTCATGTTATTTTGTCTCTTTACTATGAAAGCCAACTAGCCTGTGTTCATCTATCTCCAGAACCACCTATACTGATATTAATCAGTTTGCAAAAACCCTGTGTCTTTTTTTTCCCCATTCATGAAGGCACTTCTGAGAATAACAATTACACTATTTAGCCTTTATCTAGTGCTTCTCATCTTTCAAGTGCTTTACAAATATTAATTCACTAATTAATCTTTCCAACAACTTACATTACTCCCATTTTACAGATGGAGAAGCATTAGCAAAGAGAGTGACTGACCTGCTTGAGGCCATGGAGAGCAGAAAAAGGGGAGAGGACTAAGGAAAAAGATGTTTATAACTAGAATGAAATGGAGGGAGATGGGACAATTATGGTGATCATTCAGCAAATAATAATGAGATTACAGTGAAGAATTCAACATACCACTGGAGGGCAGGCAGTGTTAGTTTTACTGTGAATTATAGAGCCACTCATTTTGCCAAAGGATCTACAAACAAAACCAAAACAAAACAAAACACCAAAAAACACCCAATTTATTGCACTTCCATAATTTTTTTAAAAACTGGAACAGTCTGTTCTTAGATACCTGCAAAAATCTTAAAAGTTGTCATAAGCACATAACTAGGACCAATAAACTTGAAAATTCTAATTTACTTGCTATCTCATTTGATGAGGGGCTATCTGTATTCAATATTGGATCAATTAAATGCAAACCCTGCCCAATGCTAGTGACATTAGGATTTCTATGCCTGGCTCATCTATGCCTGGTTTTGCAGCTAGGGAGTCTAATAGTAAACATACTCTCCATAAGATGAGATCTAGCTCACATACTCACTTCTAACTGTAAGTAAAAAAGCTGGACAAATAAACTTCCCGCTTGAACCTTGGCATTCTGCTTTCCAAATAACCTCTGTTTAATCACATTTTTCCCTCTTTGTTTTAGTTTCATTTTGCTTTGCTTAAAATCCTAAAAGATTCTAGGAAAACAGGTATTTCTACATTAGGATTACAGGAGAACATGGGCTAATACTATTGTATGATAATGCTGCCAGGGAGACTTTTTCCTTAAGGCTGTAAGAGATAAGTCATTGTCTGGAATTTAGGACAGCGACTGGGGATGTGAGGTATCCAAGCTAAATCCAGGAAGTGAATTATCGAAGAGCAAAAACTATTCTCTGTATCAACTGATGCAAACCTGGGACTGGTTTTGAATTGTGTTAGAATCTAGCAAGTATAGTACACATACCCATCCAAATCAAAAGCTCCAGATGATTACACAAATACTCAGTGTGTTTATGCTCCATGCAGACTGGGAACAAAGTAAAAAAAAAAAAAAAAAAAAAAAACCAAAAACAAAATACTGAAAGCTGCACAACATCTAGAAGATATGCAATCAGATCGAACTGAGATCACTTTTGCATGTCTTTGAGAAGTTTTGGTTTCTGCTCCATTGATATGCTAAATGTTTATTTCAGTTGCACTTTATGTCAATATTGTCATTTTGTACATAACTGTAGCTCAATGACTAGTGGATAAACAATCCAAAAGTACAGAAAGCCCCAATGAGAATGAAGAGGTGTAAGAGTGATATAAAAAGGCCCCTGACAATTTCAAATACTGCCTATGTGCTGTAATATTCAGTACAAAGAGGGGAATTTTCACTCCTGTAACCTGTGCATTTCTCTCTCTAGTTATCCCCTTGTCTGGAGATGTCCTTAAAATGAAATTTAATTACCTACAGAATAGCTACATATTTTCAGGTTTTTAGAGCTTGGGAAGCAGAAAATTGTCAAAGATACAGAATGGATACACCTATTCTGTGCCTTGGAAAATTATCTGCTTCTTAACCTCTAAGAGCTTGAGCCAAAACTGTTATTTCAAAAAAGAATAATAAAAAAATACATTTTGCTTCTGCAAGAATTTGGAACTAAAGTTAATTGCTTTCTCTCTCTCTGAGTTCCCCTTAAAATTAATTCTCCCTTTAAACTTTACTTAAGATGCATATTCAAGAAAACATTTCCTGGAAATGTCAAGGTAGAAAAAATCCTTTATTGGCAATATTTTGATATTAATAACACAATTTTATGGCTTCATCATTTACAAGCTTTGCAGACAATACACATGATTACCAATCCAAACACTGAAAACAGCAAGCGATTTACCACTTGTGACCTCAAAATTCTGTAGCCTTAAGAAACAAATGGACTGAAAAGAGCTCCTACAGTACATTGTAGTTAGGATGAAACTATTAAATTCATGATTTCATCCGGTGATTAAATTTTTGGTTAGCACCTGTGAAAGAATTGGGTTTATGTTATTAGAAAGAAGTAATGATCACAAAACTTTCATAACAGATCACATCCATAGGTACAGGACTCGAGAAGGATGCTTAGTGATGACATGAGTGTATCATGACAAAAACAAACATAGCATTTTGTCTGTGAGGTTTAGGTCAGTTTGTCTGCTTTGCTTAGGTCAGCCTGTTGGAGTAAGGCCACAGATAACTTTCACCAAAATTCAGAGTGCTGTGCAGAAAGGACTTTTAGCAGATAGGAAAAGTGGCAAAGAAAACAAAGTGCCTGGCTCAGCTGTGGTGTTACCCAACATGGAGAAGACAAGTTCTGTTTATGGAACAGATAAACATAAAAATGTCAAGGATTAGGACCAGAAGTCCTGAGTTTCTTCCCACATGCTTCTGGGTTACACAGAGGCTACTGCAGCTTCATTTTGTGTTCCCTTTCTTCAGCATATTTCAGCTCTAAAAGGAAGAGGTGGATTTTTTTTACGTGTCTCCATAATTATATTTGGATGCTGTTGAGCAAGGATGGAGCTCAAAAGTGCTGTTGATAGAAACCTCATTACTGTATTAGGAACAAAGTTCTTTTAAATAGTGGGGTTTTATTTATTTATTTAACCTAAATCTGTGTCAAAAAGTAGGCAGAGCTGTGTAGTTCAATGCTGAAAGTTAAATGAGTGGTTATTAAGGTAAGGCAAATACTGGTTCTTAGATGTTGGGAACTACAAGTGGACTAGCTTTACATATCAGCTCATCTTTAATTAAAATTTGTTAATACCTTCTGAATGTTGCTGATTTTAATATTTTAAAGTACCTAAGGTTTTTCTAGTCTAAGCAGGAAAGTGTCAGTTTTCTTTCTCTAGCACTCTTTTTGTTTGCACAGGCTTTATTTTTATATTCTTCAAGCAGGAAACTGTATGAAATTATTATGGATGTCTTCCTTTACTGCTTAATTAAAACTATAGAAAATGGCATAAAATAAACTCTCTCTATCTCATTGACATTTGCACAGCAGCACATTTGCAATCAACTGAAAACATATTTGTCCTATGTCATTAATGATAAAAAGGCACAAATTATTTATTTACGATATTAAGAATAAAATATTAATTTGTTGAAGAAAACACTGTATTAATAATAAATAATCCTGATCTCCATGAACATGATACCAGGATGAAAATGCTTTAAATTGGTTTAGAAAATTATTAAAGACAGGCATACACTCATAGAAAAGGACTCTGCTGCCTTGTAAACAGTGGTAAAATACATGTCTTGGAACAACCTCTAAGTGAGAACTTTCACAAGAAGTGTATTACAATGATGGAGCAATTTACTGTACTGTATCATTGACCATTAATTCTGAAAATGCTACTTTTTCAGAAAGAAAGTTCTGCATAAATAAAAGACATGAAAAGTCTAGAATTCACATCTAACACCTGAAAATAAAATAAAAGAAAGTGTCTGTACTTTGGATAATTTATTTTCCAATTCAGGAAAATATACATGTGGGATAAATGATAAATCCACTCATAATGCTTGTCCAAAGCCCTGAATCATTTTTCCAAAGCATGGAACAAAGAAAAATAGAAATGAAATAATGCATAGAATGAGCCAAGAAAAAGTCCTGTGCATAACTATGGATTTACCACAACAGAAATTCATAGGCAATGTTGACTGCAACTGAGAATTTCTAAAAGTAAGTTTACATTTTTATTCCAACTTTTTTTTCCAATATTTTGATCATTCTCACATTAGCTAAAATACTTGTGGAAGTGGACTTAGCTCTGCCTGCTTTTCAAGTGATTTGGGCGTTCCTGTTATTTATATAATAAATATAATTTATATAATAAATAACATAACATTTTATCTTCACCTCAATTTTTCATCCTTTACACTTGCTCACATAGAAAATCATCTTCCTTTTTGTATGCATCTTTTTTCCAAAATGTTTTTTGAAGCACACAGGAAAGCTATGGCAACGGTGATGACGTCTGCACCCTTTAATTTGTAGTACAATGCTGTCTCTTTCTATGCCTCATTCTCAATACTAATAGGCATATTTCCAGTCACTTCACTTTCACTTGGTATTATATACATTAACAGTCTTTTCATGCAGGTCCCAAAGCACAAAGCTCAGGAGTATCACATTTTGTAAAACATCAGACACAAATATTCATGTTTCAGAACTTATGAGTGATTTTATCCTCAACAGCAAGCAGACTGGGAATGGTTGAAACTCACACAGACATATCTGAGTAGTCCTAATTAGCTGAAATACCAGTCGCAGCATAGCAGGGCACAGTGAATAACTGCGGGCGAGCTGCCCAGATATGTTCTTTACAATATCTTGTCCAGCAAACAGTAAGTGCGAGAGACCAAAGGAACAAAAGAGGATGTTTCCTTCACATTTCATTAAAAAATTCCACCCCATGCTTCAACTTTTTTTCACTGCATTCTTACAGAAAGTGGTTCTAATGAACCAAGTGAGATTATTTACATGAAATTTGCAACCCAACAGATTGTGGGCCAGACCTTGCGCACATTTCTGAGAGAGAGACTGCCCTTACTCGTGCAAGTAAGAGACAAGCAAAAAAGGCATTGCTGATATATACACACACACACACACATAATTAAACTTGAGAAACATCTTAGTAATGTATTGGTAAAATATGTGATCTACACATTGTTCTGGTTTCAGCTGGATTAGAGTTCATTTTCTTCTTGGTGCCTGGTATGGGGCTGTGTTGTGAATTTGTGCTGAACACAAGGTAGATAATGCAGAGATGTTTTTATTATTGCTGGGCAGGGCTCACACAGGGCCAAGGCCTTTTCTGATTTCTCTGCTGCCATGCTGGTGAGGAAGTTGGGGGTGCATGGGAGGCTGGCAGGAGACACAGATGGGACAGGTGACCCAAACTGACCAAAGGGATATTCCTGACCTTGTGACCTCATTCTCAATGTGTAAAGTGTGGGGAAGAAGGAGGAAGGGGTGGACATTTGGAGTGACGGTGTTTGTCTTCCCAAGTAACCGTTCTGCTTGATGGGGCCCTACTGTCCTGGAGATGGCTGAACACCTGCCTGACCTTGGGAAGCAGTGAATTAATTCCGTGTTTTGCTTTGCTTCTGTGTACAGCTTTTGCTTTCCCTGTTAAACTCTTTTTATCTCAACCCACCAATTCTCTACCTTTTACCCTTTCAATTTTCTCCCCAGTTTATGTGGTAGGGAAGTGAGCTGGCTGGGGTTAAACCATGAACACATGTACATCTTGATGGAATTATTCATAAGAAGAAAGGGTGACATACAACATCCCAACTAAAACTAAAGTTCTCAGAATTTCAACATTTTCACAACTCAAAGTCACATTTTAAAAAATACTCCAACATCCCTGTATGCCTTGCAATATCATTGCAACTCAAGGCTCTCATGAGTGGTTTATTTAATTGAGTTTGCACTGTAATTTAGGCTACCTGATAGCCCATTGTTAGAAAAGAATGTCAGTAAGTTTTCTTCCATCTAAATATAGATATCTTTTTCAAAATGAGATTTATCATCTTGTTTAGCATCTATGTCTTCCCCCTTCAATTATAGAAGCATCATAGACAATTTGCTAAGATCAGATGGCAAAACTTTAGCCAATTAATATTAGCTGAGTAGAATCCCATTTCTTGTTGCAAGCTTACTTTAGTAGACATAGACAGAGAAATAAACTTATTTTTGAAAAGGCATACTTTGCTAAGTGCTTTGTCTTTCGCTGTCAAACTTTTATGACTTGTCTTTGGTTTTTATCAAAGCAGTCTTATTCAGATAAGAATAATGTAATTTTGTATAATTTGATAATTTTGTAAATATTACGTAAACATTTCTCATCTGTGATTTAAGCTGGGGGAAGAGTAGAAGATGAGGAATAAAACTGCATAAATTTCTTCTCACTGAGATATGTTACCTTACTGTTGTGGTTTAGGAATCGTTCTACCTGTTCAGTGCTGCCCTCCCCCCAAGACTCCTTGCAGCTCACTTGTTTCCCCTCCTCCCCTCTCCC
>VXBU01009727.1:617901-689503 GCA_013400315.1 Bombycilla garrulus | reverse complement strand
AAAAGTGAATAAAATTTACAGATGTATATACAAAGTACATGGAAGTTTATGGAATACAGTATGTTATATTGTGTATCTGTATAGAAGGAGAATAGTCAGTTCAGGAGAGCAAAGAGATGGATCCATCCATAAGAACACATCAAAGTTCAGAGATTTGCAGAAATTCTAATAGATTTAAATTTCACATAAGTTGCACTCTGCTTCCCCCCAGCTCATGGAATGTATCAGAGTAATATTTAGTAGAGCCTCAGCTAAGAGAATACTCTGAAGCCAAAGCTTGCGCTGATCATACAGTATAAGATATATGCAAACTCTGGCAGTAAAAATAGGCCATGTAAAGCTACTTAAACTCTCTAGCAAATCCCTTCATGAGAACTAGGTAGCTCACAAAGAGACCCACCATATTTCTGCATATAGCTAACTTAGACATGGATCTGATTTTCACCTGAATTCAGGAAAAGCTTTGCTTTAAAACTGATTTGGGATGTCCAGCATTAGCAGTCTTATTATAATCTAGATAAAATTGTCTCACAGGCAGAGCAGACACAACTCCACACACTTATCTCTGAGTTGATACACTCAAACTAGTGATATTGGAAAAAGAACTTCCTATGGCTAATTCAAAATAATACAGGAAAAAAAAACCAAAAGAAAACCTCAACACTTTAAACTGTCTCTACATTCTCTTTTTATACAGGTGCCTATTTTCTTATGTTTTTAACTTCTGCCATGGCAACTGACTTCAAGAGAAAACTACCCTAACTTTTGTTTTTTCCCATATAGAGATATGGTAATAGAAACCCAAATCAAACCAAAATCCAAACAGATAAAAGCTGTGTATTTCACAGCTGAGAAACCCATAGGGCTGACATTGGTTATTCATCTCTCCTTCCTACCTATAGGGATAAAAAGCCATATAAACAAATAAATAAGCTCTACAAAACTCTTAGAACCAAGATTGCTACAAGTAGCTATCTTTCTCAGTCCCAACCAAAGCATCTCCTTTCAGAGGACTTTCTGGTGATATTTCAGCTAATTAGCACCACTGTTGCTTTGACAATACATTTTGCAATAATTTTTATGAATGGTTTTACTACTAGGTAAGAACATTTTATTTTGTGTACTTAAGGAACTGTTCAGCGATCAAACAGTCTTACTTCTTACTCCTGGGTTTTATCTCTTTTTTAGAGCAAACACATAAAACTAGATATTTTAACTTAAAAAAAAAATCAAGCACATGTACTTAAACTTTTACCTTTCTCTTTTTCTTCTTTCCTTCCAAAATAAATGTCTTTTTGAATGCATCAATTGCAATCTTCCCTTACAGGTTTATATTCTGGCTTATGCAGTTAGTTCTGCCTCACTTCACTGAGAGATACTTAAATATAGAGAGCACTTAGAAAATGATTCTGTGTTTTAAAGTACATTTTTTCCTCCTCCTTTTTACTATTTTTTTTTTCTTTAAACAGTGGATTTTTTACTTCTGTCTCCTCTTTGGACACCAATTTTCCCAGAGAAAGCTCTGGAGAGTTTCTCTGCAAGAATCCCTGCACTGGAAGCTCTGCCCCAGGGCTTTGGTACCTCTTTACTCAGATGAGTTCAGCCTTGAGAACTCATGTAGTACATGTAGTAGCAGAGCAGGCATCTAGTGTGAGGTCAAGAGAGGGGGCAATTGGCTCTTTTCCTCTTCCTTATCTTCCCTATATGTGTGTCTGGCCTTCTGCCCTTTCCATCAGTTCCCAGAAAAAACTGCCAAGAGGACCAAACACCTGGATTCAACCAGTTCACAAAAAATATCAGAAATCAGAGACCTCTGATCTCCTCAGACTCTGAACAGAGATTGAAGCCACATTGCAGCAATCCTGAGATTTTGACCTCAATGTCACATCTTCTCAGACTTCTTCAGGGTCTGCCTCTTTTCTTCCTCCTTCTCAGGTTTTGGGCTAACAACATGAGACACCATCTCTTCTGCTACCTCCTCTCCAAACCAAAGATATTCTAGCTGAAGTTTGTAGCCTCACAAGAAAACCAAGACCAAAAAAATGTCTTCCCTTTTCCTCATGTTTTTGAGGCAGCCTTCAACTCCAGAACCATTAATGAAATGAAATCAAATGATAAGCAAAACAAAATAAAATACAGTTAAATTTCACAAGAGCTAACACTCCTGACACAAACTCTGCCTTTCTAGTCTTCCTCTATCAGGCTGGTCACCTGCAGACACATTTGCAGAAGGTAGGTCACTGCGCCTGGGATCACTGAGGGATTTGCTCACATTTTCACCATTGGTTTCTCTCAAAAGTCTATTGTGGGCAATAAGGACATTGTGCCTGCAGTACTAACAAATGCTGCTGGTGCAGATGATGTCCTTATGGTTTTTACAGTCCACATTCTCAAATGCAAAAGCCCCTCAAAAATGATACAGTAGAAATTGCAGTAAAATTCACACCCTTCCCACCCCCTCCTGTTCCCTGCCTATCCGTGGCGCCTGGGCACCCCAGACTCTCTGCATGTGCACGCACAGATGGGAGGATGGGCAGGAGGGGCCTTACAGCAATTGCCATGATCGTGTAAGGGATTTCTCCCTCCCCAGACCAGAATCTGCTTCAGTTGATTCCCATACATTCCCTCAGCACTGCACAGGCTCACCCTGGCGAGTGAGAGTCACTCAGCCACACACAGCAGGTCGGCCATAGTTGCTCATGCCAGCGCCAGACCCCATGAGGCTTCTGCTGCCAATGGCTAAATCTCATTTATTTGGTGTCAGGATCCCACTGTCCTGGTGAGCTAGCAGTGAGATGCAGAGAGGGGAACAAGAGAGAACAATGACAGTAGTTGTAGCCCTAGTGTACAAAGAATAAATAAATAAATAAAATAAAAATCCTTCCTAAATGTAAGCAAATGCATTTTTCTTATTGTAACACCATTGTCCTTCCAATAATCATTGGAGGATATTAAGACATTGAAAATTTGGTAATAGGTCATGAAATGCACTGGAATTGACAATTGCTATACTGTCTTGAGTTTCAGCATTCTTCATTTTACAATGTTTTTTAATGAAAACAAACCATTGAAGTATTTTGCATATTGAAATCCTGTAGAGACACAGTCCCATCATGTGAAAGGTGGCTCATGTTCTACAGCTCCTATTTTCCTAACTTTTCATTTTAGAGAAGATGAGGAAAGATGGATTTTTTTTTCCTAAGCCAACAGAAGTCTAAATCTTTCATTTCCTTCTCAGCACTGTGAAAACATAGTGTCTATCATGTCATCATGTCTAGAAACTTACCACTGCAGAAAATATAAGGATGCTTTCTCATAAAGTCTGCCTGATCAGTGTACATTGACAGCAAAGACCCACAGAAACTGATTAACTACCAGGTCAACACAGAGAAAGATGAATCTTAAGGTTCTACTACTGATGTGTATTTTTTTAATGCACTTCAAGGGAGAGGACAAAGGAACTGAAATAAGAACAGGCTTCTACATAAAAAGCCTAGGATAATTTATTAAATAGATCTCTGTGCATGACATGGAATCTTGCTCTGGACCCAGTCATTTCCTTTTTTGAGGTTAAAGAATTTTCCTCTGACTCTTAGGAAACTTGTAGACTGTTGACTAAATCTATCTCTTGATCAGTTTTTAATAATTTGCTTCTTCTGATAGATGTTAATTTCTGTTAATGAACTTTTTAAAAGCTCACTCTTCTTAAAAAAAACTCTAAGTTCTCATCCTGAGAACTAGCAGCACATATGAAATTTCAAAGAATATATTTCAAATTCTTTTGATAGTATGCAAACGACAAAAAATAATTCTCTTCCTCTTTTTCCATATTAAAAAGTATAAAACAACATCATCTGAGGAGGAACCTTAATTGTGAATGAAATATTAAAATTATTAGTGAGTTTTTTTTCTGAATTCCTAACTCTTTTGGTCACTTCAAGGAATGCTATTACAAAACTGGAACATGGACATCAAAATCCAGTTTTTGTTCAACAACAGGCCAATCCACATGTATTTGCATCCTGAAAATTTGTTGCTCTTAGATAACTCAGGTTTGATTAATGAACTATGAGTATTTTAATATGCTATAAGATCAGTCCAAATTCTCTCAGTTAATGTAATAAGAACTACTTCAGACATATCACAGAACCATCATTTCACAAAAAACACTCTTTTAGAGATTAATGGAAGAAACTGAGCTGAAAATCTACCTTTGAATGGACACCTTGTGTTTTGAAAGGAACTTAACGCTCATCAAAGCACTTTGAAAATGTGTTCATTTTTTTTAGCAAATAAGCCACTTTACATTACAAAGGCTATCATTTGTATAGCAAATTATTTTATTTGGTATTGAATGCTTTCTATTTCAAAATAATTTTTTAACTAAGTTAGCTTTTTTGTTCCTAGACTTGGGCAAGAGGGCATTTTCAAATGCTACAGGTAAGCATACAGACTTTTTTAAAAATATGAATCTCATTTAAAATTAGAAATACAAATATCTCTATTATATGCATCAATGAACATTAGGATATTCAATGCCATTTCTTCAGCTCATTTTTTATAGAAAATATTACTGCGAAGTGCTGCAAGTTGAAAAAAGCATAGTGTGACCACAAACAAACCAAGGAAATAACCTCTAAAAAAATTATTTGAAAAGTTAAATGAAATAAAAAGGCATTGGTTACTGGATTCTACTGTAGTGCTTTATATGACCTGAGTCATTGGCACATAGCTTAGCCAGGTTGGCTACCTTGGACACTGCTGATCCTGGATAAGTGGTTGCTATCCCACAGCCTGGTACTACTATTTCAGTTCTGATGGACTCATTATTTGCCTGACCTCTCTCCATCTTCATTAAATGATCTAAGATAACAAGAAAAAACAAAGCAAAATGCAAAACATCCTTTGTGCTGAGTACCATAAGAATCTGTGCAAACAATACGAGTCTGCTTCAGCTAACAAGGTAATTAGATTCTATTCAAAGCTATCATAACTCTTTTACACTCAATCAATTTTCTGACCATACTCTCCTTAGGGTTCAAAGAGAGTTTTAAGGGTTTTTTTTTTTTTCCTTTTTTGCTTTTGGTTAATCAATAAAGATATAATACTAAGAAGAAAATGCATCTTTGGGAGGTTTGCACATGGCTTATGGCTTTAATGGAAAAATACTATTTTAATGATATAAATTCAAAGTGAAAATAATGTCTATAAATTAATATACTTAATATACTTTATACAGAGTGCTTAATCTCTTTCTTGAGATAAAGTGAATTCACTATTTTTAATTTTCATGCATGCTGCTGACTATCACATATTTTTCTCTGTAGTTTTTTTAATAGGAATGTAGCCTAAGGAACTCATCGTCCTCTAAGTCTCTCAAATAAGGCTGTTTGTGTGGATGACTTGCTTCAAAGGGAATTTTTTCTTCTGCACATTGATGTGTGCTGGTTAGTGTTAGATGGTGAAAGCATGGAAAAGAGCTGAGTTTCAGAGCACAATAGCGTGATATGTATGTGGAATTTATTTCACCAGGGAAATGGGGAGCTGCAATTATTCACATGTCAGTCTTGCAAGATAAATCACGTTATTTGTATACTTCAAACAAGATTTATGTCTTTACTACTACATTTAAAAAGCCTAGTTTAATTGTTCACATTTTAATTCTTCATATTTCATTCCAACTCCATACACCAACCAGATGAACAAGAAATGTTACTCATTCTACAGTCAGTCAGGCTTCTTCAACTAGAAATAGAACATTTTAAATACTTATGAACCATGAATTCTTTTGTAGTAATATGTAAACATCGTCTACTCTGGCAAATGAAAAAAAAATGCTTCACATAAATTGAAAGATAAAAATTATGAGAGTGGACTTTCTTAGAAATCTGGTAAGAAATAGGCTTTGCATGATGTTCATAAATCAACTTAATTTTATTTTTTAATACTTTTATATTTTTTTATAACAACATCATATTTGATTCACAGTTTTGTTTCAAACAGACACAATTTTAATTATTTTCTGTTACGTAACAACTGAAAATCAATATTGATGCTAATTTCATACTCCTTGCATGTAGGTGTGACTTTTCATTTCTTCATTATCTGAGAATTGTATCCTAGTAAGTTCTGTATTTCTGAGCAGCAGAGCCAAACAGTAAGGAATAATCCATGCATTCACACACACAAACATGTTCTTAACAGAACCTCAAATTCTCCTGGTTTCCACAGGAGCCTGCTGTCTCTTCCACATGATTTTTACTGGTGATTACTCCCAAGATACTTAACGCAGGTATCCACACCATAGCAATTCAGGCAAAACCCGTTTACCAGTGAGACAGTTAATAGGTCTGCATACACATACCACCAAACTGTCAGACTTTCTTAAGCTGCTCCTAAAAATTTCAAGAATCAGCAAAAAGAACTGCTTATCTTTTTCTGCAGATCAACCCACTACCATAAAAAAAGTCCTTCAACTCTCAACTTCTCTTAAGTGAGTAGCTCCCCTAAACTAGGAAACCTGATCAAGTAGTCTAAGCAGATGCTGTAGAAACCATTATTTTTATCCCTCTATTTCATTGCTTGTAGGGAGATCCATCTCCTTCTTTTCTTAAGCTTAAACAAAACCATTGAATCATGGCATGCAGTTCAGTAAAATGGAACTTGGCTAGGAAAACCATCAACAGTGAGATCTGAAAGCACTCAGAATAATTCTCACCTACATGTACAGTCTTCTCTACAATCATATAGTCTGAGATTAGAAAGAAGATTTGTACCCTTCACATGCCTTAAGTTTTATCCAGCATATCTCTGAACTTAATTTATCTGTGAACAACCAAACTGGTGATTAGTTGGTCATTAGAAGACCAAGCCAACTTGTGCCATATAGCATAGAAACGAGATGGAGATGACCCTGGTCTCCTATATAAGTATAACCTGGATTGCCATAGATTGCAACCCATTGGCTGAAGAACTAAAATATAGTTTAGACAATTGTTCAATTTCCTTTCTCATGACAAAATAAATTTTAATCTTATTCCTTATCTAACTTTGAGGCAGCTTCTCTTGCAAGATGAAGTTTTACCAGAATTCAGTTAGTGTATTTACATAAAACTTTGGAGATTGAACAGATCAGANTATTTATTATCTGCTAACATTAATGTTTTAAATTACATTTAAAGAAGGTGTTTCATTTTAAAGTGCCTGAAATCTTTCTTCATAACACAACTCTTCCTGAAACATCAAGAACATGAAATATTTGCTGAAATGAAATAAAAAAACCTTTTTTATGACTTTCTGAAAAAAGAAAAAGAGAGAGATATAAAAAAATGAAACAGTGAATCAGAGGGGTTTTCATGATAGGCAAGATGGGGATACTCACCTTGTATGTGGCAAATACCAGCTTCAGGTTCCTCAATTCATTGGTCTTTCACATGCTAAATGAGAGCTCCCTTACAGCTACTTTGGAATATTTCGGTGTCAGAATCTCCCAGCTGCCCCCACAGACACTGTTTGGATCATTCTATTCATATAGCAAACCATTTCTGAGTCACTTAAAATTTTATGAATCATTATAAAAATGTCTCTTTTTAAAAGCGTATCATTATATTTAATAACAATTGATAAGAGAATTTGATATTGAATCATAATGTCTAATAACAATTGAAAAGAGAACCTGATTTAGCATCTCCCACAGAGTAAGGGAGTGAAGCTTTTCTCTTTTTGATCAAAACAGTACTACATGGATTTCAGAAAAAATCTCAGAATAGGTATGCTGGCATGAAAAGGATTTTGCTTTGATGAAAAATATGTTTCCCAGGAAGAAAAAGTATGCAAAAATCACAAATGTGTATCTATTAACAAAACAACATAAAACAAAAAACAAACCAAACAAACAAAAATTAAAAGAGAGACAGGGAGAGACCAGCTGTTTAACTGATCCAACACCTCATTCATGTTAGATGTTTTAGTACAGAAAAAAGTAGTAACTCATGCTTCAGAAACAGAGTTACACTGTTTGGTAGTCTCTTAAATATTGGCGATACATCAAGACTACTCAATTGAATGTGATATATAAACATAGGGTTCGTATTTTAATGTAACATGTCTAAAAAGAGTTCATTCCAAACTAATGTGTGTCTATCTATCTCCTTCCCCATGATTTCCAGACTAGACACTTCTAAAATAATTTGTCACAGATAAAAGAAAAATAAATACAACAAATGTCATCATAAAATATAGTCCACTTGAGCAAGAATTGAAGTAGATAAAAAGCACAGGCTTGCCATCTACAGTGAAAAAAACTTCCCTTTCTACAGGCTGCTGATAAAATTTAACATATCACAATATGCAGTGAACCTTTTGGGATGATTTCTGAAACTTCAGAGTGGTAAAGAACATGCATTAACTAAAATTTTCTGAGAAGTGGCACCATATTATAATTAGGAGTATAGTTTTGCAATGAAAGAACTGACTGCAATCCATTTCATTTTACCATGGGACAGTTTGTAGGAGATAAGAATTGACTTTCAGAGAGAGTTGGGTCTTTTTCACCTAAACATTTGAACCTTCCTGCATTCAGGTGTAAAAGTCAGATTCACAAGGGGGAGTTTTTCTTACTCTGTCATATGGGATTGGAATAACTTTGGGGATATTCGTCTCCATTAACACATTTAGTGCAGAACATTTACCAAAGCACTGACAACTGAACTTAGGAGTTAAAACTGAATTCCAGCTTTGTAAATTAAAGTTGTATCATCTACACTGGAACAGGGGAATGATGAAAAGAACATTGTGTTTTGGGATGCAGCATTTGCTGTCCACTTCGGACATTAACCTAAAAATAAAGTCTTGGAATTACATTCCTAATAAGAGTTCCTATTGAAATTAAAGAAAGCATCTTGTTGCATTCTGGATTAGAAGAATAAGCTTCTCATTTTACTAAAATGGAAGGAAAAAAGGAATTTAATTATTTTTTTCCCAGTGAAACATTCCCTCAAACCAATTTACATTAAGATCTCTTTTTTTTTTGACATTATACTTCTGTGAAAATTATAAGAATTAAAACCCAAAGAAGAACCCAAAATTTCTAACTGATTATCTACATGGAACTTATGGACCTACAGAGGAGAAAGACAATCTCCTAAAGAGAGCAAATTATTACACTTTTGGATCACAGGGTCAAAATTTTGACAGAATTTCACTAGGCACGTGAAAGATATCCAAAGTGCGCTTCACACTTAGCAAGGCCTTTTTTTGTTCTGTAATATTGGTTCCCTAAAACAGGGACTTCTTATTGAATCAACTAAGACATTATGACAAACATAATTCCAGGGAGCTGCTTGGTGTGAAGGTAGGATGAGCAGGGCCCTGAGTACTCTCAAGTTTGCTGCCATTAATCCCCATTAGATTTGCACCGAAGAACAAGTCAAAGAATATGCTGCTGAGCTGAAAAAACACATCAAGCTGCTTCAAACAGAGAATTCAGTGGAGCTGACGATGCTGCAAGACTGTGTTTAAATGTTGTGGGATGCTCGCTTCCCAGACCAATGGAACCTTACTGCTGTGATTTAAAAGATTTGTTACCTTTCTATGTTATCAACACAGGATGTAAGAGTTCTCTTTTCAACATTTAATAGTCACTAAGGGCAGGAAAAGCTCTAGAATTCTCTTTGTGTTCTGCTGGAAAAGGTCAATAGCAAGGCAGAAGAGCATGGAAACAAAAAATAAAGGAAATTATTCCAGAGAAAGAAGTTATGTGGATGAGAAGATGTCAAGAAGGCTAAGAAACCAGTTTTGCTGAGTTGCTATGAGACACCACAAAAAGAAGGATAAGATGTTAGAGTAGAATTTTATATGATCCAAAGGATAAACAGGTCAGAATTTGCTGAAACATGTACAGAAATACAAATACAGAGAGATTCCCACTATAGCAGACCATCCAATTCCACTCCTGACTAGAATCAAGATCTGAGGAAAGAGTAGAAAAACAGCAATTGAGCAGGAGTTTTGCAAATGTTAGCTATAGTGGCTATTCACAGAACAGTTAATCCAGTATGCTGCCTGATTACATACTCCCTCAGAAGTCCACATACTTCAAATAAATAGATTTTAGATTTAGATTTTAAAATTAACCCACTTTGGATAAGGATAGTTTAGGAAAAAAAAATAAAACCCAAAAGAAAACAAACGTGGACCCAGCTTGAAACACAAACCAATTTTATCAAATTTTCATCTTAACTACTATATTTCTTGAAAATATATGGAGCTTATACTCAGGACAAGCCTTAACTAAGCGTGTGGCTAACACAGAAAGCTGTCAAACAGTCACATCTGTGGCGTGTTCCTTATCCTTCATAATCTTCTAGTACTTTTGAAGAGATGAAAAACCACGGAATCTTTTATTTTATTTGGTCTTAGATTTCCAGTGAAAGAAAATTTGTCTCTAACATGTTGGCTTTTCCTTTTCAGTAGCAAATGTGACTCAATGAAATCATGGCCTTAGAATGCTTTTTAAAACTACAGAATTGATGGTACCAAAGGGAAAATTTTTAATGCAGATGCTAATCTCCCCCTTTCATATTTAATTTAAAATGAAGAGCCATCGAAATAAGGTATAATTTAACTTCATTTGTTTTATGGTAACACAAGATCTTTATGACATCAGCTTGTACAGAAGTTTGTGGAGAATTTATCTGATCATCACAAAGGCACTTCATTAAGTAATTATTTGCTAGTAAGTTTAGCCTAAGATTAAAATGAACAAGAATTATTGAATGAGGACATGAATGAAACACAAATCACAACTAGTCACAGTGTGCTTAAATCTGAACTAAATAGTATACAATAAAACTATGAATCTTAGAAACACACACCAGAAGTGAAAACAAGTATTTGCACTAAGCAAATAATTTAGGATCAGACACCTTCGTACCTGTATGCTACATGAGATAAAGAGCAATGCTCTTGTTTTCTACAAAAAAAGCTCAAAAGGCTTTTTTTCAAGTGCAAATACAATGCAAATACAATGTAGTACATAATAAAGTTACACTCTGTCCTGTGGCAGTTAGCCACAATAATTGTTTTTTTGCTTTTGATAATTTTATGTATCTTGTGCTTGAATTCTCTTAACAAAACTGAGTCTTGAAATACACCATAAATACAACCCCATGAGGATACATGTCTGATTATCTCCACATACACTCTTAGAATTTTCATCTGTCAATTTTTCATACTTGGTCATTACTATGGTAGTTCTTTTTCCCCTTTTATTAATTCTTCACATCAATGACTTATTGGTTTTCGGCTTCTATGTTCAGCACCTACTACTATTTGAAAAATAGTTAACTACTGGCAAAACACATACCTACT
The DNA here is from genome assembly GCA_013400315.1 of Bombycilla garrulus. Lineage (NCBI taxonomy): Eukaryota > Metazoa > Chordata > Aves > Passeriformes > Bombycillidae > Bombycilla > Bombycilla garrulus. The sequence goes on along the minus strand of VXBU01009727.1, from coordinate 678,133 downwards.
CTTTAAGGAAATATTGCCTCACCATTATAGTTAAAGCTCTGTCAATATTTCTGCAATAAAAAAACTGCATTTACAAGATTTATAATTCAAACATAAAGAAAAAAAACTCCTTCTGGGACGATGATCAGCATACAAGGTCATACCCGACAACAAATTTGTTTTACCAATTTTCAGGCATATTGATTCTGACATTTTGAGTGCTGCAAGTATAAATCAAAACAGAGATTTACCTGTTTAAAGCTAAATTCTGTTGGCCATGTACTCATCTGTGCCAGCAATGGGATTTTTATGGCTTTTCATTTGGAACAAACTTAGCCGTCAATCTAAACTGCATATTACCAACTTTATATATAAATATATACATATCCAATATGTATGTATATATACATATACATAGATACATCCATTTACCTGCACACTAGAGGACTTTGTGATCCCTACAGCTGACATCTCCATTTAAAGGTTAATTACGTTGTAGAACACTGGCTTGTATGAATTAAAGACCTGACCCATATTTTATGTCTGTCCTGCTGTGAAGGTGCAATTTTCCTAAGGAAGCTTTAGCACAAAATGCTCCAACATTTTTGTTCCAATCACAGAGCTGTGGCCAGTCTGCCCTTGGCTGTCAGCATGCTACCTGCCTTAAAATCTCTGCGCTTGCTGGGTTTTGTACACTCAGAAAGGTATAAATGGGTTCATCCTTTAGGTTGTACTTGCAGACTTTGTGTGGACAATAGGCCCATTAGGATCTCCATGAGAGCTCCTGCTTATCTTGAACACATTTAGAAAACTATAACATATGTTTAATCAGTCTTTGTTAGCACACAGCACTGTTGTACTAATGTAGATGTCAAATAAAACCTTGTTCCAAATGTAATTTTCTCATTTTCTAAACTGATGCATACCAGTATTCCAGAAGTGCTAGGAAGATGAGCCCTTGTACTACTGCAATGGTTTGATAATATCCTTGACCTAATTTCACAATTGTCAGTGACAGATAGCAAGGCTTTTTATCTTTATTTCAACTGAGAAAATACCTCTTTTGAAAACAGAGTTGACCTATATTATTAATTTCTACTATTCACAAAAAAAAGAATCCTTAAAAGGGTCAACTTTCCTTCTAGGAAAAATTTGCCTAGGATGGTCTGCCTGTAACTGCATGCCTTTGGACAAATTTAGTGCATCATACTGAGAATTAAATGGTATCTTAAGTTCTTTAGAACAATGCAACCTTCTTGTACAATACCATTTAAGAAGTAAAAATCACCTCTGTGTTACCTCACAGATGTAATTAGGGTATAAAGTCATGAGACATAAAATGCATCAGTCTAGCTGAAAATGTAACACATACAAAGTAGTGTGGTCTGGAAACACATTTTTCAAGTCATGCTCTGTCTTGAAATCAAAATGAGTGTTATACTGGTTAATTCTGCAGTGACTGAACTGCCCTGTTTTACTATGATACTTCTCCCAGACCTGTTTCAACTCAATAGTTGCATATAGTTATTTTCATTTCCAAGCTACCTTGAGTTTATCCATATGGAATTAAGTTTCTCTTTCATCTTCACTTTTGCTGTATTTTAAAACTTTATTTCATTTCCTCTTTTAAAACTCTCCTGAAAACTAATCTCATTGGGTTAAAGAAAGATCAGTGGACCTAATCTAGTAGAAATAACCCATTTTGCTCGATTGTAATTCAAAAAACTAAACAATACTGGCTGATTAGGTGGCTGAATTATCACCTATTCTGGCCTCTGTCCATTTGGAAAGTTATATGTATGATGGTCTTGAATGATGAGCTGTGTGAATGTATTTGTTCTCATGGGTATTCACTGATTTTCAGATTTTGAGTCTTTATATTAATCTCAGTCATCTTCTCTCTTTACATTTGTCCAAGAGTGTTTAGATCACCATTCCTCACTTGAATAAATCCTTTTGCTTCACTTTCTCTATATTTTACTTGCCATTTATTAGGATTGTACTTAATAATAAAAATATTTAACTTAGATATTGCTCAGAAAGACAAAGGAAGATTTAAATAAAGTTGAGAACACTCTCTACTGTCCTGGTCCTTCTTCTCCAGAGTAGAGATATTAATTTTATTCCTACAGTTTGTAATTGGCTAATTAAATCGCCTGACTATCTCCTTTTCTGCCTCAATTTATTTATGCGAAAAATGTGTTGACCATGTTAATTAAGTGCACAGGATGTAATAACACTGAAAGCAGCATTACTACTTTCATGGTAAATAAGGAGACGGACTATATCTTTCTAATTACTACTGGGGAACTATAGTTTAGATACTTTTTTAAGAGCATCAAAACTGGTAAGTCAACAGAAATTCAGCTTTGTTCAGCCTTGTAAGGTGGGTACATCCTTTGATATATAAGAATGCCAAATGCAGCAGCAATTGTCCAGCAGGCTGTTTTATCCCAAAACACTAAGCTAAAATACAATTCTCAATCAAAGGGAAGTCAAAGGGAAAAAATCTCCACTAATGGGGATATACCCCTGGGAGTTTGTTAATATGTGTTCACAAAAACCAGCCCACTTATAATCTCTGTTTCTACTGTGTTCTAGGTGGTACGTGAAGACTGAGTGTAGAATATTTACTGACTATAGAGAGGCCTGAGAAATTAATGAATTTTACAATTAATTGTTAATTAAATATAGAAGGGCATAATTATTAGAAATTTTAAAGATAATTAGGAAACTGAAATCTTGCAGAATGTCTCCTCATCGAAAGTGGAGGGAAAAAAGATAAAATTAAAGTTTGTATTTTTATCACCTGTTTAAAACAGTCATTAGGGGGTAAAATAATTTCTGCTGAAAAAAACAGGTTTTAAATCTAGAAAAGAAAATTAATAACATTTGCTTAACAGAATGACACACAGGGGCTACAAAAATAAAATATTTGAGAGAATAGAAGAGTACATCAATAGAAAAAAAATAAAAAAATTAAGGGCTACCAGAGGAGAAAAATATTTTGAGTTATGCTCTTCACCTAAAATAAGATCTGACAGACTCAATCTTATCTTCAGTGCACTTAAAACCAAATGGAATTACTTCAAATTCAGCAGTATGGCACTTGGTTTCAATAGGGTCTCAGAGACATATGAGGGTTGAATGAAACACAGTTTTGTTCTAATAACCATGCTTAGAGGACAATTTTCCAGATTCATGAAAATATTTTAGGATGCCGTAAATATTATACATTTCAGGAAATTATTATGTAAACTGATATGGATATAAGAGTTGTCATTTATTAAAATAGACTTTAGAGTAAATGGTGGCTTGACATACTACTGATGAATTTACAAAGTTTTTGCAAAGGGTATAAAGGACCATGCTGTTTGTTTCTAAGACAGATGATGTTCTGCATCATTCTGGTCCTTATTCTTTCTATTTGTACTCTTTTCTCCCATAAAATGAGATTAATCATGCAAAGAGTAGGGATCACCAAGAAAAGTCACAAAGCCACACATCCATTTAATTAATAAAGAAAGTGAGCACAAAAATTATCTGCTAGTGTAGCAAGAGTGATCTCAGTAATAAACACTGGTTCTATTTCTACAAACTGAAGTAACCACAGTAAAATCAACAATACAAACAGACTTTAGGGAAAACAAAAAAAGACATAAATACAAACAAAATTGCAGGGAAAGTCTAGTAGCACTGTTACACTTTACAATTCTGACTCTTTCCTCAGTGATCCTAGCATAATGCCTTAAAGCATGAGATTTGTTAGCACCAGCTCAAGGCAAGCAAAAGAAAAATTCAGCACACTAAAGCAGGGAGGAGTGCTAAAATAGAAACATATTATTAAATGTTTATTCATACTTCTACAAAGTGTCTGCACTGAATATATCCCCCATCAGGAAACAAAACAAATGTCAGGTTCTAATAATTGCAGTCAGCAGCTAATGCAAAAAGGGAACAGATTGAAAACCTTTTCCCCCTCCCTGGGGACAGAAAAGACTTGTCCCCAGGAAGTGGGAAGTGAGGGGGAGAGAGTGCAGGTGGCTGACATCATCCCACCCAGCTTTAAGCAGAAGTGATTGCCTAATTGGGTAACCTTCTGTTGTCAGAAAGACATGTTCAGAAATGGGTGATCCCACCCTCCTGCCCTTGCAGCAAGTGGCACTCAGTCAGATGGATGAGTACAAACATCAGTGTAAAGAGCAGGATGGACACCAGCTGTAACTTCCATCTATCCAGACACTTGGGGATAGAATTTTGACAATGCTATTTGAGATTGCTGAAGATTAAATGGTTTTTAATAGGCTAAAGGTTGAGTTTGGATTTTGAAATTTAGCATCCATAGGCAGGCATTCCAAATTTTACACTTGCAGGAAATCTGACAAAGTTAGTCAAAGACAAGTTCTGTTATTTGTAAAAGGGATTTGTGTCTTTCAGCTATCAGTTAATTAGGGAAAATAGGAACATACTGTTTTCAGCAGTGTGATAGCAGTGATGGAAAATGAACAGATAGTTCAGGGCTGAATATTGTGAAGGTAAGGCATCATTTCAATTGCTCTGTATGCTTCCTTGGTCATTGGTACCAAGATTTTAGATTGCTACAATTCTTTGAATGGCAGTCTAACAAAAGTATAGTACTAACATTACTATTTTTCCTCCTGATTTTTATTTTTTCTATCTATTAGAGATGCCAGAGTGGGGCAGAAACTCTTATTTTTTGTCTAGAAGCAATTAGCCCAATCAAACCATGGTTGATTTGGTTTCTCTAAGTATTATACCATTATTACTATCACTATAAATAACCAAAGATCCCTACCAGAAACCAAGCCTGTATTTTAAAAATGAAAATTTTAATTCACCTAAGCACTAGAAAAAAAAAAAAATCCTTAACCTTAGTGCATTCCTAAATGAGTGGAATTCAAGCATGTACTCAGTGGTTTGGCTGAATGATGGGATAGCTCAACTGCTTCTCCAAGTTGCAAAAAAAGTCTGACAGAATGCTCAAACACCTGAAAATATAATGACACATTTCCCTAGAAACATTTAACAAACTCGTAGCACTGGTTTTAGAGAAAAAAAAATTAAAATTTAAAAAAATAAAAAACACCCTTAAATCATAAATGGCAAGCATAGATGTGTAATTGGTATTATAACAGTGCAGGCAGAGACTCATTGCAGATGAATGATGGGGACAATAAGTAAGAATCCTTACAGTGTTAAATACCACGCTTGCTTCCTCCACTCCAAGGCCAAAACTCTCAATCACCAGGTCCCAACTGCTCCTTCACGGACTCACAGTTTTCCGTAAGTTTGCAACTGTAGCAAGTGGGTCTGACACAGAATGATTCGGGGTGAACTACAAGCACCCTGTTGAAAGTCAAGTCCTTAGTGAAGATACAGGCTGAATTTTAAAAGTCATGAAGAGGGTATTCCCAGAGATACGGTTCAGATGCCAAAGGACATAATTCATAGAAACAATCCATAGTAATCTACTCCTGTAGGCCAAATGCCAGCTTTACTGCTGGGAATTATGCCTAAGGAGTAGACTTGTGTACTGGCAGTATATTCCCCAGGACTAGTCAGTCTGCACAGGCTAGGATTAATGTCATAAAGAGGATACTACTTTTTAAATTACTACCTTTTATGCAAACATAAAATGTACCATGTGCCTCCAAACTAAAGATTTTGCAACATCCAGAATAGTAACTGATGTGTCATCATATCTCTCTGGAATTACAGAAAGTAAATCGATACCAAAAAAAAAAAAAAAAAAAAGTTTAATTGATGATCTAACCATACCATTTCCTAGCTTCTTCTTTCTTCTAAGGCCTCTTAAGTCCCTTAGCAAGGAAACCAGCAGGAAAAAAAACCAACATACAAAAATCATCTACCCTAAGAGAACTCAAGGCAAGTTTCTAGATTTGGAGATCTTGACCTAATAAAAAGATTCCAAAGTACAAAAATAATGAAAAAGAGCATCAGAGGCAAGGCTTCTAGAAAGGAACTTGCTCTTCCCATGAGCTGGCAGACCCCAAGGGATATACAAAGAAACCAGTCAGTCCTATAAAAGTAATCATAAATGCAGGAATTCATAACACAATTCCTCTTTGGGAAGAAACGAGTTGATTGTTTTAACACAGTCCTTATCATGCTGATGCCCTTGCTGATTTGCTCTTGATCTTGAAGCCGAATTTAGGTACCATGAAAAACAAAATACTTGTGAAAATCAGCAGGCTGATATGATGAAGATACTTCTGGTTCCCAACAGAACAGATTAAAAATCCTTCAATCTATTAAAATAAAATATGCTGAAGAAATCCATAATTCCTCACAGTTGCCTCTTATGTGGGTAAGGTGGAGGTTCAAGTACTCTTCCACTATGTTCATAAATAAATGTTTTAACAAAAAAAAAAAAAAAAAAAAAAAAAAACAAAAAAACCCATGTATTTTTTACAATTTATCATTAATCTTTGAATAAACTCCAACTCAGAAATAATGTCAGTATGTTTTAATGCAACTAACTGAATATCAATACTCCTCTCTACCCCCACTCCCAATATATAAAATACTACAGCAACACTTAACATTATCTTCCAAATAATTTGACAATTTTTATTCACGATTCCCAAATCAGAGATACAAGATATTCCAAAACAGTTCCCCTCAATCTATTCTTATCAATATAAAGGTATTATTTTATAACTTAATTTGCACTGTCACTACAGCATAAGAGATTTTAAACAATAATGTATAGGGAAAGATAGCCTGCCTGTCCTAACTGGTGATTAGTTATATTTGAGGAAAACATGGTGTTTTGCAAGAGAATTGACTACCAATTTTATAGCATTAACAGGACAGACAGTCTGGTCATTCTGTTTTCTTTTAGAGAACAATGTGATGAATTACTCAGACTATTCTGTGGCGAGCAGATCAAGGCAGTTTTCAGCTGGTGATGGCTTTCCTTTCTTTAAGTGCCAAAAAATCTTTAATGACTACAAGTGTGCAAGGCCTAATTTTACATCTTAGATTAGATATAAAAAATCTCAGTAAGGCTGTGGGATATTGCTATGCAGATCACAGACGGTATAATAACTAAGGAGAAATCAGCTCTGGAGAATACAAGATAATCATTCTGCAGAATAAGGAGTGTGTCAAAATAAAATCATCTGATGTACTGAGATATCTATACTGACGCTTTCCCTTCTTTGGCAGTTTACCTTTATGTTTCAAAGCCTGAAAGAATTATCCATATTTATAATATCACATAAGCAAGAATACCTGTGTCACACACTGTCACTGCTCTGTTTGTGACTGGGGAAACATCAATAAAGTAAGTTTAGAGGCCAAGAGATTAAATTATTTCAATATTTTTCTTGGGCTTTTCTATAGGAGAAATTGTGCATAGACTCACAGGAACTATCTGTTTACTTGATCTCTGACGTCTTGAGTCTTTCTTTCTGTTCTGTAATTTTGCTCTAGATTCCTGTAACATGCTGCAATATGACAACTAGAGTCACTAAAGAAACCTGTGTTTTCACACTCCATAGACTATTGCTCAGTAGTACTACCCATTAAACTAGTATTATTTGAATATGTTTATGATTAAATAAAAACACCACATTCCATTCTATATTAGAGATATAGTATACTTAAAAAAACATTTAATATTCTGTTCAGTCTTAGACTGTTTTCAGTTAGGAATAGGTGGTTACGATTTCAGGTGACTCAAGTTCCTTTGAAATGTCAAATTTCACACTACAGGATGTAAAGGTGTAAAAGAAAGGCAATCTCAAATACCATGCTTTGAAACTTGGAGCCTATTAATCAGAGGGAAAAAAAAACATTGACAAGGTGACAACATCCTCCATGACAACAATGAGCTTGATGTGGTGTTCAACTTTATTAAAAAGTCAGAATTTATGATGCAGCAATTGAACCTGTTCAGTCATGGCAACATGAATTGTCCTGAGTGAATAATATACTATATTAATATTTTAACTGAAATTCCTGGACTGTATAGTTGATTAATAAACTGTACTTCAGGTTGAGAATATATGACTGGGTTATGAATAATCCTTATTACAGAAGAAGCAGCCTCCTCTGAGGTTCAGAACAGACATGTCAGTGGAGCAGGGGGAGTTGTATTATTAATCCTCCCATGTTCAAGTATATGTCAGCAACCAACAGAGGTCAATACATATCCCACAGCATTATGCAAATGCATGTATTATTAAAGCTTTTTCCTAGTCAGGAGGACTACAACAATGTCATGAGGTTGTGCAGGGAGGAAACCAGAAAGGCCAATGCCCAACTAGAACTTAATCTGATTACTGCTGTAAAGGATAGTAAAAAATGTTTTTACAAATACATCAGCAACAAAAGGAAGGTTTTGGAGAATTTACATCATTTACTGAATACAGCGGGAAACAGTAAAAAACAGTAAAAAATATTAAGGAAAATGCTGAGGTACTAATGCTTTCATTGCCTCAGCCTTTAGCAAGAACAGTTGTTCTCAGCCCCCTGAGCTGAAAGATAGAGATCAAAAGGAAAAAGAAATCCCCATAATCTAAGAGGGAATGGTCAGCAACCTGCTTAGATACGCACAAGTCTATGGGGACAGATGGGATCCATTCAGAAGTCCAGATAGAGTTGGCAGAAGAGCTTGCCAAACCACTTTTCATCATTTTCCAGCAGTCCTGGCTAACTGGGGAGGTCCCAGTTGACTTGAGGTTACCATATATGACACTCATCTACAAGAGCCAGAACCTGCAGGACAAGCAGATGTTCAGCCCAGTCAGTATGGGTTTAGAAAAGGCAGGTACTGCTTGACTAACCTGATCTACTTCCATGAAAAGTTTACACACTTAGTGGATGAGAAAAAGCTCTGGATGTTTTCTACCCTGGAGTTTAGTAAATCCTTTGATGCTGTCTCCCACAGCATTCTCCTGGAGAAATTAATTCTTCTGGCTGCTCAGGACAAGTCCACTATTTTCTGAGTAGACAATTGGCTTGATGGCTGAGCCTGAAGAGTGCTGGTGAATGGGTTACATCCAGCTGCTGGCCATTCACAAGTGGTCCTCCTGAGAGCTCAGTATTGGGATCAGTCCTGTTAAATATCTTCATTGATGACCTAGATGAGGGTATTAAGTGCCCCCTCAGTATGTTTGCAGGTGACAATAAGTTGGGCAGTAGTGATTATCTGATGGAAGATAGGAGGGCTCTTCAGAGAGATCTGGACGGGCTGGATCAAAGGGCCAAGGCCAACTTTAAGAGGTTAAACAAGGCCAAGTGCTGGGTCCTGCCCTTGGGTCACAGCAACTCCCTGCAGTGCTACAGGCTGTGGGCAGAGCAACTGGAAAGAAGCCCACAGAAAAGGACCTGTTGGTACTGATCAGCAGCCATGTGGATCTGATCCGTGTGCCCAGGTGGCCAAGAAGGCCAGTGGCATCCTAGCCCATATCAACAATAGTGTGGCCAGCAGGACCAGGGCAGTGATGGTCCCCCTGAACTCAGCACTCATGAGGACACAACTCGAGTCCTGTGTCCAATTCTCAGCCCCTCTCTAAAAGATAGACATGGCAGAACTGGAACATCTCCTGGGAAGAGTAACAGAGCTGCTGATGGGTCTGAGAAATCTTATGAAAAGCAGCTGAGGATGATGGGAGTGTTTAGCCTGGGAAAAAGGAGGCTCAAGGGAGACCCTATCACTTTCTACAACTGCCTGAAAGAGGTTGTAGCAAGGTGGGGATTAGCCTCTTCTCCCTAGTAGTGAGTGACAAGACCAGAGGAAATGGCTTCAAGTTGCACCAGAAGAGATCTAGACTGGATATTAGAAAAAAATTCCTCATCAAAAAGGTTGTCAGGCATTGAGACAGACTGTCCAGAGAAGTGCACTTAAAAGAAGTTGTAAAGATAAAAATCTCTGATCACTTTATGTCTAGACTAAGGCTGACATCAGGAAGGAACAGAAGTGGCTCTTGGAAATAAAATTGGATGCACTAATTATAACTTGGGAGATTATAAAATGGGAAGTTATGTTTGATTACCCAAACAGAAATTATTACCTATAGAGTTATACAAGAAGTTTGAGATTAAAAAAATGTTGAGAAGACTCTTATCAGATTCCATTCCTGGTTTGCTTGTGACTACCCAAGGTTTTAAACACTGGTATATACTATTACAATGCATCATATGATTGCTTCATGTCCATGTTTGACTTAGTCATGCTACACTTTGAAGCACTCTGGAACTTCCTGGGAATAGCTGGTACTTTAAGTCTTTGAAAATGAGAATCACCTTCCTGTAAAAGAATATAGTTTTTCAAAAACTGTCTACCACTGACAAGCAACTGTTTCTGTGCTTAAAAAAAATCTCAAACAAGCAAACAAAAAACCCCAATTAAACTGTTTTGATCCCCACTCATGTCCTATGTTTCATGGTGGGAAGTCTGTAGGCTTTAACTGAATCAGTGAAGACCTATAGAAAATCTGGTGTAGTAGAATGGTTCATAAACCCTCATTCAAATTCCAGTAAAAAGAAGTTAGCAGTTTGAGGAAATGGAAGTATTTAAATGTCTTAGTCCCTAAATCCTGATGGTGAAGACTCTCCTCAGCTGTGGCTACATGGCTAAGTAAACACTTTTCATACATTTTTTAATGCAAGAAAATTGTACACTCATATAGTAATGTGAGCAGAAATATTTCTTGAGGCAGAACTTCAAGAGGCTAATAATTTTCAAAAAAAAAAAAAAAAAAAAAAAGAACTACAATTATTGTTTTCAAACAGCTTTGTGGTTATGAGCACAGAGGACACAAATCCAAGAAGCCGATCTAACACTGCCCAGAAGGAGAAACACAAAATATTCCCTCTCTAAACTTATTTTGGTTACAATGAGATTTAATAAAACCTAGTTGGAACAATAGCACACTAATCACCTAAAAAAGATAGTGAAGTGACACAGACTATGCCTACAGAAAGCATACACAGGCTCTCTCCTTCATGCCTGAAGCATTTGATAGGAAATAAGTTCTGGACTTATAAATCCTACACTAATACAATATTCCATGACCTAATAGGGATTTTTATTTCCAGACAAACTCCTCCCAGTGACCCAACAACTCAGAAATTTGCTCAGGATTGTCAAAACCTATCTCAAGAGAGACAGCAGAGTGTACTGATATAGAAGCATTTTGCTGAGCTGTTGAAAAAAACTGCATTTAAATAGCATGTTTAGTGCATTCTCCTACATAATCACCCTGACTGCGAAGTCTCAAACATGCACAGTGATCTCCATGCAGCTCCTTGACAAGTCAAAATACTAACAGTATTCAGGACATGTTCTGTAACCATCTGGACATCATAAAACAGGGAAAGGAAATTAAATTGGAGGTATCTTGCTAGCTAATTTGATCAGTTCAAAGTTAAGAGTAGCACTGCAGTATTTCCAAGAGGTAACAGAGATCTGCATTACAAATTGTTTGGATTTTTTTCAATTAAAAAAAATATCATCTGTTTTAAAAATAACAGATTAAATCTATAATAATATTTGGCTTAGACTTAACAAACAACAACACAAAACACACAAACATTTTGTTTGACATACATGTTTGACATTTCAGTTAATGAAAAATTTTTACTTCTTCATACTACTTAGATTTCATCATATTTTTCCAGTGTTGAGAAAACAATAGGAATCAAAAGGTCAGTTATTTGTCCAGCATTCACTGGCTGTATTTAAGTTTCCCAGACAGAGTATCTTTGGCACATGTCCTTTATCAATGTATCCATATGACATACTAACTCCATTCAACCAAAATACCAACCCTGGCAGAACTTGCTTGATTTTACATCTTTAATTTGCTTATCTGTTCAAAAGATAAAATGAACAAAAAAGAAAAAAACAAAAAAATCATAATTCAGCAAGCACCTAATAATATTAGCTCTGTATTGACTCATCTACATATCCCTTAACTTGAGATATGCAAAGGTGAAATCTGACCACAGATTTGGATTCTGGACGCAAGGTTCATTCATGCTTAGGGATAGATTTACCTGCATATAAGACAACGCGTAACATAGCTAGTGCTTAGGATTAGTGATTTTTAAATTAATGGGCCGCACTTTCAGCTTTCATTTCTTTTAAGAATTATAAAATGCATAAAGACTTCTAGAGTCTTCTTGCTTGCTAGGCTAGCGGTAACCTAAAATAATGTAAATATTAATGTAAAAAAACCCAAACAAAACAACAAATCTTTCTCCCATCCTACCAAGATTATGAACTTCTTTTAAAGACTACAGGGGAAATTTTAAAAATCAAACATTTGAAGTGATGATGTTTCTCATCCCAAGTCATCATTAAATGTCATGAGGCCCTGCTCTCCTGGAGATGGCTGAGCACCTGCCTGCCATCACCAGCAGCACTGAATTAAATCCTTGTTTGACTTTGCTTGCATGCACAGTTTTTGCTTTCCCTATTAAACTGTCTTTATGTCAACTCATGAATTTTCCACCTCTTACTTTTCCAATTATTTTCCCAATCCCACTGGTGGTGGAAAGGATGAGTGAATGCATAGGACTTTTTTGTTGGCTGGGATCAATCCAGGATAGGTGTGAATTCTCCACAATCCTGATGCTGTAAGGACCTCTCACATTTTTCCTCAGTTTGTTTTCTATAAATATTTCTCAGCAGTGTTTGGGGTTCAGCAACAGCTAAAGGTGCACAAAGAGAGAACTAACAGAGCTAGGATATCGGAACAAAACCTCATAAATCAATCCCTAGTCCGTGAGATGCTAACTCAGTTGATATGTCATGGTAAATGCAGTTTGTCTCTGGAAAATTTAAAATAAGAAGGATAATTGGCAACAGGATAATTAATCTTTCTAGACTGTCAATTTTTCAGGACCCTAAAGCTCAGTCCCAAAGTGCTTCATATAAGAAAATTTCAGAGAACACTGAGTATTAGCCCTCTCTTTCCATCTCAGTCACCTAATATTTTTATTTGGAATGCAGAGGGAAAGATAACTACTCCTGTGCTCCATGCATTTTGCTGCTGATATAGAATTGAGAAGAGATGGCAAAGACCATGTCAGCAACCTTTATCATCATACAAACTTGTATTTTCTCTGTCAATACAATTCTGTTACCATGGTGCTGCTTGTGGTACTAACATTTTGATTACATGCAGTCACTTTCAAAAGAAATTATTGTTACAGTAACCACAGTAGCACTTAGTATTTTTCATCTTCAAAGAATATGACAGGCATCAGCTTATTACTCTCATAGCACTTTAATTGTCTTTAGAGGGTTATGGAGAGACAAATTCAATCCTGACTAAAATAAGCCCAGCCATCTCAGCTTTACCATTAGAGCTGGAGCAGGCTAATTAACACATTATTGGCCAGTGCCAGAAAGATTATTTTTGCCGACATCAACAGCAAGTTGCTTTTATATGGCATGTCTGAAAAACAAGGAATAATCAAGCCCTTGCATTATAAGGTTTATAAGGTTTATTTATAAAGTTAATCCATTGAGAAGCAATGAACCCCAGTTTTTCAATCCAGTAAATCTCACAGTAGTCTAACCTTTCAAGCCTGTGAGTGATCCTACTGACTTTAGTTTAGAAGCTTAAGCACAACTACAGATATTTTACAGGTCTGGGAATGCAAAAACAGGAACTTTCAGGATGAGGATGACTGTCAGCTGAGGATAGAAGAACAAATAATTCTGGCACCTAATTCTAAACCCATGATTTTAGATAGTGCCCTCTCTGTTAGCCACCCGAAAGAAAGCTTGCCAGGTCATTACTTTCTCTTTCTCCTCTCTATTTTACTGTGCATGTAGGTAGCAGGCATATATTTGAGATGTGCACAGAGCCATAACCATACACTACACGCAGCAGCAACTATTAAAACCTGATGGTCCTGAAAGGCCATGAACATTACATATCTAGTAATGTACTCATTACTGCACTGCTGTCCGAGTGTTTGGCTGCTATAAACTCACTGGTTCAAGAAGAAACAGAGAGGAGTCAAATCTGCTGGGTTTATGTGTGAACTGAAACAAAGCATCATCCCAGTGAATTAATAATACACAAGTGAATCTTTCCTTAGAAAGCTTCTTTAAAAAGGATGGGAAAATTTTAGAAGTTAGTATACATTGACCCTCAGGCATGGATAAGTTTACTTACACATAAGTAAACATTTTATCTGCAGGTAGCTGGAGGTTCCCCATAAATTTCACAGATCTTAGGAAAAGAAATGACTGCATAGCAGTCCTTGTATGAGAAAACCCCTCCTTTCATTAACAAGCATCCTATCACCATCTTCCTCTTTCATTTTTTTTTCACTCATTTCCTTCAATAGCAACAGTTTCCTTCAGATCTTTAGAATCCTCTGGTTTGAGTTATGCACCAGGTGGTATGAGAAGGCTGGGTGAAGAAAAAAGGAGAGCTTTTCTTCTGCCATCAGCACTTTCCTTTATGCACATATCAAACAGAACATTCCACAGAAAATTTACCTTCACTATAAGACTGAAACTTGCTTTGTCTTAACTGCCATACAAATGCACTGTGTATCTTGCTCCCTTTGCAGCTTTCCATTCCCCACATCCTGAATTTCATTGTTCCCTGCAGTTCTTTCTTGAGTTCAGCCCTCTTATTTAAAAAATCTTCCTTGAAATTAATGTTTTTTCTGACTTAAAAATTGACTTTTCTTCCAAAACAAGGTATGATAGCTAAGAGTTTCCCCTTGGCTTGACTCAAGCTTATCATTCTGCCCAAGTTCTCATGCCTGTCTCTTCCTGCTTTATCATAGTTGCAGCAGTACACATAAGTACACTGATGTCTGTGTGTAAGGAATGACAGATCTGCTTACTTTTATTAAACTAGAACTGAGTATACTTGCCTTGGCATTTCTGGGAGACAGTGTAGTGATGGAGGACTATTGAATAAAAATATGTCTCTGGGGTTCATTTCACCTGAAGTTTACTATAGTCTTTAGTGAGAACCCCCAGCTGAACCCCCCTTTCTTGATAGACTGCAGGTATTCAGTAGCCCTTCTGCCCACAGATTGGAGCTAAGAACTGTAGGACACAAGGGCTGAACCCTTCAGGCATCCCATAAAGCCAAGTACATCTCAGACCTCCACCCAGAGAACAATATAATTTGTTTACTGTGTTAATAAATGTAAAATAAATAATAATAAATGCAATAAATGTAAAATGTGAAACGTGAAAGCTGAAATCAGTAAAACAAAACTTGTGCAGATTCATATTTTATGTTCACTCTTCATAGTTTTCTAGAAATTAGACTGATAGAGGATTACAGTACAAGAAAGCTTTATGGAAAAGCAAGAGCACTCATTCTGTGAAAATAAAGAGTATGATTACTTGAAGTCTAATTCAGATATTTTCACAGGAGGAAACACTTGAAGGTGACAAATCAGCTAGGAAGAATTTTTTGGATAAATATTTTTTTTTTCTCTGGGTTTGGTACATTTCTGGAACAGACTCAATGCAGTTTTCAGTCTCTAACACATTGAAAATCTACTAAAGAAATCCTCTATGCCTAAAATAACATAATTTATTTTAAAATAATCAATACATCAGACAGATAGAGCAACCACAGCACATTGAGCCTTGAAGAAATAGGTTAGCCTAATGTTCTACAGCCCAAGGGAAGGACAGATGATATTTATATTACCTCTGAATATGAATAAGAACACAGAAGTTTAGAAGGTTATTCCATTAACTGGATCCATCACTGGACAGCATGAAAATTGTATTATGTTTCCGGACAAGGTCTTGGGAGAATTGTAACAGGTCCATTGACGTTATTTTTGATTTTGCCTAAATTAAATGAAGGCCTTACATTTAAAAGATTTTCATTTGCATATAGATCAATGTTCCATTGCAAGTTTCAACTTATCCTGTCCTGTGTACTGCAAAAATTTTATTACTCTGATTTATAGTAATTTTTAATTAGCAAATACCATGTGAGTAATTCTTTGTCCTGCAAACATTTGTCTTAGAGAAAACAGTTGCAAGTTACGTACAACGACTTAATGAGATTTTCCATTGAGAATTTTAATTTCAAGATGTGTTATTGGGGAAGTAATCCTCTGAAAAATACAGAGATGTTCATAGTTTGTGTCCTCTGGCCTCCTCCAATTCAAAACTAACACAAGGTATGACTGACAGTTATATGACACTAGGGCAAGAATTAGGGAGACAGTAGTGAAACAGATGTGTTATGATTTGGTTTGAGTGTCATTCTATAGGTCCTGGAGATTCATCACTCCAGGCACAGAAAGCTTGACTGCTCAAATGTATACTTAAACTAGCAAGAGTAAGAAGATACAGTCTGTCCATGAAAACATTTCAGTCATGTTTTCTGGAGACCAAAGCGAAGGTTGTCGCGGCCCCTCCAGAGCACAGCTAGCTCTGTGGCACTGGATGTTATGTCGCCCACACAGGTGCCCCAGAGGGTGCACGCAGTGTGTGTGGGGAAAGGTGTCAGCGTGACGAGTGCCGGGCACCCAACCTCGTGAACCTCTGCTCACTAGAGGGAAAATCACTTACAGGTGAGAGGCAAAGGGGAAAGAGGAGACCTTCACGCTGGGATATGGTCCAACACACTGCTAGCACCAAAGGGATCCAGGGTGAAAAAACAGAAACAACATGGTTGTGCAGGGGCTTAAGTATGGGAATCAAACAGGGGGTGGACACAACCGGGGAACCAATGGGGAGGTCGATGGGGAGGAGAGAGGGCTTAGGAAAGGGATTATCTCATAGGTAAAGGACAAATCGCAGCAAGAGGAGAGACCGGGGTCACATTGGCCAATCGAGGTTTAGGGGATTTCCAAAGGGGCGGACACTTCAGGGATTGGCCCATGTGGGGATTGACAGGGAAGGGTCTGGAAGAAAGGGAGTGGTAAGGGTAACTGACAACTAGGGGGTTGGAGCTAGGGGAGGAGAAATGGATGGGTGGAACCAACTTTAACAAAATTACAGGGGAGTAGGGATGAAACCAAAATGAATAAAACAGAACAAAAATAAGAGCCGCAACATCGGTACAAGTCTCCTTCCTCTCCAACTGTTTGCTCACGTATGGGATTACTGGATGTGTTCTGAAGCTAACACTCCTATTCTGAAACCACACTTCTCAGAAGGAAAGAAACACAAGTCTGTGATCCACAATTTGGACAGGAGGCAGTCTTCTGCTTCTAGATTATGAAAGAAGTAACTCTTATTACGGCTCATTATTAGTAGTCAAAATCCTCACTCTTCTTTCTTTCAGCAACAACTTTACTCCATCCTTTCTGTTCCAAACCCATTTTCCAGAAGGAGAGACACTCCAAACTGCACACATCAGTTGAAAAACACGTTTCTACAGGGGACAGATGGCCAGGGTCAGCAATACGGCCACCTCTTCTAAGGCAATTCTATTTACCTAGGCCACTCACCTGGAAAATTGTGTAGGAAAAAAAATAAAGTAGAAAAGACATATTCTAGCCCATAAAACTGAGACTAAATTAAAAAACCAAAACCCTTAACATCTGATAACCAGGTATAATTTATTTTATCATATAGATTTAACAGTTACAGGAAATCTGCTACTTCTTTAAAGAACTTAAAAGATCCTCAACTTTAAAAATAACCAGGCACTGAGAAGGCAAGTACCACGCAGATTCACACCTATTATTCACGGAGAAACAGAATTATAGTCAGAATATGACATGTAACACCTTTGTGCTCTGTGGGACAGGCAAGGTCATTCTGAAATTACCACAAAGAGCCAGCATAGAGGAGGAAAGATATGAAACATTCATTCTTAGTAGCCTTTTCTTCCCTATGAGGAGAAAAGATGAGTTTCTCACTTTGCAACTAAACTAGTTAAAATCCTAATGAAGAAAAGGCAACATTGTACTTGCTGTGTAAGTTAATTTTATTTTTTAATGCATTGAAACAGATCTTAAGGTATTGCAGTTTAACTCCAGTTGGCAAGGAAGCACCACACAGCTCCCTGACCACCTCTCCCTGGTGAAATGGGTAAAAGAATCGGAAAGGTTAAAGTCAGAGAACTCATTGGTTGAGATAAAGATACGATCATAGGAAAAGCAAGAGTCACAATCACAAGCAAAACAAAACAAGGAATTAGTTCACCACTTCCCATGGCCAGATCAGTTCCAGGAAAAGTAATACTCCCTGATGTATAGCAGTTACTCATGAAGACATATGTAATCACCCTCAACATGCCCAGGTTCCCTTCTTCTTCCCCTAGCTTTATGTACAGAGCATGATGCCATAAAGTCTAGATCTCCCTTTGATCAGTTGGGATCAGCTGCTCTGGCTGTGTCCCCTTCAAAAATTCCTACTCACTGGCAGGGCAGTAAGAAAAGCAGAAAAGGTCTTGACTGTATGTAAGGACAAATCAGCAATAAAAAAAATGTTTCTATCAATCTTGTACTATCAAAATGTACTATCAATCTTGCTTTCAGCACAAATCCAAAATATAGACCCTTGACAGCAACAGCAAAGAAAGTTAACTCTACCCTAGCCAAAATTGACACATAATGGTATATAGTCTGAATATCATGTCTTCTGCAGTCAGTTTCATATGGGACTCTAACAGTCCCAACCATTGGAAGAGTTTCAGAAATATATAACATATGTAAGAAATTTATGGATGACTTAAGATACCTACTGAGAATTTCCTGAAGGAAAGTAACCCTCACATAGAGCAATTATCTCTGATTCCTCTGACCCATTCCATACTTGCAGCCAAGAGCACTTGGAATAATAGCAAAAATGAGTGGCTATTGTCATCTTGGCTAAGATTAAATTCAGTCAATTACCATTTGGCTTCTGAATCAAATCAATTCAGAGGATGAAAAAAAAAGCCCAAATTATGATTTCCTTGCTTTCTGCTAGGCAGAACAAACACTGTTTTATCATACCTGGCCATGCATTTTTAAAACCAGATCATCAGCTGCACTGCCCATATTAAATACTGACTCTCTTTCCTGTTTTTTCTTGGAAACCATTCCCCATTCTCCATGTACACCTTCACCACATTTCAAAATATTAGTGTTCCAGTCTTATAAAATTTAGGGAATATATGCTATAAGATTGTAAATATCATCATCTTTTGCTACTGAATATCAATCACAGCATATTAGCATGCAAGCTACTCAATAAAAATGCTAATTTTTAAACTTTTCCTATGTCAAACAAATCAGATGTTCAATGAATCAGAAGTAAACATATTTTTCTAGATAAAATACATTTAAAGACAATAAAAGAGGAGAAAAGAAAACAGTGAAATGCCACAAAAGTAAAAAAGATGGTGGGTAAATGCCAAAATAAGCAAGAGTCTTAGATACAGCAAAATCCTGTATATTTCAGCTTAAATTTTATTGTGTTAAATGTGGTTGCTGGGGGAATTCATAAGTTCTTAAGTTACAGTATAAGGATGGCCATACTGAGTCCTTTGGAACATAGAGCTGAAAGTTGTATTTTGTCATCCTTCTTCACCTTCAGCAACACCTGAAATCAATGCGGCTTTGAACACTGTCAGTTGTTTCTCTGAATTAAAGCAAGACACACAAGTCTGGAAAATAATATCAAGTTACACACAGGGTAAACACTGTACATGACTCAAGAGGAAGTTTCTCTCTGTGGGATTTTTATTCTGGATGGCAAGAAAATTTCAGAGTTTTCTTGTGTATACTTATAGTTTAACAGATATATATAGTAATTAAGAAGGCCTAAATATAGGTTTATTTTACATGTGACAATAACAAAAACAGTGCACCATGGGGTCACATTTCCATTATTTTATTTTATAGACAGGTCACAGTATTTTACCTGAGATTGCCATCTCACAATAGAGAAAACATTATCTTAAAATATATTTGACAGTAGATGAGTAGTAACCTATTGTTTTCAAAACAGAATGCGAAAGATGACTGAAACATGTAGGGTTCTACTGTCTTAGAATACATTTGTGCAACAGTAAGAAAGAAGAATATAGAATAATAAAACAGCTTACTAAAATTACTATGGAAACATCAAAAATGACTGGTAGGACATCTGATGTGCTATAGACATTTAAGATGCTTTATGGGCTTTTTGACATAACAGCAATTAAGAACTTGAGCACCTTTGCTTCCTTATGGATGAGGAGTACATTATTCTTGCACAATTGTTATATCTTAGGTAGAGGCTTGAAGCCTTCTAAGAAACCTGAAAGTGTGAAAAACCAATTTTGTCACAGCCAGGCTTTTTACCTGCAAAGGAACTCAAATAGGAGTTTAAGGGACAATTAATTTAACTGCATTTCAAACACCTGAATTAGATGGCTAATTTACCAGGCTAATCTCCTAATGAAGTTAGAGAGTTGTAAAACCTTCAGTATTTATTGGAGAGATTAATTCAGAGTACTTCCCTTTTTTAGCCATCAATTTCAGGAATCTACTAAACTAGACCCAACTGGATTCTTACCCAGATGTTTAAATCTAGACACTGTACATATGTATTAAACCTTTGATATGTATTAGAATCTAAAATCCTTCAACAGCTAAAATATTGAAGTTGTGGGGGAAATTAATTATAATAAAAGACCATCTGGAATGCTAAGCTAACAGAGCAACATAATCTTCATTTCAAGACCCTCCAAGCCAGTGAGCTAACCTTTATATTAAGGGTTAACAAATCAATCCCTTTTTTCAGATTATTACCTCCCTAGCTAGGCTCTTTTGCAAACATCCCACTTTCTCTCAGGAAATGAGAATCAGTAATGGTAAAATTATCTTGGGTAATAATACAAATACTAATAATGATGGAAAAAGAGTTATTACTGGTTTATTTCTCATTGGTTTTCTAATTTGTTTTCCAGTATAAAACTTATCATTTTAGACTGAAGATTTAAAGTCGTTTTAGCATTTCCATAACCTGCAAAGTACTTCACATTTTAATCTCAGTTGGCTTCATAAATTCCATTTCCTTACCTTAAATAATAAATGAAGTCAAAGAGCAGTTATTGTAACAAATGGGACATTTGACACTGGTTTCTATACGCTTTTTTTTTTGTGGTGCCTCAATCAGTTCTGCATGTTGTACATCACAATACACATGTGATCATTTAAACATTCAGTGTGACTGATGGTTAATTAAAGCTTCTCATAGCAACGAGTCACAGTAACTTTGCAGTGATGATAAATCCCCAACAGTCTGGTTGTCCTTTCTTTTCTAATTATATTGCCCCTGTTCTTTTATGAAAATTATCAGGTGCCATTAAAGAGTACCTGTATTTTTATGACATGCAAATAGAGCTAATACTGTGCTGATAGATCCGCTGAGCTTTATTTTGCTGTGGATGTTTACAAATGGTTTCATAAAACCTTTTTAAGAAGGGATTTTTTAGTGCTTGTGTAAACTCATTGTGTGCTGCTTAATTAAGTAACAATACAAATAACATTATGGTCTTATTAATCTCTGGCTAGGAAGTGAATTGCTTTTAAGGATTTTAGGGATTTCAACAAACTGTATTTTTAAAAATGCACTTCATTGAAGCATTTTAAATATGCTGTTTATGAATATGCTAAATATATATCATATGTTGAATGTACTGTTTTAGTAATTCCTGCTGCTAACTTAGCAGAGTTCATAAATTAGCAGCATAACATTTAACTTGTGAAGACAGGTCCTTTGTTTAATTACCATTATAAAAATTCTTGCTCTATAATATTTTGATTTTATTCTTTGTTGCAAGCAACTAAGAAAAACCTTTAAGATTGTGCTGAGTCCTTGAGATCAGCTGAAGTACACCACCAACTTTAGAATGCTCTTGTATCCAAACTTAAAATCAAGCATTTTTTTTCATTTTTAATAGGTAAACAGAACATTTCTATGAATTTCATTATATTTTTCAGTTATATACTTTGGCTTTAAAAAAATACAATCATAAAAGTCAAGTTAAAAATGACGTGGAAATCACTTTGGCTTCTTCTGATCAACTGTTCTTTTTACTGCTCCTCATCTAGATACTTTTACTCATTTGAAAAGTAAGTTGTTGACCTGAGTTGGTTTTTGTGTATAAGATATTCTCTGAACAACAGTATTCATCTAAAGTATGGTATAATTTAAAAACTAAAACAAGATACGACACCAGGAAGAACAGAAACATGACCAATGCTACAGTGGACTTGTGAACATGTTCATGCACATGTCTGTCAGTTAACATCAAAGGTAATAAATAGAAATAAAGAATGTCCCTTAAATATACTAAGTAGCTGCCACCTGCTTTAAATAAGTGTTTTATTCTGGAGGTGAAATAAGAAGGTAAAGAAAACACAAAAATACATATAACACTGGATGTAAAATGTGTGCAAGAGTGGAATGGAAAAACTCTGTTCAAAATCTTGAAGAATGTTTTCCACTCTAACTGCCGTTTCTCAGATCTTGTTCTGAAGCCAGGGGACTTTGTTCAGCTTTTGTTTTACCTACCTATCAATTTAGGAGAAAGATTATCTTCTATTGATAAAGACACTGAGCCCTTTACTTACCGCATTGGAAAGGCTTCCTTAAAAAGAATGATTTATTGTTGTCTTCTTTAGTCACAACATTGCCAACAATTTTCGGACAACGCAATTCTTAGTTAATTGAATTTGTTCCAACAATTTTAAATTGCTCTA
The DNA here is from genome assembly GCA_013400315.1 of Bombycilla garrulus. NCBI lineage: Eukaryota > Metazoa > Chordata > Aves > Passeriformes > Bombycillidae > Bombycilla > Bombycilla garrulus. The sequence goes on along the minus strand of VXBU01009727.1, from coordinate 655,462 downwards.
CTTTTGGTTTTAATTACACATACAACTAACACTGTAGGCTCAAACTCTTCCTGTTCTTTGTAGTCAGAAAATGAATTTGCAGAACCATTAATAAATACAATTTTAATGCTAATTTTACTGCTAGAAATTCAACTTAGCTTGTCGTTATTGACCCAGGTCTTCAAACAATGCAAAAGACCGTGGATCCCTGTAAAATTATTCAAGTTATGGCAATAGCTAAACAAAATTAAAAACTTGTTTTGTGTTTTACCTGTAATATTTGCTATCAAATAATTTAATTATCATAGGCCAGATGACCTTAATTTTTTGTTTGAAAATGAAACCTTCAAAATGAGGGAGCAATTATTGAACTCACAGATGGTTTACACACAACTGATTTTATATTATTTCACTTATATACAGACCTGGTTTAAGTCTAAAGAAGACGTAAAGACCTGTAAAATCACTTGTTTGCTTTTGAGCTTATCCTTTGGGAACAAAGGCTAGCTTCTTTGGACCACCCCACAAACAGGACATTCAGCATAACCTTCTAATTTTTAATTCACATGGATGAAGCAGAATCCTGCTCTGAATCTACCTCTAGAGGAGAAATTGTGCCTGTATCAACTGACAAATCCATAGTGAGATCTCTGAAATATATAGGTAGTCCTGAAAATAATGCCTAGCTTTGATATAACCATGCCAATGTACAAATCCATGGTACATCTGCTTCTTCAGTATTGTTTGCAGTTCTGGCCTTTCTACATCTGAGTTCCCCTCCTTCTACATCTCAGGAACTCAGAGATAAACAAAGGGATGGAATGTCTTACCTACACTGAGTGAATTTGATCTCTGCATCCCAGGAAAAAAAAAAAAGTCTGGGAGATGCGGTAATTTTTTTTTTTTTTTTAATAAGTAACAAGTAATAAGAGGTGGACAGGGTTTAACACTGTATTTCAAAACAACATAAGGGATAGTGAAATAAGGCAGGAGGAGTCAGGCTCAAAACAGATGGCTGAATTGTGGAACTTCTTGCAAACCATATTTGATTGCTTGTTTCAAAAAAGGCTCAGGGGAAACTTGAAAAGGTCATGGAAGACTGATCCACAGCAAGTTCCTAAATACCCAGATTAGACGTTCATTCATATCAAGACTCCATGACCTGAAAATAGAGGAAGGCTGGAAAGATATAATGTAGGAATATAATAGAATCATAGAATCATTACGTTTAAAAAAGACCTTTAAGAACATCAAGCCTAGCTGTAAAGCTAACAATGTCAAGTCCATCACTAAATCATGTCTCTGAGTGTCACATCTACATGCTTTCTGAACATCACTAAGGTGACTCAAGCATTTCCGTGGCCAATGTGCTCCAACGCTTGCGAACCCTTTTGGTGAGGGCATTTTTTCCTAATATCCAATCTAAACCTCCCTGGCAATTTGAGGCCTTTTCCTCTTGTTCTATTGCTTGTTATTGGGCAGAAGTGACTGATCCTCACCTGGCTACAGCCTTCTTTCAGGCAGTTGTAGAGTGACACACTCCCCCCTGAGCCTCCTTTTCTCCAGGTTAAACACCCTCAGCTCCTTCTCATCAAATTTGTGCTCCAGAACCATCACCAGCTCTGTTGCACTTCCCTGGCTAAGATCCAGCTCCTCAATGTCCTTCTCTTAGTGAGTGGCCCAGAAATGGACACAGGATTTGAGCTGTGCCAAAGTAGAGGGACACAATCACTCTCTATACTCCTTCCTAGGCCTTCACACTTGATCAGTGTCTGAGACAGAATATTTGATTATGTGGATATATGACTCAGTATAGCCATTCTCATACTTTACTGCAAGTGTGCATGAACCTAAAGTAGTGGATCACAACTTTTCATCCATTCCAAACATTGCATGGGAAGATGAAAACTGTAAAAGCGCTAACTTTCACTATATTATTAACTCTTCTTATTTTTACATTATGGATTAATTTAAATCTAACCCAAAAGCATTGCATTATCTGCCTCATTTTCAACTTCAAATGGAAAAAAATATATTAAATCTATAATGTACCTCCTCCTTTTGTAAATTTTACGTAGCATAGCTCTGATTTTTCTTTTGAATTCATATATAACCAACTAAGGAAAAGGCTCAGAGGGGCTTTTCTTCCCTCCCACCTTCCCCCCCATGTCTTTCTAAACAATTCTACACCCACCCAGTTGTGGTAAATGTCAATAGAACATATCTGCAACTGTTCCATCCTTTATTGGTTAGTTGTGGGATACAATGATGGTCAGACATAGATCAATGCTACATCTGTTTCCTTTTGTTCTGTCCTGTTCTGGAGTGAGTTAAAAAGAATTCCCACCAGTCTCCTTTTTCATTTATTCATTTAATCTTCTTAATGCTCTTCAAGCCTGTTGCTAAGAGATAATCAAGGGAAGAAAAAAACTACATCTAGAAACTAAGTAAAATTCCTTACTTTAGGGAAAAAAAAATCTTCCATAGTGTCTAACAATCTTTCCAGCTGGCAGGAGATATAATGTATAGTATACAGCAACCCAGCTCTGTCCTTTACACCAGAGAGAGATTAGTGCTCCACGCAGACTATAAACTACAACTGGCAACCTCATACAATAAGAACAGGCAGCCACAATCCACTGAAACTGATTCCTTGCCAAATGCCTCCAACCAGCCTTACAGCCAAGGGACCAAACCATAATTCTTCAGGTAAATACATTGAACTAAATGAGTCCTTTCATTTCAAGCAAAGACAGGGAGCAAATAAGAGCATGAGAGACAGAAACTGGAACATAGTACCACATAGTTGCAGCTCATATCCAATATAATTAGAAGTCATTCTGGAACATGTTAGGAAAGCCAGACCAAGGACTTTGCCTTCGGAATTAATGTCCAAGAGTACATCATGGGAGGCGTCCAGAAGTTCAAAACAAGGAGGATGAAGGATGGGAAAGGCACTGGCTATGTGAATGCTGCTTTCTATCCATACAGTTTGTTAGACTCTAGAAAGTCTTCCCTAGAAAACTTTGGACAGACTTGCCTCCCAGAGAGCAGTGAAAACATCTAAAACATCAGCACAGATATTACCTAACTACTACAAGCCCTCTTATGGCTGGTACTGTTCTCTACTTAAGACATTTGTGTAGGCACTGCATACATTTGCAGCATGGAAAGTATTAACCAAGTGTAATTTACTGTCCAAACATCCTGAAATGCCATTTAGAAACACAAAGGCAGAGCAGACAGCTTTTCCTTTTAGAAAGACAGAGGTAGCAACATAAATTATGTCACTTCACAAAATGACCAAATTATAATTGAATAACAGCTTTCCTTCCTATCCATTCATGTTATAATACAAACCTAGTGAGTAAACCTGTTTGTCCCAAACCTGTATCTGAGCACCTCTGACCTTGGATTTCAAAAGAGTCCAAGAGTGGAATCTGCTTAACATAGTCACTGTGAGCCACCATGCCCCATTTCTTTAAAAGCCCAGACCCAGGCAGGAGGCAGATAGACATTGCTTTTTGTTTTGGATCAGAAAGAGCTTTTGGAGGAAGGGGAGACTTCATGCAAGCAAAAAGAATGCCTAAGTGAGGCACATTTAGAACACAGAGATGTTTTCTGGTGTGCAGGCAAGCAAGTGGCTCATGAGACAGTAAAAATTCTGCCTTGGGAGAGCATACAGTGGGGAAGAAAAGGGTGTTTTCAAATATTCACACCTCCAGAATGGGAGTTAGCCACTTTCAAGGAATCAACAATATTCATTTGTACTAACTCAGTCTCACAACTTGGGCTAATAGCAAGCCTGGAAGACAAGAGAACTCTGAAAACAGACACACACACACAAAATAAAACAAACCAGGAGAAAATTCTCGTCACATTCTCTCTTAGCTTTACGTCATTATCTGAGCTCTGTACTTTTAGAAGCTCATGCTTCTAGTCTCTGTTCTAATAAAAGCAGCCTTAGAGATTTCAAACGTATTCAGTTTAGGGAATGATAAATTCAATAATTACTCCAGTCACATCAAACAGTCACTGAATGATATTTCAAAGTATGGCCCAGAGTCTCTTGCTTTCAAACTGGCACTAAAAATGGCACTCTGTAAATCCTATGCAGAGCCCTGTCCCCGTGAGACTCAGTTAGAGCTGAGATAGGAACTGCAATGAGAACCTCATAAAGAGGAGGATTTTTCAAAATATATGTCTGAGACACAGTGGGTGTTGCTATGTTGAAAGAAAGAGTACNTTAACAAGAATTTGTTACACAGCTCCCCAGACAAAATCGCATGCACATACAAGCATCCTCCCACATGAAATTTTCCCACCTATTAGAAAACATTATCTCTTGCTTTCTCTATTTTACTGTAAAATATAAAAAAGACCCAAACAATTTTAAAAGTATACACTAGAAGGAATCTTCTGGAAAGAAGTAAGATTTATCACTGGCTGGAAGCAGCTTTAAAATAAAATTACTTTGCACAATATTTCATGCTACATGTTTTCTATTGCACAGTTTCTCAAAATACCTGTCAGAGTTCAGCATTGAGAATGACTAAGAAAGTAAAGAAAACAGGATCTAAAAAGAAAGAAGAGGTAGGAACAATTAGGAATTAGAAATCGGCTTGTATGTTTGTTTACTTTAAAAAGCAGAGCTGTTTATTTTCTCTTTAAAGTTCTATTTGAAAATTATTAGGATATAAATTTTAATTTTCTAACATTTTCCCTAAAAATTTACATCTACTAGGAGTCTCAAAATAAGAATACTAAGGTATTTGACATTTTAGAAATTTGAGACTCGATTCTCTGAACATTTACTCAAATAGAATTTTTAAGAACTTCACAGGGTAGTGGTGATAACAGTTATTTTTACAAATACCTATAAACATTAGGGAATAAAAGCGTAGTTGATGAGAGTATGAGAAAGGATAGCTTAGGATTTTTTCCAATTACAGTTTCTGTAACATCTTTATCATCACTGGTACATTAACTGTAATGGGCTGTACATTCTGTCGAATAATAATATCCAAGGAAGTATTTAGGATTATTAGGATTCTATGGTGCTAATTTAATTTGATTTAAAATTAATTTTATTGTCACTGTTGCAAGACACATTATTAATCTCCTGCTCCTGGAGAACCAGCATCCATATAAGCAACATTAAGAATAATAAATTTCCTCCAGCCCAAATGCATGTATATATTTCATCTGACTATACAGCTTCCTACAAATAATATGTATGTGGAATTTTTTCTAGCATTACTGGAAGTGGTGACTGAAAGTGTGAGCCTGTAATCCTTGCCTTGAATGACTGCAAACAGATCGAAGCTGAAAACAAATTTAGAGTTATTGTACCTTTAGTAGTCAAATAAGAAATAACTAGGAGTTCTATAGAATATAGAATAACTAAGAGATATTCATTAATATTCACCTAAAATGCTAAATTTTTTTTTTTAAATTCACAGGTATATAGAACCGAAGTAATTTTTCTCAAAGTTACTTAACACAGTGAGGAAAAACACAGATTGAAGTAACCTCTAAAAATACAAATATCAAATCTCCATTGAGATCCCTGTTCTGTTAGGCTGCAATAAGAGAAACCTGCAAAGAAAGATAAACTATCCCTAGTCGATAAAAATCAGAAGTAAGTTTTTAGTCAAACTAAACATATCTAATTCTGCAGAGTTCCTTTACTATTAAAAATTGAAGAAATGTAAGTTTCCTTCTTCTGAATATCCTACTACTGCGGGAGCACACTTTAACTACCAAGATGATAAACTGTTATTCTATCTTGAACTCTGAATTTATCACTTGTAGTAAGGTATGGAATATCAAATATTTATTTATGGTCAACAAACTTTTGCCCCCACCTTTTTGCAGTTAAAAGTCTTAAAAAAAAATATGTCCTTAATTCACTGTAAAAGAATAAACACAAAGGAAAGTCATAGTGCTATTTGTCTACTCAGTTTTCTTTAATCATAATTTCCAATTAAGCACTGAAACCTCCAAACAGCATATTCAACTTATGAAACTGATATGTATTTTGCAATATTTTGTAACACATAGAAGCTGTTCCAAGAAACCTTTCTTTTTCATTTATCATATGCTATTCAACACATTGTATTTATTGAAATTGCCTACAGCTACTTTGACCAACAGGGTACAAACATCATTAAAAATGTAAATAGACCACAGGATAAACTACTGAAGGTATTAAGTCTAGCAGATTCATGAGCTGTCTGGGAATTTTTGAAATTTAAGAAAATAAGAGAAAGTTTAATATAAGTACAATGTATGGCAGAGTCTTGATAATTTCTATTCTTCCAGAGAAAGTCAGGAATAAATGCCGTCTACCAACCATGGAAACATACGCATGTTGTTAAACCCAGGGAGAACTGACTACAGAAAACAAACTGAATGCATAAAAAGTGTTTTGAACCTGAAAAGTGTATCAGGGAAAACGTGATCTATTATCTTATTTAACAGAGAAATTAAATTAAAAGGGAGGTGTCCTTGACTGGCTGATATTAACGGTCTTTGCCCATAACTTTCCATATGCATAGTTATGTGTGAGTCACAGTGCCCAAGAGAAGAGACAGAATCACAATACTTGTAGAAAAATGTTATATTTCAGTGCTATCAAGGCTAGCGCGCAGATGGAAAAAAAAAAATGTCTATCAAGACCTCAAACAGTAACTTTTCTCCATGTCACCATTCCAGTACAATACCATAAAAAAGGGTATTCCTGCATTCCTTTTTATGGGACTAAGTTCTCTATCATAAAACTAGCAATTATGAAAATATCTACTCTGCATTCTCAAGCAACCAAATCTACCAGCACTGGAAACTCAATTATATCATGTATTAATATTACATACATTAAATTTCATAAGATATACTTGGCTGAACAGAGTAACTAAATTAAAATTTGATTTATAATTAAAAACTTATCAGTCATTTCAAGAACATTAACACGACCTACATTATATATCTGCTACTATAGTATCTCCAGAAATGGTAGTGCAAGTTGTCAGACAGTGTTAATCATCAGTTCTGTTCAGTTCTGGCAATGTTTGTGGCAATGCAGAGAGCATTTAGAATGGATCTGCCAAGGCATAATGAATTACTGGATTAATGATATGTCTACTAAGCTGCAAATATATATGTAGAAAACTGTAAATATATGGGGAAGCATTAAATTTAAAATTACAGAGATCACAAGTTTCTGATAGATATCTATTCTTGTAAGCTGTGCATGATCATCAAAAAGAGACACAGGGAAAAAATGGGAAGAAAAACAGACACTAGGAGAAAAAGATCAGAAACATTTTATAACATGTGTATGATCACCTATGCCCTAGGTCAGAATGGGACTGCCTATACTTTCCATAGAGTTAAAAAGTGTGGTGATTTTGAAATATGAGTCATTATTTATCTTATAATTTTTAATTTGAAAATGCTGATAGAATAGGTCAATATATTTACAAATTACTCATTTGGTATGGTTATGCTAGTAAAGTTCAGATAATATCGCAGAGTTTATGAACAGATTATCTGTACTACAAGGAAGAATTGATTCCTTTCACTGTCAATTCTAATTTAGTAATTTATAGATACAGCACGGTATGTGTGATTAAGCAAAACTTTTAGTAAATTTGGAGATAAGCTGAAAAGTTACCCATTTATTAAAGCATGACTCATTGGATCAAAGCCAAGGTTCACAACACCTTGTCCATATAATTTCATACTAATAAATATATTCAACTTTATCAAGAACTATTAGAGTAGAATTAGACTGTGTGATCAAGCACTTCTTTACCACAAGATTCTTAAATAGAAACGATTTCTATAAGATGAAGTTCATTATACTCTGCTTCTCACAGAAGGACCAGTGACATTAAATATTAACAACCACCTTAACTAAAACTCTGCCATTTTCATTATGTAAGTCTTGAAGAATTTTGATTTGCATTTAACAAACTCGGATATTTTTCATAAGATGTTCATTGTCTTACAAAAATAACAAGCTGGTTATGGACTAAAAATATTACAAAGACTAAAATCCTAGTTTTTCCTGTTTATTGTTTTGAGTTCATTGAAAGAAATCAAATATATTCTCCATTGAAAAATATTTATATCAGCAACCCCTTAACCCAGAATTCTGCTAATTATTCTTGTGAAAATGTGAGAGGTGCCTGTTGAACAGTTTCACTCAGCAGTTCCTACCTAGATCCACACACAGGATGTCTCAGCACTACTCTGTTGCTCATAGATATTAGTTCCATGTTCTTTGTGCCATAATTGGAGAGCTGTGGGGTGGGGCAGCAGCAGAGGACCCCAAGCCTTCCAGTGTAGGACATAAAGGTACAGGTCCCATATGCTCATTTATATAAATGCACTGAAGTCTCCCAAAGATAATTTTCTGGTATTTCAGCTAGGGGCAGAAATAAACCAATCAGTGCAGAAACTTGAGTTGCTATCCGTGGAGTTTAAGTGCAATAGGGCAGTAGAAACATGAGAGCAGTGTCAGCAGATTTATCTGCTTCCTCCCACGATGTCTTCTCAATATTCCCTTCTTCATATCAGCATTTATTGTATTTCATGTGCCATTTCTTTTTTTTAAACTAAGATGATTATACTATTTCTTCATAATACGACAATAAAGCAAGACCAAAGTTCAAGACATCCTTTTTGGATAAAAATGTGTATGTTTTTATTTGACTTCCAGTGAGTATGGGGAATTTCACTACATTTCAGCTTTGAGAATGACAAGCACATTATCTTGGTCTATCAATAGATATTTATCTGCCCATTCCTCATTTTCTAACTTTTACATGCCCTGTAATATGGAGAGAATTAATGCTCTCAGTATTCTTATGAAGCCAGAAATAAAACTCCCCTTTCCCACCTAGAATATAGAATAGCTTCATTTTTCTCATGGATTGGAGAGTTGAACTCATTTATTTTTAATCCTAGACTAAGTCTTGTCTCTGGTTAAACAATTATTAAAACTGCTGGGAAATATAAAAGTGTTTTCATTGAACTAAGCAGAGTAACCCAGTATTATTTATGAACATGTATTGTGAGGCATTTTCCTGCAAAAATTCAAAATAAAAACCAAGGTTCTGATTGTAACACTGATAAAGAGAAACCTGGTGTACCCTGGGCTTAGTGCTGAGGTTATTTGATATAAGATTGGTATTGGATGACAAAAGAAAAAAAAGAACAAATGAAAATAAATAAATGAAGAGAACCCAAAATTTATCTCTTTGGAAGCAGGAGTAAGAAATGAGAATGGCTGAGCCTCACAGAATTTTAATTTGAACATTGAATGCAAAAATGGCTATGTCTAATGCTTTCATTTATATTTGTCTTGGTCTAATGAGGGAAAGATTCAGACTCTTAAGTGTAAAGAGTGTTAAAGGATGATAACCATTAAAAAAAAAAAAAAAAATTAAGGAAATCCTTAATAAATTATACTACTCAGTGAAGAAGCATTCATTCATTAGTATGGTTTTATAGTAAGTGAAAAATTTGAAAAAGATTTGGAAAAGCACAGGGAAAAAAAAGTGGGTATTTAAAATAATACTATTCTGTCGACCAATCAAAATGAAAGTCAATTTAGTGAATAGAAACACACATTTCTAAAATCCAAACACATAAAAATATGGAATTAAAAAATATAAATAGGTCGTAGTTTTATTCAATTTTTTATTATTTAAAAAGATTTTAATAAAATATTTATATCTTTAATTTTTTTCTAGGCTTCTTGTTTCAATGAAATCACAAAAACTTGGTCCTGATATTGTCTCTATATTTCAAACACTTTTTCATTTTCACATTGCAAAATAGTGATTTTTCTAAATATGGTTAGTCTAAACTCCAAAACCTAGCTGAATTTCTTCCATCCAGGTATTTTTTAGTATAAGATTCTACAGGTCATGTCAGTCCTTCAAGTCTAGAGCATTGTTGACAGATATTCCACCCAGAGAAACTGTTTAAAATAAGAGTGGTGTCCATTTTTTTCCTATCAAAAATGCAATTGATTAATATTATCTAAATATTTCAAAGGAATGCATTGAATTATCCCCTTTCTTGAACTTCTTCAAAACATGCTAAAAAAACCCATTTTTGAAAATGTATTACTTTTTTTCAGCTTCTCTTAGCACTATCTTCTAGATAGTTATCATATGTTACAGAATCTTAAATTTTAATATTTAACTTTAATGTTTCTTGTTTTAGACTTTCGTTAACAGCTGACAATTAAAAAAAGCCCAATTAGAGAAATTTCTTGTCAGGGAATTTTCCCTTCTAATTCCCAAACTCCTCTAAGTAGAAATAATATTAAAATGAAATCAGAAAATACTTTAGTGATATGGCAATATTTAAGTACAATTTCTTTTTTTGTTGCATTTACCTTGGATTTCCAGACAAAAAAAAAAAAATAGTAAAAAGCAATTTCAGAAGCAAATTATCACCAATGAAACACTTTGGATACATACAAAGAAACAGACTTTGGACAATGGCAGATTTTATTTTAATCCATTCTTTCAGAATGTCTCTGGAGAAGCAATACTGCATTATATTACTAGGGGGTCTTTACTGCTTTTAGCACTATTACCTGTTTTTTAAATACTAATCTAGGGTTGCAGCAAGAAAAAGTAAAAATACATTGTTCAGTAAAATTAAAATAATGTTTAGAACTGCTTTTCAAAGGATTGAAAGAAAGGTATTTTTAAAAAGCTGATATATCAAAATTGTTGCATTTTACAGCTGTTATGTCATAAATAATAATTAATCCACTTTGAGGAAATAAGAGTATCTTGGAAAAAGAAGTTGCTCGGCAAAGAATTTATTGAGTACAAAAATGGTTTGTAAATGGAGATTGTGTTTTACAAATTCAAGTTGTTTTGTCAGTAGACATGCTCTGGAAATGATAGTGGTAAGCTTGGTTCCATATCAACATGATATATCAGGAATATATTCATGTTCTGCACAGTTAAAACAAAACCCATATTAATTTGGATCTGACAGAGATATTTCTGTGATTTTTTTAATTAAAAGACAATTTCTTGTCCAAATCCCAGCTAGCAATATACCACTGTATTGAATTAGATCTATCTCTTCCTCATCTCGCGTATGAAATACAGGAGAAGCAGAGTTAATATTCACAGTCAGCTGTATTTCAGCAGAGAGAGCTAACAAGAATATATTTTCCTTTCCTAGGCATACAACTGTCATCATGTAAAATTCAATGTCCTTATGAAGGGAAGGGGAAGGTTATTAACTGCCTCCAAAAGCCATGCCCATGCTGCTTCTCAGGATATTTGCTGCTAAAAACTTCAAACCAAGACATACAGCAGGTGGGATGTTCCCTTTGAGTGACTAATAAATTCACCTTAATGGTATGTTTTCTCCATGACACACGATACAAGGTTTCCCGTGGTTGGACTGATGTAAGTTGGACCTTGTAAGAAGGTAAGTTACTTTGATGGTTACAGCTGGGGTAGAGTTAATTTTCTTTATAGTAGCTATTACGGGATTACGTCTGAGATTTGTGCTGAAAACAGTGCTGATAATGTGGGGATGTTTATTTCCTGCTGAGCTGTGCTCGCACAGCATCAAGGTGTTTTCTGCTTCAGATGGTGCCCCAACAATGAGGAGGCTGGGGGTGAAAAAGAAACTGGCAGGGGACAGACTCATGACAGCTGACCACATCTGACCAAAGGGACATTCCACACCACATGGCATCATGCTCAGGATTCATTGCTTAGGGAAAAAGGGGGAAGCAGAGGATTTTCAGAGTGATGGCATTTGTCTTCCCAAGTCCCTGTCACATGTGACAGAGCCCCGCTCTCCTGGAGATGGATGAACACCTCCCTGCACATGGGAAGTGGTGGATGAATTGGGAAGTGGTAGAGTTCCTCGCTTTGGTATGCTTGTGTGCAAAACTTTTGCTTTCCCTATTAAACTGTCTGTACCCCAATCCAAGATTCTTCTCACTTCTACCCTCCCCATTCTCCTCCCCAGCCTAACTGGGGAGAGTGAGTGAGTGGCCGTGCAGAGCTTGGCTGCCGGCTGGGCTTAAACCACACATGAGGGTGCAGATTATCTCCTGTTACTAGCAAGCACATCTCAGTGCTGACTAGGTTCCAGTGGTTGCCTGAGAAACCATTAACAATACACTTTTTACACCTGGGGCACTAAAAATGAGATCTCATTATATCACATTATTATAATGGGCAACAGAATGCCAAGAACATATTAAATACAGTAATGAATATAACACGATGTAGGGAGTAGTTTGGATTACAACTGTTTTGCATAATTCTTGTAAGCCAAACTATAAAATTGTCTGACTACTTTTAAAAAATTACTTTACTTATTCTCTCTTTTGTTTCAATTCTAATTATTTCCCAAGATATTTAGAAAGTTATTCCCCTCCCCCTTTTTTTTATACAGTATTTGAGATGAAAAATATTACAGGTTATATCCAGAAGAAAATAAAACTGCTATACATCCTCATATGAAAGAAAGTGGAGACAAACTACATTCAATACTGTATCCTGGTCACTCTTGACTGACTTTAAACCATTTCAAACACTGACATTAAAAAAAAAAGAAAAGTAATATAACTATAAAAAAGAACACATTCTTTCCTAAACTATAACTTGGTTCATATTCATGCAAGAAGTTTGAAACAGGCTAATCATGTTTAAATATTTGGTTTGCCTTCACTGGAGGGGGAAGGAAAAGAGGCAAAGCAGCACAGTCAGAGGATGATGATGATGATGATATTAGGCTGTGATTTTCATTATAGAGTCATGCAAAAGAACTGAGAAGTTTTTTTGAGTCATGGAAATCTTGTAGGGAAAAAGGAAGCAAAAATGTTCAACTATACTCCGTGGTTTGACTATTCCTATTAAATAAATAGCATTATAGATAGCATCAAATGAATAAATTGCAAATGAATAATTGGCAAAAATAAGAACCTACTTGATTTCCTATGCATCATTAATCAAGACTAAGCACTCCTTAAGCATGCAAATATACTCTTATCTCTTCACATTTTCAAGAAGTCTTAATAAAACCCACAGAGTTCTGAATAGAAGAACAGAGTAACTGGAAGAGCCAGAAAGAGGATCCTATCTGAGAAAGAAGACTACTAGCTACTTTCTGAAGAGAAATCTGAATGTGTTCAATGTTTTTCCTAATTTCATATAGTAAGTAATGTTTTTTAAGACCTTGTCAAATGGGAAGTAAACACTGTCAGAAAATTTAAAAGGGGTCAATGGTCATGTCAACCCTTAGAGTGGTACATCCTTTCATGTTGCAAACATTGGCTTGAGTGCACTGAAAGCATTAGAGCTGTCATACCCATTATACAGACCTGAAGTCTATCAGTGACAATGAAGTCTTAAATGAAGGAATGATTTTGTTTATTTTGCAAATCTGTCTTGGACTGCACATTATTGATTGCAGCCAGCTGAGCTGCAAAGCTTGGATAATGAAGTCTGTGCAACTAAACCAATCCTTAAGAAAAATAGAGTAGAAAACCCATCCTCTACATATCTGCATTACAGGAATCTGATTTACAACCTGGCTAATCAAGTCTAGTTTTGGTGACTGTAAGCAACTAACAGTAGGCAAGTTCTGTCATATAACACTCATAATATTTACTTGATACTTGATATTTGTTAGCATTCAAACACAAATTTTTGCTTGGTGAGATTAATTAGTTGCTGAAACTAGTCACTTCCCAAATTGCCTTTCTGTCCTTAGTCTTATTATTTTAAAGTGGCTGCCTTTCATACACCAGTAAAGACAATTTTTCATAACTTAATGTAGTCTTTTAGCATCTATCTGGACAGCAGTGCATTATATAATGCAAAATTTACTGTATATTCAAGAAAAAAAGGGAGATACCCATTTATTTTTCTAAGGCATTACTTCAAATTTTAAGTATTTGTCAGATTTAATCAGCCAAGTTCAATGTTTGCTAGTTTACTTTAGCAGAGAATCATAAAATAATATTTGGTATCCCAATGCAAAATAAACTTTGGTTTACACCTCATTTTCATCTGGTATTGATCAAGATAATGGAAGCAACCTCATTTGATGCCAGAAGATAAACTGGCTAGGAGTTGGCTTCTTCCTAGAATAACAGTAAAGAGGGAATTCTGGATTTTTCTTCTTCCTCCTTTCATCCTCCACTCAGTCTATATTTTATTTGCAGTGATGTGGTAGATAAAAACACTCTTTATAATTTTTTTTACAAAATATACTCTAAGAAAAGATCTATATTTCTCATACCTTTATTTTCTAAAGTGCTCCTATTTTTTTGCCGTAATTTACTTTATTATTCTGATCTTATCCTCTATTTTGTTTTCCTTTAGTATGATCATCATTTTCATACTGCCAGCACTGTTATTATTGCAGTTCAGTGTAGTTCATGAAGAGCCACTCACGTCTCTTTCTTAATTGCTCTGCAGTTATAGCCTCTTTTATAGGTGTACTGCTAGGTGTTTTTCACACCTTGTTTTTCACAAGTTTGAAATTTCTAGCAGGCTTTTTTCCTTATTTTGCAGAACGAATCATGTCAGTACAGAGCTCTGCTGTATCACAATGCTGCATTTATAGACAGTAAAATGTAGCAATTCAAATGTGCTTCTCTTTTCTAATATGTTATCTCTGGTTCTTATTCTTCATAATTTATTTTACTCCTCAAAATTCACATTACTCTAGAATTTATCCACTCTCAGCTAAAGTTTTAACCTTTTTTTCTGAATAACCAAACTCCATGTGCTCCGTTTTTCATATTTTTTCAGTTGCTACATTATTATTCATACAGTGTTTTAATGTGGTTACTTGATTTGGGGATCTTTACTTCCTCCACTCACTAAAGCTAGGATGCTCAGTATGTTCAAAACTGATGAATTTCCATGGAGAATGATGAACATAGAGAAAAGAGCCTACTAATGGACACTGAGAGCAGTTACATCTACTGAAGAAAACAAATTCTAGCACAGAAGTAAGGGATATTACAGTCCTGTATTCTATTTCCAATGCAAAAGCTCCTTTTCTGAATCATAAGAAGTTTCTCCTCAAATGCTGCTAGATTCTTGCTATGAGTCACTCTGTAAGATGTGCTATTGTGTTTTGAGCCACAAACTACAGCATTTTTTCTTCAGCTTTGGCATGATGCTGAAAGAATGAGAAATAGAGCAAATATACAGGGTAGTATTCCTTCTCACCTTACAAGAGCCAGAGGCACACTTAGTGAAGGTTGCACTCAAATCATTGCATTTAATGGACATCATGGGAACCATTTTCTATAAAATTTCCTTTTTCCTGTTTAATCATTGGATGCCTTTGATTTTATCATTTGCCTGGTAATTTCATTAGGGGCCTTCTGTCTTCCTTTTTTTTTTTTTTTTTTTTTCAAAGAGAATTATTAACTAATCAATTTACCTTTTTTTAGCTTAAATAGCACATAAAATATAAAAACAAGCTTGTAACTTGATCCAAACAGAAACATGTCAAAAAATGTTAGGAGACAAACAATCTGTGCTCACATAAAACACAGTCACATTATTACTCAATACAGATATTTATATTCTTGACTATTTGACTAACAGCATCACACTTGCTGTGAAATTTGCTGCTATCAGGGGCCATATAAAATTCTTTACCAATTATTGCATACATAAATAAAAGAGTTAACTAAAATCTTCATTGTTTGTCACTATTTGGGAAAAAAACTATTCCAGTGTTTTACAAGTTAGGCTCTGCAGTTTTGTTTTTTTTTTTTTTTTTTCTTATTTTCTTGAGAGACAGAAACTACTGGCATGATATCCCATCAATATTTTAAATACAGATATATAGATTTTCAAAATGGAAATAAGGAAAGAGTTAACAGCTATTTCTGTTTATGATGAGAAATATCAAGAAATCAGAAAAAAGTTAATTTCATAAAGGCAAAAAAAAATAATTCCAGATCAAGAAAACAAGCCTCCTCAGTATAAATGACCAAAGTAGTAGTGAGGAGAATGGAGAAGGGATATCACTAAGCCAAAATATTTTTAAAATCAATCCTACCTAACTAGATTGACAACATAGCACAGAGGAAGAAACAGACACCATTTAAAGGAATTTTACTGTTTCATACAAAATAATTTATCTTTCAACCATACAAAAAATCTCACAATCCCAAAACAAAAGCATCTTAAAGTTTTGCTCAGAAAGTCAACCTAGAAGTTGTCCTTTCATCACTGTTAATTGAACTCTCGAGCCCAAATCTTGCATGCTGTTAGGTTTCTAGTCACTCAGCAACCAATCTGTCATCTTTACTCCAGTTATAAAAAGTTTTATCACCTTCCCACCTTTAACTCAGGTTTTCTATCCTTTCACTATGCTTCTGTGCTGGGAAATAAACCAGGAGCTGCAGAAAACCCCTACACAACCCTCCAGTTTAAAACACTTAGAACTTGTATAGCAAGTACTTTATGCCCGGAACAGCTGCTGGCAGAGAAATTGGCTCCGATCTTACCTCCCACGTCTCCTGTAGCTCAACCGTTTCCGCTGGGTAGTTGTTTATTTCTCTTTTCCTTTCATATCCCTGACCTTTTTTTCTAATGTGTTGAGCTGAGTTTGGAGTCACAGTGATGAATGAGATGTGATCATGAGAATCACAGTGAGGGTGCAGTGTGCGGGGCTGTTTCTCGGGCAGCATAGTAGCAGACGGAGGAGGGGGGAAGTGGAAATCTGACAGGTTTAGCTTGCTGACAGCCCATGTTTATAGACTCTGCAAAGAATACAGATGAGACAGAGGAAAGGCAGAGACGACAATGACAAAATAAATCTTAGCCTGAGTGTTTTCAGTCCAAAAAAGTAAGGAAATAAAATCAAGTTTGGGATGCAGTTAGTGGCTAGGCTGCCACAGAACTGAAGCTCTTCACTGTCTGCTTCTTTAGATGAAATTAATAGATACATTCCACTCCACTCCACTGTACTTCTGCCATCTGCACAAAAAATTGCAGCCCTCTCCCCCTTTTGACCAAAAAAATAGATAATAAATGAGTTAGGCATTCTAGTTCCAATAAACGGGATGATAGATCTACATAGATTAAAATAAGTAAATAAATAAATAAATTATTTAATGAATAAATAAACAAGGTGGCAGAATGAAGGCCAGCATCCATTCTGAAAGCAGCAGTCAGTTCCTCAGCTCCTTCAGACACTGTGTTGTTTGGCTTCAGTGGAGCCATGCCAGTTTATATCAGGTGAGGTTCTTTATTGTTGTTTTCACTTGTGAAAAATTCCAAGTAAATTTCAAGTAAATTCCAAACTGCTAAATAAAGAATGCAAGATTTTGTCTAATATCAAATTTGAAAATGTTTAGAACTTTTTTCCCTCTCCAATGTTCCTGATACAGTAGAAGATTCTTTCACTGTTTTGAATATATCCATCAAGAACATGACTTTTTGTAATGCAACTAGATCTTTAATAGGCTACATCATGCAGATAGATTTTTTTCAGCTGATCTCGTTTCTCAGGTTATTCCTCCAAGAGCTACAACTTTTCACAAATCCCAGCTGTGAAAAAGAAAAATATCGAGAATATAAGCTATCACTACAAAATATTTTCATTCTTTTTAACCAGTTATCACCAAGCAAAAAAAGACAGTTGAAGTAAGATGTCTTCTGTCTAGATTCTGGAAAAGGCAATATTGATTTCCTTCTAAGAAGCTGTAAAGTCTGTATCCATCTTAATTCATCTGAGTCCAGTGCTAGGAATAGAATATTTAATATTCACCTTGCTGCCTTTGGTAGATTACCACGCTATTGAATGTAATAAAGAGAAGGCCATTATGCCCAAGTGAACTAACAGAAGAGATCAAAGAGCCCATCAAGGACTTTAATTTAGGCAGAAGAATCACACTGAAATACACTTGTGCTTTCCCCTTTGTCTTCCAATGGCAACATCTGCTTTTAGGCCTAGTATCATGTTTTTAATAGCTTATTTGTTAACTGGAAGCTGTTCACTTGTTCAGCATCCAAAATTATGTCTAATCAACAACCAATCAGTTCAGCCATCCATCAGCTAGTGAATGTGGAGCCAGCACAACCTTAGTTATGTAATGTAGTGTGTGAAAGGCAGAAATGCATGGGATGAATAGCACTGTTTCCAATAACCAGCCATTAGAGCCAAGGCACTTCTGTTGGAACATGGGCTAAATTTATGCAAATTAAGATGAAGAAAAGGAGCAGGTTTTCATGAAAATCAGACTTCTTTAAGGCATGTAAAAAATCAGAGAATAATTACTAACAGTTTTTGAGAGAGAGAATAATTCTCTTCCTGAACTTGTGGGGAGGTAGCGGTAGAGGGTAGAGGGAAGACTTCCATCTTAAGATCTCAAATGATTAAATACCTCTCTCAATAGTCAGCAAAGTAGCAAAGTATCATTTTGATACATATGAACAGTTTGTTAACATATGGAATTGAGCAAGTTTAAGCGGTTTATCCAATATCTCTGAAAAAGACAAGTGTAGAAGCTCTGACTTCTGATTTCCTCATCCAGTTCTGAAATGATGCTGCATTAGACAAGCCTCCTTTGTAACTGCTTGTCCTGAACCCCCAACTGCTGTATTAAGTGCTATATACTTATTAATTCTATTAAATGTAGGCAGAATAATTTTATTTCATCTAATACCTCTAGATAAACAATGACAAAACAACAAAAAAGAAATTATCTAAATGAAATTACATTTATTGTTATTGCTTCCTTTGGCATGCTTTTAAAATGCTGTCAGCTCTTCTCCTATGGAAATAAGGAGGATGTGAAAAAGAAAATAGTAAAAAAAAGTTATATAAATAGAGATAGTAATGTAAATATATTAAGTCAAAAAAACAAGCCAACAAACACTGACAATTAATGAATTTACACATCTGGTATTCACCAGAGAACCAGCATTGTATATAGTCTCTTGAAACTACTGTCAATTATTCCAGTTAGGTAGTTCAATTTTTCATGTATATCTACAGCTGAAAATTGTCAAATTGATAAGCTAAGGCTTCCTGTTTTATTGGCTTCAGCTTTTGCACTGTTTCTTATAAGTAGATTACAATAAGGAAGACAGATTCTGTGATTAGTTTGGGAAAAGGGGAAAGAAGGCAACCAAATTTTTACAATTATTCCCGTGTAGTCATAATTTTAGCTCTTATGATCTGCTAACCTGTGACAATAATGGCCCTTGATACCCATGACAGACCTTCCACAAAATAAAAAAAGGTAGCTCACACAAAGAGATGAAAAGTGCATTTTTTCTCCTGACTGGTAATGATTCTTAAAAGCATATGCATTTTCTTAGCATCTTGAGAGTATAAAAAC
The DNA here is from genome assembly GCA_013400315.1 of Bombycilla garrulus. Lineage (NCBI taxonomy): Eukaryota > Metazoa > Chordata > Aves > Passeriformes > Bombycillidae > Bombycilla > Bombycilla garrulus. Next base: position 636,096 of record VXBU01009727.1, on the reverse strand, counting down.
AAACCTAACCTCTACAGTCAAGAATCCTTATGTTTTGTTCTTTGCTTATCAAAAATTTCTCTCTGGGGGTGTAGTTGAACATTAAGAAAAAAATTCTGGTAGAAAAATGCATTGTCTACCCACCTAAAGTCAAGCTGTCATCTCAGCTGAGGATACTGACATTCAGTGTTACATTCAGAAGCAGACAATGAGTGAGACTGCTGCCTATTAGGACTACCATCAGTGGAACTGTTTCATCCCAAACCTGGAGACTAGCTCTATTCTTATGCTAAAAAAATCACAAAATTTTGACTCCAAACTATTGCCTAAAAAGATCTCTCTTATTCTATGTAGGACGTTAAATTCTAACACTGCAAGTGTTACTATATTAAAATAATATAATTAAAGGAAGGGGTCAGTTTGAGGTTTATATTACCTGGTCATTCCACTTAAAAATGGAGAAGGACAAAGAAGCCTACTTGAGTGGAGTTAGCTAACTAATATGTTATTTTCTTAAAAGAGAGGTTTTTTTTTGGTATTATCAAACAGCTAGAGTTTACAAACACCATAACTGTTACCAGATCATGCATGGCTCTGTAGAATTATCTAATCTCCAAACAGGAGCTAAAAAAGACTTTCCCAGCAAGCTGAACAGCATCTAAACAATTCAGTGAGATCTCAAATCACAGCCTTATTTTTTACAATGTCCTAATTCTTGACAACACTGCTGAACTAGCACAGCCAGTCTTTCTGTGAAAAATCTTCTAGCAGTGTCACAGAAAGGAACAGCCTGACCCCTAGAAGATACTCTGAGGGAGGAATAGAACAGAAGAAGGGCTCAGGCTGTGCATACCAGATTGCAGACGAATAAAGACATCCTCAAAAGGGCTTCAGAATTAAGTGGTTAGTCAAAACACTCTGCAGTAAGTTCCCTCATTCTAGTGTAAAGGCATGTCAGGGGAAGAGCAAGAGGTGCCTATCAGAATGTGCATCAACCTCCTGAGGCACTGCAACAGTCCAGTGAGAGAAGAGACCTCATTGCTCTTCTTTTTCTATCCCGTATGAGGCAGGATTCACCAAGGGAATGAGATTTAGTTATGGAGGAAGAGTTAGCACACATAAAACTTTAGAAAATAGTATTTGCATGAGATTGTACTTTCAATTTTAGTGATTTTTTATTCCTTTATTCCTTAAGAGTAAGGGAAAAATATTTTTGGACTAGTTGTAGTTTGGAAAAAAAGAAATCATAGCCTTCTAACCTCATTTTCAGAGAGCAGACTAAACTCTCCCTACTTTTTTTTTTCTTTTTTTTTTTTTTTCTGTACTTAAGAGTTTGACTTACACAATATAGGTATATAAAAAGGTATAGGAAATTGCCAGCTTCTGAAAAATCAGACAAAAAGGAGCTTTTTGGGAAGTTTTCATCCAGGCTGCTAATTTTTGACTGGACATTCCCCTTAGTGCAGTATTTGATATTGTTATGACCAAAAACAAAAGCTTGGGCATGAAATTTATTTACACATTTATGTGTTACATTACCACACATTACCAGCTTTCACAGATGAAATAGAATCTGAACTCGGCACTAAAAATAGAGCTGGAACTCATTAAATCAGTTAAAAAAAATTACAGGATAGCATCCCTGTTGGAAAAACTGAATTTGATGTTATCACCTTTCTCAAGATAAAGTGTTAATGATTCCTCTTATGAATTTATGATTCCTCTTATGAAACAAACTTAAACAATCTGTTTTCTCAAGCACAGAAGAAAATTATTTCACATATAATAAAAAGAATAAAACCAGGACAGTAACAGTAACATTTTTCCCAGTCTACCATTTGGTCAGTGCATTTTAAACCTTTTCAAGACTCTTAAAAATGTGCAATAATGTTTGTCTAAACACATAGGGAAATCTTCAGAGTAAAGTCTCAGTAAGCCAGACTTCATTCTCAAAATTTTCCTGATTAAGGTACTGATGATTTATCCCAATATGAATAACAATGGTACATCTCCATGCTAATGATGGAAACTGGTTTTTATGAGTATATAGGTGTATATATGAAAATTATAAACAGTACTATCAGTATATTACAAGCACATGTACACATGTATAGTACCTATATATGCACTTACATATAGAAGTTTAAAGCACAATAGAATACATACAACTTAAGATATTAGCAAAATATGCAATATAAAATCACAGCTAAGCTATAAAATTACATGCTCAAGCCCATTACGAACACAGACTGGTGTTATTTTGGCGACTGTCTCACAAAAACTTAAACCACAATATGCAATAGCACCAACCAGGGATGTAAAATTATTTTGCAGCACAGCTAGACTGTATGCCAGTTTACAATCTAGAAGAAATGATTATAAAGGTAAAGAATAATTTATCAGAAACTTTCCCCCATTGGAGTTTAGATTCCATATAGTATAAATAGATGATATTGTTTATTATAGGGTAAGAACAACAACAAAAAAAAGAGTAATCATAAAATATTCCTGTTTACATCCTTGGATCTCACTTTATTTTTGAATATATTTTATTTACCTGGATAAAATGGATGGTCTTTAGGATTGGGCCAGATCAGATAGCTTTAAAAGAGAGAATTGGAATCGGATCTTTAAACATACATTTATTTACTCAGATGTTTTTCACTTTATTTATCCAGCATACTTACAGTTTGAAAAATCAGCAAAATCCTTTAGCTGTAATAAAATATGCATTTTTTCCATCACCTATTTCTTCTTCTCTTTGGTATATTTTGTGTATAAAAGTGTGAAAACTGCAGTGTACAGTACTTTAATAAGAATGAACACCATACTAATAATTCTACTATTTACCTTCAAGTTGTGAGCCACCTCCACATTACAGAGATTCAACTCATTCCTGAGCCCCTTGCTGAATGACAACAAATGCTGAAACTGCCTGCCTCGGACCCTTCTCCAGTGGTAGGTAAATATCAAATAGACTTTAATTATGACTTATTGTATCATGAAGTTCACTATTTAACTACTCCAGTCCTGTGTGAATTTTAGTACACAATGTTTAAGGCAGCACACACAGTACTCAGTTGCTGTCAAGAGAGAAAAAAAAAGCCAAAATCCACTAAAATTTGAGCCAAAGTATATTAATACACAGGACAAGAAGAATATGAAAGTCTTTTCCTCGTATCTGAAAAGCATATAACCAGCAAAGAAGTAGCAAACTTATTACAGCTTGCCTATTCCATTATGTGTATCTATATATATCTAGATTCTATAGTGACAGGCTTCATTAGTGATGTCATGAGTATACAATTTAACTCACTAAGCAGCATGAGTATTTGCAAAAGCAGACAGAAATAACTAAGAGTTTTGTTGTGTAAAGCAAAGTTTTTATGCAGCTAGGAAAATTTCCTACACTGCAGAAATAATTAAATGTCTAAATTACAATTTTGTTTTATTTTGGGTACTTGCTATTGTAACCATTTCTTACTCATCAGTGTAAGAATTTTCTGTGTGAATAGCTGGTCTTTATGAACATTGTCATCCTTTGAATATGTCATCCTTTGAAGACCTGGAGAGGAAGACAAGACTGCACTAATCTCCAGAAAATAGTTATGAAAAACCATAATATAATGAGTACTTCTTATATATTCCTGTTTGAATCTGTTTCTTCTAACAATTTCTAAAGCTATTATACCAGTTCTTCATTAAGGATACAAAGCAAAATTGATATTATTTCGCCATCTTTCCTTTACCTGGCTTCTTAGATGAATGAAATGGCAACATTTAGGCCCCTCATTTTATTTGTCCTTCACTGATGTCTTTGAAGAAAGCATATAATCTTTGAATGATTGCTCTGAAAAAGAAAACAAAATATCTTTTTTTTTTTTCCTCATATTTTTGATCAACAGGAGGTATTTGTCATTACAATTCTTCCTATTTGGTCACAGAATACCAAAAATTATTCTCATTTCTCCTTGAAGTTAAGAGGAGGACTGTCTACATATCTTGAAGTCAAAGTGAGAAAAAATCCAAGAAGCTGAAAAACCCCAGAATATTTGGGGAATTTGTGTGCATGTAAAGCTTTGAAATAAAAGAACCACAAATGAAACTTCTTGGTTCAGGAACTAAAATACATAGTTGCAGGTTTCTGTGACCTTTTCACCAACTTGAATTATGGCTATGAAGCATGAGAAGAAAATGAAAACACTGGTCAGGCTGCCAGTCAAACTTTGGCAATAATTATGCAGAATTGGCTCAAACACATGTCAGATTCCATAATCTTATCCTTATTCTGAAACTGTCTAGGTGTAAAACCTTCTAAGTCCTGCAAACAAGTCTTGAGAAACATTATGTCTCATTGATCACATACTTCCCTTCCTAAGCAATGTTTATATTTCCTGTACTTCACACATGGCTAAAACAAATATTTTTGGATGTATGGATGTATGTGTCTCTTGTGCAGAGAAGACTACGTATCTGAGCAGGATGTACATTTCTGTGGTACCTATAGGACATTAGAGGATCAAATGCTTGACTGTAAATTCATGTGGATAGACGACTAAAAGAAAATAAAACCCCAGTATGCTCTGTCACTTACTTAGAGGTCAGTGAATCAGTGAACCTCAAATCAATTAAAATTTGGTGAGCTGTAATGTTCAAACCATCAGCACTTAAACATTCAGGAAAGTGTCTGCATTACAGGAAAGTTATTATTCAGCCACCACTTGTCAAGTCTGATAAATGGCCATCCCTTTTGGCTTACTAAAATGTATTACCACAGGCTAGAGCTAATATTACCAGACAGAAACTGGTAAGGCTATGCCCTACGTGGGAGAAAAAAAGTAACATGCATTTCTTTGTATAAAGTAACAAAGTGAGAAGCAATAATCATTCACGTGCTATACACATTGCATATGGAGACAAATACACTGATATTTCTTAACTATATGAATAATTACCATTAAGTAAATGAATAACGTTTTTAGAACTGTATGTGTTGTATACTGTTACAACTCTTCATTATGACTTCACTGTCTCACATATTTAGTTTATGAGATGTGAAAAATGATGTAGCTGCATCTTATTAAATTAAATTAGACACCACATGTAGTTTAAGCAATTGCTGTAATTATACTGTAATTTCTAAAATATGTATAATAGGAATACACAAATGCTATAAAGCTCATTTTTATATAAACAGAGTAATTAATACAGGAATCTCAAATTCTCCTGACTGTCAAAAACAATATGCTTGCAAACTTCAGGAAGGGCTGGCACTGTGTCTTCAAAGACTTTAGAAGAAATTGGGTAATCAGTTTTCAGCATAATGAACATATGCATAGAGCATACAAATGAAATTCAATATGTATTATATAACAAACACTCTAGGATATGAAGCTATGATTCACCATTTGTTTTTTCTCTGCATAATAAAGACTAATTGTAACTGTGCTCATTTGAATTGGAAAAAAAAAGTCAAAATCTCGCTACTAGAATGCAAAATGTTGGACCACTTCTACCACATCTGTGTTTTATTTTGATGGTCAAATTTTTACCATGCACAGTTCAAGCTGGACAAAATTTCAGAGAAAACAGGTAAGACTTGGTGTATGAGCTAATACTGAGCTTTTCCATTTTCTTGGAGGGAACATCACCATTACTTTCACCAGTGTTACATCAACTTAAAAGTGTCCAGTACAATAGGAAGTCAAAGCATTTGTGTATATTAGAAGGCAAATGACAGCCATTTAAAAGGGAATTTGTGTACCCAGGCCAAAGAAATTATGAAGGTGATGGATAGAAAAGGAACAATACAAAAATCTCTCCTGTATTTTATATTATGGGGTCCACTTCACACATTGTACAGGTTCATTTGAATAAACACTGTGTTAGGTATTGCAAGTGAAACCCCACTTGTCATTACTTAGTCAACCATATTTCTGAGTGCTAATGTGGAAACACAGAGATTATCTTGCATCTATATTTTCTCTTTACTGTTAGCTTTCAATATGTCTTTCCCATGAATCCACACTATCAGAGTTGTGCATTTTTTCTAGCTGTTGGAGCACTTTGAGGAAAATGACAGCAGTTTAGACTAATTTTGTAATGATTTTCTTCATGCTGGCCTAGAGAATATTCATAATGTTCATTTATGCTGGTCTCCTCTGACTACATTAAGACCAACAGTCCTAGATACTGCAGTCCAATTGCTTTTTAAGTTCTTTAGTAGAGACTAAGGGACATTGACAATAGGAAATTTTTTAATGTTTGCTGTACAAACTGTTCTTGGTTTTCTATGTAAATCTTTCAAGAATTCATGCTTATAGAGAAATTTTCCTTAAGCAAAATGCAGAGAAACCTAGAACTGGTTACAGAACTTCACAGATATTATACATTTCTATATCTCAATTAGTGACAGATAAGCTGTATAGAAAAAAATACAATATATGAAAATTTCCACAAAAATCTTTCAAAAAAAGGAAATGTTTTATGAAATCTGGAAAATAGACCCTGTAGCTTATTTCTGGTATGAATGCTGTTTTTAGGGAGAAGTACTTTATAATAACTTCTGCCTGATGATCTGGTAGAAACCAAGTTCCTGAAATCTCATTATTATATTCACTTGTACTATTTAAATTGAGAAGTGTCCTTCACAAGCACACATCCTATTTAAAAGCACTGTCTGTTGTAGTACAAGGGTTGTACACCAAACAAAAAAACAGTCATCTTTGTCATGATTTTATAAATGTTAACCATGTTACACATGAGAAGTGTAACCAAACTACTTGTAAAAACTCATACAAGATGTGTGTAGCAAAGCCAAACCTAAGACAATCAAGTTGCAAATCAGCGCCTTAAACAGAATATGAAAGAGAATTTTCAGAAGTCTCATTGTTAGAAATCCATCTGTGATCTCCAGGATCTCCACTAATATTGATCCTGGTTTCCCTCTTACTTGGTTTACCAATTCAGCTGATCTTTTAAAGAAAAAGAAAGACAGAAAAATCAAACCAATCATCTACTTATTTCTGCAATCATATATACCAACTGTATTATATCCTAGATAAAATTATGTGAGTTTCCATAAAACTACCCATGCTTTGTAATGAGCTACATACAACACAAGACTATTTCAAAGGATTTTAAGGTTAAAATCTAAAATTAATACTAAACAACTACACAGCACTTTCTTTTTACCAATCTCTAAAAAGGAAGTGTAATTATATCTGTAATTCATGAAGAAGGAAGTGACTTGACCAAAACTGAGGAAAAAGTCAATGAAACAATATCCCACTCCAATGCCCTACTCAAGAAACATAAAAGTAGGGCAAGTTTTGTTCTGATGGATAAGTGATAATCTGAATGGGAACACTCTAGTTTTACCTGAACCCCTTGTGCTTTTGTTCTTTATTGATATGCCATCAGACTTACTGTCAATTGGAATCACTTCTGATTTGCTTCTGGCAGAGGACAAAAGCACAGAAAGTCATCAGAGGAAAACAAAAATAAAAAAGGAAGCTAATACATTTTGATCTTACATCATCAGCTTTGAAAAGACCTCTCTGGATGGTCCTTGATAATTCAGTACTGTGTGACTAATGAATAACAGTTTAATCTTTAGGAAGAAGCTTGCCAACATTTGCAGGATACTTGAGGGTAATACTAGAATATTTATCTGAGCACTCAAGACAAAGCCCTCAGTCTGCTTTCTAAGCTCTCTTTTTCCTGTTTCCCAGAAGAGACAGTGATAGACTATTTGAGACTCCTTGTATTCTGTTGGAAAACAAAACATTTAGAACATCTTAATTCACTAGTATCCAGGAAAAGGTTTTGCATGGTTATCTATTTATCTTCCTCTAAAAAAAACCCACACTGGTAACTGTTTAATATGTGTTGGTCAATATTGAGCAATGAAGAGGCGTGGTTGACATGCTATGAAAATCTATAGCCAATGGGCTTAAATTCACTTTACATCACATAACAAGACAAAGTATACACACAGAACACAGTCCCACAGCTGGATTTTAAACAAATGGCAATCCATTAGACAGGCTTTTTTTCCCCCTCAAAACTTCTACAAACTTCTCTTCTCATAGATTTCAGACAGCCTGAGGGCAAGCAAGGTTGCTGGTCAATTTATAATCAAGTTTATACCTGTAAGGCCCCATGAGGCTCTAAGACTCCAATGAATGTCCATTTTTTTTATGCTGCACTTGGGCTTTTGAGACCCATGTCCTCCAGGTGCATTAATGCTGTCTGAGACTCATTAATATGGCAAGACAGGAATTTTAAGTGATGGGCTGTGAGATGTTGCACTCATTTTAGGATTCTAAGAGGTAGTTTCACTAAAGGTCTCTGTACAATTAATTCTGCAGTACTCTTAATAGAAATATGTAACAAAAATACAGCAGAGACAAATTAAGGTCAAGAAGTAAAGGCAATTCCAAGCACAGTATTAAAAAAGAGAAAGAATTCAACTAAGGGAAGAACAAGTTTAGTATTAACACTTACAGGTAACTTCTCAGCAATTCACTTTCATCCAGCATTATTCTCTCTTGCCTGTTCCTACTGATACACTTCAAATGCTTCTTTATTTTCAAAACAAAATATGGTTCACATTATTTTCCTCCTCCAAATCTTTCTCAGTACATTTCTTACCCTGTTTCATTAGGAATCTCACTGCCATAAAATCTTCTAGAGAGAACAGGATTCATTTTTGGAAGAAAGACAGTCAACTGAACAGTTACTGTCACAAGAAACTGAACACTTTCTGCTGGATTCCAGGTCTCCCTTTTTAACCAGTTCAGAGGAACAAAAGCAGCAGGAACCATAACACTCAGTAAAGAATTCACAAAAAGGTACACAAAGCATTAAAATTGCAGCAAAATATTTACTGACTTCAGAGTCCAAATTAGCTGAGTGACTGAACAGCTCCAATGGATTTCAAATGTTGCCCTTAAATACAGCCTTACTTTATGCAAAATCAGGAATCTTATCAAGACTTTACATATTTACTCAACTTGTGTCTTCAGAAGTCTTGTAGATTTTGGTTTTGGAAGAGAATATTCACTTGAGGATCCTAGAAGAGAGCTAAATACCGTTTTACTCATTAGGGAACTTACAGTAGGAAAGTTATTAATGCTGCTGAAGGACAGAACATATGTGTTGAAAGACAAAGGCAGATGTAGCAAATGGAACTTTTTACTTCTTGGCATAAACCACCATAAATACATAGATATGATCTCCATACATATCAAGTCTTTTCCACAGAAAAATACAGGTTGGGTGAAAAACCATCTGTCAAAACTCTTGCTAAAGTACAGCTAATTTCAAAGAGAAATAAAATTGGTCAGTCTCTCGTATTTCTTCCAATTTTCTTGATAAACAGCTCTGTAGTACAACATGCATTATAATATCTCCTTTTCCTCTCAGACAAAATTTTTTAATAATGCAGTACATGGTCTTGGTACTTTCTCTGTGTGAGCTGCCAGAAGCTTTTTTTTGTAAAAACAAATCTGAAGACCACAGCAACAATAACTTTAATGATGATGTAGGTGAGAGGGAATCAGAAAAGAAAGCAAATGGTGTTTTAATTATGAAAATTTAACTAGGATAAAATAAGCAAAACACAAAAATAAACCCCAAAATCAAACCAATCAAACAAAAAACCCATAATCTCCTAAAACACAAAACAAAATAAAAAAAAAACCCCAAACAATAACCCCTCCCCCAAACCAAACTAAAATCCCCATCTCCCCCCAAAATATTATTCTTCTGTCCTGTAAAATGACTTTTGCAAGTAAAAAAAAAAAAAAAAAAAAGGGGATATTTCTGTAATGCTTTTGATCTTACTAACAGGACATTATCCACTGTCTAAGAAAAGCCAGAACACAAATAATATTAATCACATGTTGAGTTTCACTCTTTGTTTCTTCTTCTCACAACCGCTTCTGCCTAAGACAGTACAGGCAGTATGTGAGCTATGGATGTACTGAGTCATTATTGACTCATAATTTTCCCCTTGGCAACAACTCAGCTACGGAGACTGTGACCAATGCCTCTGTACTGTACAGAGGATTCAGAAGCTGTGCCAGAGATCAGAAATCTCTTTCCACATAACTGAATCATTTTCAAAACTGTCTTTGAAGCAGGATGAGTTTATTTTCATAGTAAAAGAGTTTAAATTTGTACATTTCTAATTTGGCAGTAGAGTTTACAGGCCAAAACTCAGGGTCTCATTGTGATTGCTCTCCATCCTTCATCCGGAAAATGCACTTCCTTCAGCCCAGAGCTCTGTCCATGCACAAGGCATGTGCAGGAAAAGTGCTACTCATTAACTGCTGAAATATTTTCTAATATCATAGAATCACAGAATATTTTGGGTTGGAAAGGACATTTAAAGATCATCTTGTCCAAATTCCCCTGCCATGAACATCTTCAACCGCATCACATTGCTTAGAGCAGCATCCATCCTGGTCTTGAACACTTCCAGAGATGGAGCATCCACAATTTCTCCAGGCAGTTTGTTCCTGTGTTTCACCACCTCCATTGTAAAAAAGTCTCTAGTCTTATATCTAGTCTCTCTCTAGCCCTCCTTCAGATAAAATAATTTCTCCTTGTCCTACCATAACTGCCCCTGCTAAAAATTTGTTCCCATCTCTTTTATAAGCCCCCTTAAGATAGTGAAAGGCCTTGATGAAGCTTTCTCTTCTCCAGGCTAAACATCTCCAAGTCTTCCAGCCTTTCCTCACAGGAGGATCATTTTCATGGCCCTCCTGTGAACCCACTCTAACACGTTCATGTCTTTTCTGTGCCAAGTGTGCCTTAACAGATACTTCTACCCTTTCTGAGGAAAACTAATCTCATTTCTGCTCAACTGACTATCATGCACCACACGTTTAAAGAGACTGCTCAAGAACACAGACAAATGGCCACTGGATAACACTACTGTATTAAAAAAAATTAAATTTTTATGTTCTTGTTTAAAATATGCTTGCAGTTCACACAGCTGTAGCAACCATAACATTCACAACCAGCAAAATTAATCTCATGTATCAAGGTAATGACCAAACCCTTAAGTTGATATATAATACTCTCCAGAGTCTTGAGAAATGAGTAGCACATCGTTGTACAAAATATATACATGTAGCAGACAGAAGCTTGCATGCATACAAGAAATTTAGTTTTAAAGCTATGTATGAGTGAAATTTTCTCCAGAAAAGAAAACACTGACAAATGTAGGTTAATACACTAATGAATGTATGTTAATAACCAGTTACTACATCTTTTAAAATTTTAAAATAAAATACCAAACAATAGACTTTTATTCTATTTCTTCTATGGATTAATATTCTAATTTGATGAGATTTGTTAATGAAGCATTCCTATACCAAAGTCATCATATTGGTAAAGAAATTAAAAATTTCTCTAAATAAGGATGTGACACCAAAATTATCTGTGTAAGAATTTTCTTTGTCTGGAGTTTCTAGATATCATCATAAACATTTTCTCTCCAGTATCTGCTTCTCTCTGCTCTCCCACACATTCAGCTGCAGAAGCAACCAGCCATTTACTGGCATCACTGTTTTCTCCATTTTGAGTGCACTCACATAAAAGCAGGACAGGCAGCATGATCCATAGTTTCCCTAAATATGAGGGATGGCAGGGGATAACTGGCAATGATGAAAAGAGAAAAAGGCATGTGAAAATACAGACCATGTGGGATAGTAAGAGGCCTTGGAAGCCAGTCACTAGAGGTATCAAGGAGAAGGCAGTGGCCAAGTTCAGGACTTCAGGGTTAGTGTCAATATTTAGAAAGGTAATTTTATTTTTTTTTCCCTTAAAAGACTGTACTCTTGCTACATTATAGATGCATATCAATAAAAAAGAAGCATTCTATAAACACATAACTTTGCATCTATCGTAGCAAATGTACTAAGATATCATACACATTCCTTGGAGACTTTACTGGTCTTTATAATGCTCCTCCCCCATGAAGAATACTGAAAAGCTTGTTTTACAGGAGATGTGAAAGCAAAGGAACCTCTCAGCTGTTTGCATAAATTCATATCTGACACCAGATATTTGAGTAAGCAAGCACAGAAAAGGAGAGATAATGTTGAATGCAGACACTTTTACGGAAAAATCTCACTTCTTTGTCCATTGGAAAGCCTTTATATAGCTCAGTAAGCAATCAGGGAGAAACTTTATTGTGTCTGGAGAAACTTTATTGTGCTTGAATCAATAGACATTAATGCAGTGCATTTCTGCCTCCTACGCAATCATCTTGGCTGGAGTGACTTCCATTCAGAACTCCTTTGTCCTTTTCCTTTAATTTCTGGCTTCAACTAATTTCTTCTCTCCTTTCTTGTTTGAATGTTTACATTCAATTAAGGATTTTCTGCTTTATTTATCAACAGTGTTTGATCTAAATTACAAGAATAACCAACATATAGTCAAGGGCCATTCAGAAAGTCTCATTAGCTTGTTGATTATTTGGGAGAAGGTTTCATTACCATGTAAATAGAAATAGGTTCTTTACTCAGACAGACTAATGTTTAGTGTTCTGTGAATTATGTCATGCAACAATTAAACTCCTCAAAAGACACATAGCATATGACATTCAAATAATACAGACTAGTTATTATTGCCACAAAGAATAAGAGAATAAAAATTTTTGTTGCAATTTTTACACTGTCACTGACTTTAGTATAATATAGCTTAAAAGCTCAAATTCAGACTGCACAACAAATAGATGGTAACAAAATACTCATTTAGAATCACTTCTTTACATGGCTTTCTTTATGTGTTAACAATAACATACAAGACACTCTCTACTGATGTTTCTAGAAGATTGCGCCACAATTCATTTTGGTCCTTGAAGAATAAAGGTCAGGCCTAAGCTAGAAAAACAGAGAAATGAATCGTCAATCCACTGAGAATACACCAGAGCAGAGGAAATATCAGCTGACAAGTTGACACTGTCAAGTCCTAGACTGGTATGATATTTACACAACCTACTTTATGCAGACTTTAATTGGGCTTTTCATTTATGTGCTCTGAAATGCCATGTTAACTCCTGTGTAATCCTTCAGCATTAAGGGACTTAAGCCATTTAATTTATGTGCTTAGATTTTAGTTCTTCATCACACCTTTCACTTTGAAAGTATAGAAAACTCTGACTAGTAAGACAGAAGAGAAATAAAAGTGAAACCTTTCCCACTCTGCCATAGCAGTGAAAGTTCTGCCCCAGCCTCACCCTCCAGCGTAATTTCAGCAACTCAATTATTTTCCTGACTGGGGCAGCTATATGTGCACAATCTGTGTTCCCAGGAAAATGTCTTGATTCTGTCACTCTGGGAACCTAGTTCTATTTCTTCTACCTGTTTTTAGCAGTATTCCTGTCCCTCCTGTGCTGTGTCCTCACTGCTTGCCTTGGCATTTACCTGAAGGCTCTGCATAGCTGCTGCTTGCAGCCCAACATCACTTGAACCTTCCTATCTTTGAGCATGCTCTGTAGGATACCTCCATCTCTCCATCCCTCAGGAGCATTTATCCAACCTTGCCGTTCTCTTTCGTATGAATACCATACAGAAACGCACAGTACCATAAAATGGAATATAAATTATTCTGTTCACAGGGGGAAAAAAAAAATCCACTTCTTTAGAGTGGAATAAGCAATAGATGTTCACAGCTTGAATGTGAACAAAGTAAAAAAAAAAGTATCAAGTTTCTTCTGGTTGGTATGCGTGCATACATGACTATTTCCAGTTGACACAGAGCTGTAGATTTTTAGTCACTGGATTACTTTAAACAATCAATGTTGATATCCCATATTGAATAAGATGAACAGCTAGCCAAGCAGTTTGGTCAGTCATTCAGTTCTACACTTATTTGATTAAAAGAAGGATGCAGAGTGATCTCCCAGACACACAACATTAACATTCAATCAATAACCACTTTAATGGTAGATGGACTTCTTTCTTCAGGCCTCTTCCAGTTGCATTACTGTGGAATTGCTATTTGGATAATGATTAATATGCTCAATACATCAAAGATTAATTCTTGTTTACGCTGGAAGATGCAGCATTACATATTTCCATACCACAGTCTCTGTCCTCTAGTCATGCTCCTTGACAATGACAGGGTTTTGATTGCTGTCAGAATAGTCTCCATGTTAAACAGGGATTTTATACCTGTGGTAATCAGTAAGACAGAAAATGTTTATAATGCTGTAATTTGGAGGAACCTACTTATTTTATGAGTTCACGGAAACATTAGGGTAGGGGCTGAGCAGATGGATAAAATAAATGCAGATGTTAATCCTTTTCCCCCATATTTTTTTCTTCTGCTTCTTATGAAGCAAGATTAAGAAGGCAATTTTTATAAGACTATGGTTTGGGTAGAAAAAGAACTCTGTTCTTAGCTCATCTTTGTTGAAATACAGTGGAAACACAGACTCAGATAGTAAATAGATATCCAGTTCTTAGAAATACACCAGATTTAGGAAAAAATCACTAAGAGACATGCACATTTGAATGGCATTATAATACAAATAATTTAAAATATAATAATTAGGTTATGTTACCGAATTTAAGATTCCACTGGGACAAGTGAAACTCCTTCCCACTAAGACTTTGTAGGGTTATGACCTCCTTAACATTCCCTCTAAAACCTCATCCACTCAGATTTATTAGGGGAAAAGAAAACAAACAAAAACCATACCAAAAACCATTTGTGTTTAACTAAAATGTTCCTAAGATAGTTAGAAGACCATAACATTTTTTCATCAATGTATCAACATTAGAAAAACTTTTTTGATAGGTCAAAGTGTAAGATTTGAGNTTTTTTTTTTTAATGAAATTCCTTGCTAAAACATACATCACAAATAATTTTTAGGTTCATGTACTAATTATCTGTCTGGCTAAGGCATCAATGGCTGTATTTTTATCTGCCAAATTGAGCCAATGGGATGCTGAGTCCTTGTGTGAGTGACCTTATGCCTTTCAGCACAGCCCTGTCTCTCAGATGAGAAGAAATGGTTTGGTTTTGAAAAGCAACACACTGAAATGACTTTGAGCTGAAGAAGAAGAGTAAAAAGAAATAAGTTCCACAGCCAAGAACCACTCCCTTCAAAGAGTCCTGCTTTCTTCCCTCACTAAAACCAGAGTTTACAACTCATGTGAGAGCATCTTGATCCAGGTTCTGCACTCATCGAGACAGAATGGAGAGGCCAGCTTCATGTAGGGAATATGGGATTATATGATCCTACTGAGAGCATGCAGAGCATGCAAGGCCATATTTGCAGGCCACATATACCTGATCTCTACTCAGTGCTTGAGCTCATCCAGACAGGGTATCTTTAAGATGTATGTAGCATAGTCATGCCATTCTCTGATACAAGCAGGCAGAAATCCCTTTTTCTAATGAGAGAGGATGAATGCAACTGTGGCAAAAATCATTAAAACTCTTTAATGTCCATTCTGACAGACTTACATTAAGAGTTTAGCTAGAAACCAGGTTTGATGCTGACACATTGTGTTTATGTCAGTGCTTTTCTGAGCCACTAGGAATTTCACTCATGATACAAAGTTTCCAGGAGATAGACAATATTGCCAGCAGTACCAGCTCCCAAAGCTCAGGATCCACATATTCAACTCCAGCAAAGCTTTAAACAGCATGCCATAAATATTACAGTTTATTATAGTTTAAAAGCTGATCATCATTGCAGAAGTTAAGACTAATTGGCTCTTGACATTGTTGGTGCCAAGATTTATCCCTGAACAATTTACAGCCTTTTGACATCCACTGCAAAATAAGTTTTTTCTGCCTTCTAGTCTAAAATAGAAATACAAACTAAAATTATAACTAATTTTTGTTTTCCACTAGCTGGACATCAAATACACACCATCAAATTAGGATTTTGGAATAATTTTCTTATCATGATCCTTTTCATATGGCCTTTGTATTTAAAAAGGGGAACATGGAGGTGGAGAAAATAAAGAATTATCTCTTCTCTCTTTTTTTCAAACACTGTTGGACAACTACAGAAAACCATGGTCATCGTTCTTTCTTAAGGAAATTCAGGAAATAGACTGATGTGGGCAGAAAACTGCTGACAATGACAGGATTACTCTTAAAAGTTCAAGGAATAAAGGTCCTCTTCTCATTGTGGCTTATTTAGGATCAGAAAACAGTGTTTATGCATGTCTTTAAAAATAGATTCTTTTGACAAAGAAAATGGGCTTTATTTTAGGTCTGCCTGATTTTTAAAGGGATGTTAAATAAAGAAAACAGATCAAAATATTGTTAATCTTACATGAAAGAAGATACAAACATTACTGAATGATAACTAATCTGGCTCAAGTTTAATGAAAAAATACTAATATTAATATTAGTGACAAAATATTAATGACAAAACACTTTCCCACCCAAAGTATTCCCCACCAAGCCTTCCTATTTCTTCCTTCTCTTTGACCCAGATGTGATAATGGCTTCACACGTCATTGTTACTGTGCTTATTGTAACAGTTAAGTATCACTCAGTATTTCAGAGGTGGAGGTAATATTCACTTATGGCTTCAAAAAAATTAACTGGTTACAGCAAAACCAGAATATTCATAAGAATATTGTTTATATTCATGCTCATTATTAACTCCAGACTTGATTTAAATTTGCACTCTTTCATGTTAGTTGACTCAGAAAGAGCTTGGCTTGCTTAAAGCTCAACTGAAATGTCATAGAGAGGCAATAAAGTGACAATTTTGTTAATATTTGTCAGAAAATAAATAACCAGGCTTAGTGTCTTCATCTTTCTATATCACAGACAGGACTTCATCAGATCAAATCCTCAACAAGACGTCAGCCTCAACAAGAGCTAGTATGGTTTTTGTGACCATTTTTATGGGTTTATTCCTCATTATCTTTGTCATGCATTATGTTAAGTGAAAGAGAGTTAAAGGAGACAAGTGAGCTAGAGCAGAATTAAAGGTAAGCAAGAGTCCAGATAAGAAATACAACAAGAGTGATAAAAGGAGAGGGAAAAAGGGTGCATTGTCAGCAAATCAGTTGTGTTAAATATAACAAAAAGTTAATTATAACAAATAAGGATAAATGAAGATTGGACTTTACAGCATTATACAATTCAGGAATAGGAAAAAAACGTGTATAGTTGTGCCTCTTCACATTTACATTGACAATCCTTCCTGCCTTTGAAGATGTAACATATTTGCATTGACATGCAACATTCTTACTAGAAGGTCTTTATATATGCCTAATCTCTAATGAAATAAAGTCCTGTTTGAATAATTACAGTAAGAGTGAATTCTTTAAGTAAAGAGGCAGAACAAAATCGTTAATCTACTCTTAATAACAAACCTGCATTCTGAAATTGTTTGATGAACAGTAATATATAAGTATCCCCAGTCTTTAATTTGCTAAACTACACACTGAACATCTTTTGTTAGGAAGCAACTGTTACATTTTCCATTCAATCTTTTGCCTTAATGGCACAGTTGTGTGCCTCACAAGACTTACACAAGAATGAAAAGAAACATTTATTAATAGATATGTGGCAAAAGGCCAAAATCTGTCGAACTATGTCCAATAATAGAGCATTAATTGAAA
The DNA here is from genome assembly GCA_013400315.1 of Bombycilla garrulus. Taxonomy (NCBI): domain Eukaryota; kingdom Metazoa; phylum Chordata; class Aves; order Passeriformes; family Bombycillidae; genus Bombycilla; species Bombycilla garrulus. Next base: position 618,496 of record VXBU01009727.1, on the reverse strand, counting down.
ATTTCCCAGATGTTATCACTTGTGAAGAAATACCTGACTTATCGGCAGACATTTTTTCTAAATATCTGTCTATTCCAAGTACATCAGACCCCTGAGTTTACACATATTTTCAAGCAATAGATGTTGCAAATAGAGGATGGCAAGTTGCAACTTCCTCCTTCACTTGCATTCATCACTGGAACTTTTAATACTCACAGTGCATTTTGATCCTTTCTATGATCCATACCTCCAAGACAGAAGTTCACTGCTAACACCAGAGCATGACAGTCCACTACCAAACAGCTAGTGATGTTGGTTGTAAAGGGATAAAGGAACCAAACTGCGGTGCAGTGTTCTTACCCTGTCCTTAGCTTCCAGGCAGTACCCTAACGAAATGAAGAAAAGTGACAGAGACAGATGAAAACTCAATGTGACAACTGCTTTTAGAGGCAGGCTGAGCCAAAACAATTTAATGCAAGCAATATTATGATCAATAACACCTCCAAGGCTTGCTCATTCCATTATCTACAAGTCTGTGTGGCTCTACGTTTTTTTTTTTTTTTTCTTCTTCCTTCTTACTATTTTTTTTTGCAATTTAAACTGTTTCAGACTAGTG
>VXBU01009727.1:565062-617683 GCA_013400315.1 Bombycilla garrulus | reverse complement strand
AAAAAAAAAAAAAATTGTGTAGTCCTCTCAAACTAAGCAAAGTCATTGGATCAAACTGTAGCTTTGAACACTGAACCAATGATATCAGCATCTAAAAAAGTAACAGAAACTGTCATGCAATGTCACATTGTAAAATGCAAACTGTAACCTATTTGGCTACCATCCCTACAGAATACATCTTTTCAATGTCACTCTTTTAGCAAAGCTCCTTTTTTATCAAATGTCAGCTTATTATATTTCGGGTGCATTGGTAATTTTAGTTAAGTCAAAACAATTCAGGAAAAAAAATATAATTCTGGCAAATTTAGAGGGACATGTCCTATTTTTTATGAAGTCAACTTTTCCTTATTGCAGAATGTAATTTTAAATTTTGTATTCAATTAAAAATAGGAGAAAGAAGTACATTTAAAATGACAACTGTCTTAATTAGGGAAATCTTCCTCTATGACCATTGAAAGATCCTCTTGTTGAGAGGGAGATGCACTTGACAAGCATTTCAAATGTTGTACCATCTACACAGTTGACTAAAACCACCTGATGTTATACAAAGAGTTCCACAAAAAGACTTTGTACTTAATTTCTCCCCTATCTTTCTTTAAATGAGTCGGGAATTCTTGCTTTATGTAATCAACCATGCTTGATTAGACACACTGGTAAATAGTACAGTTTTCTGATCTGCTGTAAATGCATTCAGTTTCAAACTTGTTTGCCTTTACCTAAGTTAATAACAAAATTGCAATATTGTCTCTCACCATGTGGCGCAGTTATTGGATCATGTAGTCAAAAAACCCTACTGAGATTACTCAATTTGATAATCTATTTTAGGCTTAGATAGGTAATGGAATGTTGTCATGGAGATCAATAATTAACATATCTACATTTGACCTGTGCTTACCAATTGATAAAGCTATAGCAAAGCAAAGCAATCTTACAGTTGTAGTTCTGGAGGGAAGCAGCAAAAATGCATACATCTGAAAATGGCATAAACTGATTAGAGCATTTTTTTTTTTCCTGGCTTTATAAGTCTTTGTAAGGACAAAAGAAATCATTACTTTTTTATCTTAGAACTGCATTTTAAATGACAATGAGGAATCAATGAATTTGCTGAGGCTGAGTCCATGCCAGGCTAGAAGCCTGCATTCTAATGCAATCTATAAGATCTTTAAACCAGAGACATTGTCATAGCTCTAGTCTGAAAATAACATCCACATCAGCTGACCTATAGATCTGGATCTATAATAATCTATTCAAGTATCTGTGCTGATCTTCATCAACAATTATTTTATCTTAAAAATAAAGAAACCTGATGGCTCTTCTCAATTCCCTATGGAAAGAGGCAGGAGTACTTGATTTATTTTAATTATTAAGGAATAATTAATATGAAGAACAGTGCAATTCTGAGAAAAGTAAGAGCACCCTGTATATTACATCGTCGTCTCTTAGATTTCCTGTTTGGAGGATATGTAGATTGCTGATGTCTTCATTCTTTAATGGACAGGAAAATGTAAACCGATTTTTCCTCTTTTTAGCTTCCCCAAAGTATCTAGAGCCATTTGGGTTAAATACTGAAGTAAAAATAATATCACTGCTGGTGCTTACTGTCTCTGTTTCAGCCTATGACAAGACTGATATGTTCTCATTGATAGACCTCAAAATGTATTTGCAAAGGAAAAATAATTCACTTGAAATATTTTAATATGTCCTTAAGGGGAAATGAAAATCAATATTCTGCACATATTTATGCATATTTATGTGAGCTATCTGGAAAAAAAATATAACTTTAGATGACACAAAGTCATTGACATATTAATTCTAAGTGGAGGCCATTTTGCAAAGAAATTAAGACCCTTAGGTAGACTAGGTGCACTTGAGATATATACATGTTTATATCATTTGCTATATCCTATATGTATAAATTAAGAACACATGTAAAACTAGTAAAGAAAAAGAGTGCTCTAAACTGTATGGGAAGGATTTAAGAGAGGATAACCAGATGATTCCTGCATGTAGTATAATGAACAAATTAAAAAAACCTACTTGACTCAGGTGTACCTGAATAGAGGGAAGATCTCCTAAAATTCCAGAGGAAATATGACCTGTGTAAAGAAGCTATCTGCAAGATAATTTATACAACAGTTTGGTAAGTTCTGCAGCTGCCCATGGGGTTGATCCAAGGAAACTTGTTACATAGTGAAATACTAAGAAAAATCCCAATTCCTCTAATGAGAAAATCAAAGAGATTTTGATGTGCAGGTACGTGGTTTGGCACAAATATTACTAAGAAAAAAAGTTCCTTTAAACAAGGTAATAAAATCATAAGGACAAATAAGTACAAGCTTAAAATGGGAAAAGTAGAGCTAAAAATGCTGTCATCTTGATTTTGGCATGGATAATTTCATCCTGTTTTGACATCAGCAACAGTGGGCTTTGATCTCTGTTTAATTGATTTCTTCCAAAATTGAAAAGTGTTAAGGCATTTATCCTTGTTTCTTTCCTTTTAAGTACATTAGTTAGTTGCAAAAATTATATTTACTTACATATTTATGCATCCAATACTATATTATATTGTTTCTGTCATAAAATGCAATTTTTATTTTAATAATTAACAGTTTTCTCATCTAGAATACCTTGGGTTGCAAAGTATTAATGATTACATTATAATTTCTGTGATTACGCATCTCTGTTATCTTTTATTTAATTGAGTGGTGTCATATTTATCAGCTAGGCTCTAAAGAGCAGCTTGTCCTACAGGAAATGCCAGGCCCTTCAAGAAATAGCCACAAATGTCACACTTTAAATTTGGCTCTCAGTATGAACTTTTCTGCAGCTCAGAATTGTTTGGATGATTATGTGGTTTAATTCATCATTAGCAAAAATATCACTCTGAAACTAGAGAACTATCATTAAAGATGACCGAAGATGGCTCTGGCATGGGACATAAGGTAGTTTGAAGGAGGCAAAATGCTATTTACATAGAAAACTACAACATTTAGAAAGGGTCTAAAGCCAAAACGATGACAAACATAGTTTAATACAATTCCCCTTTTCTCCCCCCAAAACAGTCAGGTCACAGTCAAAGAGATTCTGAGACATTCTGAAGGAGACTATGTGGTCTGCCTGAAGTGGACAGGTTGGAAATTGCAGCAACCAACGTCTTATCACAGTCATCTCAGGTCCTCATGGACTACAAACAGCCATCTGGAGAATTTACAGCTCTTGATTCCCAACAGAATAGAAAGTTGAGTGAGCAAAGATACAAACACGTACTTCTCCCAGGAGTCATCATGAAGTTTGACCCGAATGGATCGTTTATGGAATGGTTGATATTAAATACTCTCCAGTGGTGTCTGAGAAACATGTAACATATGCCTAAACCAAACACTGATTTCTAATCAGAAGGATTTTAAATGGCTTATTATTTTGTGACACTACTCAAGTTGGCAAAAATCACAGGTATAGAGTTGCTCCCATTGAAACACACAGCTGTAGAGAACATGATACAGTGTCTTTAAATGTAACTACTTGTTCAAAAAAGTGATGGACATGTTTGACTTTCTTCTCTCACCATCAGGATTGGCTTCTGATGTAATCTTGAATGATCTGATTTCTTGCCACAGAGAATAATGGGCTTTACTATTAAAAATATCATAGTATGCAAAACACTAATATGAACACCAGTTTGCTGTTCAGCAGTTCAACACTTAATTTTGAAGGATCAATCATTTTCCTAGAAAGATTTGGAAAGGCCTGTAATGACTCTTTTTCTAATATAAACTGTGAAGACAGAATATAATGTTTTAAGTTAACAATAAATACTCCATACTGATATGCCCTCCTAAATAATTTCCCTTGGGATATTAAAAAACCCCACACATCTCATGCAAATTTTAAACAAAAAACAAACAAAACAACAACAAACAAAACACCAAAACCAACCAAACAAACAAAAAAAAACCAACAACCAAAAAAAACCAAACCACCAACCCAAAAAAAACATACCACTTGCTGGGGAAATGGAAAAAGTAAATGAGTTCTTCATTTGAAAGTGAGAACAGCTGTGTACAGGATGTAGAAGATGCAGAGTTGCACTGTAGATCAGTTGCATAAATGGTAATTTTCTTCCTAATATCTTTGAATAAGATTATCTATCAACTCAATATAACTGTTTCAAAGATTTAGGTGTAAAAATAATGGAACAATGTTTGGGAAAAAATTCTAATTCTTTGACCTATTTTCACCTGTATCACTGTGATATTTACCTATGCTCCATCATTATCTGTCTTATAGAATTGACAGTAATTTACAGAAATCTGTATAGTGCTTGAAGGCAAAGAAAAATGGGAGAACAATGCTGGGTTTACTTATCTTAATACTCTTCCTGCTGATGCCTCTAGGAAAAACAAAATAACCCTTTTTGTTTTGCCTTTTGGTACAGCCTAGATCTATTTCTTAGGCCATTAATGTAAATACTGTCACCAACTTCGAGAACTTGGGAATAAAAATTTTGCAGATAATGAGTTGTACCTTGAAATCATGGTGGTAATTTTTTTTTTTCTTTTTTTCTTTTTTCTTTGTTTTGTTTGTTTTTCCCTGAATATAATGCTAAAGAATAATAGATGTGAGTGAATCATTGTTATTTCCTAATTTATCTAAGAGATTATGCATTTGTGAGGCTGTTTTTCATATTCCTTTGTTCAAGTGTGTCAAAAAAAAACCCCAAAAATGTCTTTTCTAAATAATTGTGTTAGTTTTGTTTTGTTATTTAAGCTTTACTTGAAACCTCCCTCTTTAATACAAGTCAGAAAAAAAATTGCTAAATCCTTTCTTAAAACCTGTGCCAGGTTTCTTAATCTAGTACATTTAAAATTTGAAAATTGTGTAGAAGTGTACCCTAACTAGATATTTCACACTAACTATCTGTTTTCATTATTATTATTTCTATTTGTGTTGCTAAAACTTCTTCCCATTTTATAATGCATGATGCCAGTGCATACCTCACAACTGCTTTCCTGATCAAGTTGAATTCTGAAAGTCTTCTTTCTCATTATGATTAGGCCTAATTTATAACATAATAGCACTTAGATCTTACCTATAGGACAACTTAGCTCTCATTTACTAGTACAGATTTCTTTTAAGGAGTTATTTAAAGACTTCTTTGTATCTGATAATATAGTGGCACTTTAGGTTTGTTGATCTTGGTTTTCATTTTAGTTAGTACCTGGTAGCGTCAATAAAAAATTACTGAAAAATAATATTTATGCTAAATTTTTCTTTCATTACATGTCAGAGAATTAAAAGTGTCTATTGTGCAGATATCTGGGGAGACATGAAGACAGGCACAGATGTGTGAAAAACCAGTACAATTGGAGGTACAACCGGAATTGAGACAAGCTTACCTTTAAGTAAGTTGGAAACAAAAACAGATATGGAGCAAAAAAGATCACTGTGAACTCTGACATTCATTGCAAAAGTGAGTGCCTTTAAAAGGATGAATTAGACAAGTCTCAGACTGTGATTTGCTGCAGCACATGATAAAAAAGATTGAGAATTTCCTCATTTCAGCCGTATCTCACAAAAAACCCAAAACAAACAAACAAGCACAAAACAAGCAACAACAAAAAACCCCACACCACAAACGAACAAACCACAATCTCCAAATCAACCTGCTACACCTGTATAAGTACATATTTTTTCCATGACAGACACTGTAGAAGCTGCCACAGAAGCACTATGGAACTGCTAAGGGAAAAAGAGGTCTGTCCTATGGAAAAAAACCTCATGTTATACAGCATGCAGAATAGCTGAAAACCTGATAGATGAATTATACAGAATATGGTGCCTGAAGAATTTATCTTTTAAAATAAGACAGCCTGAATACATAAACCTGTGATTGAGTACCAAAATTTTCATTAGACCTCAGTCTTCTCTGAATTTTAAACAGAAAATAAACCAACAACTCACTAACTGAAAACACAGCTAGAAATGAATTATGGGCTGATATCAGAGATCACGAAAAATAACCACTTGCTCTATTTTTCAAAAACAAAAGAAAAAGCATTGATAGCAGGGATTAATAAAATAGATAAAGGAAACAGGTGTGATAGATTGGTAAAAACAATACAAAGTTCACATTTATGCTTTATAAAGAAACAAGGATTAATATTTCTTTCAGATTTAAACGGCTATAAGGATGTCAGGTTTTGCAACTCTTGTAACAGCCAAACAAAATTGTCAATCGTTTGAAGATGCATAATCTTTTTCTAGGGACAAAGTGATTGGGTTGTTCGAAACTTCTAATGACATATTTGTTACACACTGATTTGGCAGAGACTCTAGTTTACCAATAATTGCACTGTGAGAGCACTAAATCTAAACATTAGCTAATAAAAAGCACTCCCAAATAACTCTCCAGTCAAACTGTTTAATTTCTGTGCTATGGTACTCTTTCTGAGCAAAATCTCTTGATGTGAGATAAAGTGTTGCTTTGTTCACTATTTTCCCAAGGCTGTCTTTCAATTAATTCACTGTTGTCACCTGCACCTCCTCCCTGCACCCCTGCAAGGTTTGCTCCCTCATGGTGTCTCCCCTCTTGCCCCCTGGGTTTGAGGAGAGAAGCGGCCTTTTCCTGGTGTTTTGAGAATGACGCTTGCTGTCAATTCACTGTTTCATATGCCATATATCATTAGCATTGGTGTATCTTGATGGAAAGAATTACCTGCCTGGACCCCAAGCCAGAGGTCTGTCTTAACCAAGAGGCTCACCATGAGCTACTGGTCTTGCTCCTAAACAAACCAACCTACCCCAAAAAACACTGAATTGCATTTGCATTTTTGTCCTGATGTGTTTGCTGGGCATACAATAGCTCTTTATAATTGAGCTGGCCAAGTAGATACACTATATACTCAGGCGGTGTTTGTTGTGTTCTTTCTTCAAAGACTTCAAATTTGCTGATTTGTTTACACAGCTTGGGCTACATAAATAGTCAGATTATACACACAGCATTATTTCTGACCCTTCATTCCCTTTAATCCTAAAATCCAATTTGTCTTCTGAGTGTCCTGGTAGATGGCAGAGGAGAAAATACAACATTTCAAAAGAAAAAAGAGGAAAATAGGCAATTAAAAAAAAAAACAAAAACAAAAACAAAAAACCATTTTGTTTTCTGTCCTCTTATATGTGTAAAAAGCCCAGAGGTTTAAAGACAATCTAGTATTTAGGGGCATAAAAGTTGTTTCAGAAAAGAGACATGACAAAGAGAGAGACAATTAATCAGCTGTTTAACATATTATGTGCTGATATTTGTCTTATTTCTACATAGGAGAGGATGTTTCAGATCAAAGTTGGAGTGGTCAGCAATTTTTGTCTCTTTTTAGAAGCTGCAAAGTGCAAGAATTTTTCTCCCTCATTTCTTCTCTATGTATGAAACTCTAGCATAGATTTTTAGTAGATATAGATAGTCAAAAATGCCATCTTTTTATGTAGAGCACAGCATTTCTGAATCTGAACCAGTACCTTATGTGTTGGTCCTGCCGATGTACTGTTCCTAAAAACTTAATTTTCCATAGGATTTTGGCAATTCCAAAGCACTATGCTGAGTCTTTATTCCATTTATTCCATTTCTTTAAAAAATATTTATGCATATTTAAGAATGTTACTTGAAAAAATTGTAAGTAAAATTCTGGTTTTCTGTCACTGAACATAAACAAACACAAAAGGATAAACTATTACGGTAGAAATGTTCTCCTTTTAATGCTAACAAATGGACTTGAGATAGAAGTAATTTTATTCTGTAAATCTTTCAAACAGGAAAAGAAAATATATTTTAAGTATAATTGACAAAAATTTGCATGCACCCACATAGCACCTTCATACATTTCTCAATTGATCAAGAAGGACACCTATGACACTAATGTTAATAATGACGTTCCCATCAAATTTCTTTTTGCTTGGCACTGTACAAATCTGGAAAAAAGGACAGCTCCCAACACAAAACTTTAATAGTTAAAAATTCAGTATTGTAGTTAAGGTTTATAAATTATTCAATATAATTCCTGGCTCTTAAAAGATTGCCATGGCAATTAATTTTTAACTTATTCTCTTACTAGAAACATTATTTAGTCTTGTAAGCAACCATATGTTCACTCAATATAGGTTGGTAAACTCACTCTGCAGCTTCTTTCTTTGGGTATGATACTCAGTTGGAACAACTTCCAAAACATATATATGGTTAATAGAGTATGAAAACAGTTGCACCCTGTCAAAATATTTTATTGCACCTTCCAACCTTATTCCTTCACTACGGGATTTCTATAAGTATTCAATTTTAAATATATATATATCTATGTATGTATGCATGCCTGTGTACATATGCATGTACATATACGAATATGGATATACAGGGTAAAAGTCACAGTGTTTCACGTTGAAAAAAGAACTCACATTAAAAAAGTAAGTATTCCTTCAAGGCTTTTACAGCTCTAATTCTTACTTTATATTAGTTACACCTATTATGCTGTTCCTTTCAGAGTTGCCACCTGCAGCAGTTTTACATCAATTGTTTTATAATTAATGTGTCAAACTTGGCCTTTAGGATTACTGAGAGATTTACCTATTTGATTTCTACTTGCTTTGCAAAATGGAGTACTTCAAACCTGAAATGAGCTACCAGATTTAAGCATTCTGTGCTTAATGAGTGAAAAGCCACCTATGAAGTGAACCTTAACAGATTCCTAAAGTCATGGAATAAATGAAAAAAAAAAATTCAGAACAACTATATGTGACTACAAATTATCTAGCACCCTATGAAAATTTTTTATCTCTAGACAGAGCATCTTCAGTAAAACATGAGTTTTTCTCATGTGAAAAAAACTCATTAGTGACACAAGGTTGGAAGTTTATTGTTGGCTAATCAGTGTTGTAAACTTTATTTTTCTTCCCCATCCCCACAGTGATTTCAATTAATAAAACCAATATTTGTATTCTTGTATTTTGGAAATTAAGGCTTTAGTAAAATATTGAATAAACATTATTTTTTTTTTCTTTCTCTTTTTGTTTATGCATTCAGAAAGCACCTGAATTTATTTTTCATGGTTTTTTTTGCACAGAGTACAAATGAAATAGTGAATTCATCCTTATGAGACTGTGAAGACAATCCACTTGCAATAGATAGAGCAATTTCATTTCTCTTTTACATTTAAATGCAGAATGGGTTGGATCCAATACTACCATTTCACTTAATTCTCTGCTTCTCATCTCTTTAACTACAAAAAAAATCTATATAGTGTGGGTGTGTGTCTATAGAAACATGTTCACTGCATAAATTACACCTGAAGGCAGAAAATTACACCAGAATACAATAAATCATTCTACCCAAAAAAAGGTACAGTGCATAGAAAGCGAACTTATCCCACACATCAACATGAGCTCTCTTAGCTACAGCTAGACTGTAAAACTGGCTTTCTATTATGTCAGTTTTTATGTAATTAAAAATAACTGACAGTGTCTAATACACATACTAGAGAACTGCAATCACAACATGAGTGAGCAGAACATTGCATTTTTTTTCCTCTCAAGGTTTGGATGTCTGTGTATATGGGGAGGGGCTACTTTTTTTCCAACATCATTCTCTACTTTCCTGACTGGATATAACTAAGCCCTGAAATCCTACTAAAGGTTGTATAAGCTAGAAAGAACATCTGTCCTTGGCCTGTAGGTAAATGGATGCAAAGTATATATGCTGGCCTTTCAAGGAAATATAATACTAACATTTAAATAACACATACTATTCACACAACAACTATGATTGGAATCAGATGACACTCAAGACCTCAACAAGAACTCAAGGAAAGAAAAAAATGAATGCTAATGATGACGTATAACCTCTCAGTGAAAATTAGTTGATAGCTCTGGACGGAAGAGAGGCAAATATGAGTGTTAAGTTTTTACAAAATGTTTCAAAAGGATTTAAGGAACTTCAGACTTATTAATACATATTTACAACGATAAAGAAAAATTAGTAAAAAAATTGTGACCATCAGGGTGAATTCTGCACTTGGAAAGGGACAGCAGTCTTTTTACAGAAGCTGATGTTGCAAAATGTGTAGTCACCTGACTTTTCAGCACATTTTGATGAGAGTGACCAAGTTCTTGTGTCTACCTTAGATTTCCAAAAGACTTTAAGATAAATTTCTTTACCTCAGGCTTTTAAGAAAAATAAGCAACTGCTGCATTTAAAGATATGAATTCAGACCATTGTTGTAATGAGCTATTTCCCATAACGGAGGGGTGTGGTAGGGGTGGTCATCAATGGAACCCCTCCAGAGCCTCTGTTTGAACTAGTTCTGGCCCCTGTTTTGTCTGATATCCTCATCAATAACGTGGGCAAGAGGCAAGCAGCAAGGTGAGCTGGTTTGCTGATGAAGATACTGAAGAGAACAAGGAAAATTGCAAAGAATTGTTGAAGCCTCTTAGGGGCTCAAACAACAGAATGACAAAATGAGACATGAAAAACATTATAGAAAAATAAAGGTGCACATGACAAAAAATAAATCTACTTCCATAAATAAAGCAATCAACTCTGGTTTAACATAAGGAGGATCAGTTTGGTATTTGGAGAGTTTTATCAGAAAATGTACAAAAAAACAAATCATTGATAGGAGTGGGGAGCAAAAGAGCAGAGGAAAAATCCAGGAGATCGTCCTGCTGTGGTATAAATCTAATTCCTCCCATATCCTGTGAAAAAAAAAATAAAATAAAAAAGGAGACTATTGTTTATTACCAGTAAAGGTAGTAGCAGCCAGACTCAAAGTAAATAACTCACTGTTCAATAGCACTCCTTGCTATAGGCAACTGTGAATAGAAAATGGTATATTATATATACTCAAAGGTTACTAGGCAGGCAAGTTGCTCAACAATAGCTCCTGGTATCCAAAAAATTTAGAGAATGGAAAAGTACCCTCTTTTCTTCTTCCTGATATCTTTTTAGCTGAAAGTCATAGTACAGTTAGACCCTTAACTGAGGCACTGCAGCTTATGTAAGTGCCATCATCTGAGTGTTGCTTCTGTGTTTACCCTCTGCCTTTTTCCTATGTGTTGGGACTTCCAGTATCTGGGACACCATATAGGACAGAAAAAGTCACACTAACCTTGCAAATATTCAGAAGAAGTTGTTTGCCACTAGGATAGATTTGATTTGTAATTTTAAAACAATCTAGACCAACAATCAAAAAAATCATGTAGCATAAAAGATTTGCTGTCTACCAACCCAGTTTGTTTATTTATTTATTTTACTGAAGTATAGTGTATACAAAACCAGCGTGATATATAATTTATCATATATCTTCTTTCAATCTTGAAATAAATTGCAAGGAAGATATAAAACAATTTAATAGCCTTATTTTGAAATGGCTTGTGGCTCCAAAAAGAAACTGCTAAAATAATATATGGCCTTATGATTTGTCTTGGAAATAATTTAATCTTTATCTTTCATACATTTCTATATTTCCTGAGATTTTAACAGTCAGCAAACTCTGCATAAAACACATGAAGGCAATAACTACGAAGGCTTTGCAGTGAAACTAGTTCTGAGTTCACTTTCTCCATTCCAGACAAAAACAGTGTGCCTAAAAGTCAAAGAAATACTGTTTAGATTCTGAATGTGAAGCACAAGTAAGCTGAAATACAAGTCTCAGGGTGAAGAACACTTAAAAAACATTAGAATCCAGAAGGAACGAATAAAAGAAATCAAGACATTGAAACTATTGAGTCATTACTGATTGGGTTCTGCACTTCTCTGAATTAATTTTCAATGGATTTCCCTAAAGAGTATGTTCAGGATAATTTGAGTTTGTTTCTTGCCTTAGCATCTGCCACATAACTGGCCTGAAAATGCATTCTGGTAACTTCTGATTTATAAACGGGTCTAATTCAAAAACATTCTATATCTCCCTTTACGTTTGCACTACTAGTTCAGCATCTTCATGCAGACTAAGCTGGAGAAATATTTTTGAAGATTTCATCCCACTGTTTTTCCGGTTTTAATTTAGAATTTTTATGTGCTTAGGGAAGAAGAAATATTTATTTTTGTGGAATGATTTTTAAAAATGCTTTGTTTCAGTTCCAAAAACCAAACCAAACCAAAATTAAAACCCAAATAAACCACGCTTTGTCTGGAGCTGTAGAAGGAAATTTTGCTAAAAAGTCTCTAACGTGGAATAGTGAAAGTGGGGCTGGAAGAAAAGAAGAGGCAGAAAAATGAGCTTTACTGCAAGGAATAAACAGCATGATGTTGCCAGCACAGAAAGACATTTCCAATATAGTCTTAGAGAAGGGAAAACATCAGTTCTCTAACTGTGTGTATTTGACTGAAGACAGTATTGCGCATTGCCTTTTGTTGATTACTTAGCATGTGTAAAAGTAAGGTGATGACTCTAGGTGATCTTGTTGCATGGTAAGACTGATATCCATGGCTCCTTACTTGCTTACCAGATAACTAAGAAAGGAAATAGGGAATATCTTAGAAAAATATAAAACCAGATACTCAACTGGAAAGCAGAGAGAATAATCAGTGAGAATAATAGCCTTTGGGTGAAAAAACACAATTCCACACAATGGTTCACAGATAAGAAACTAGTGGACTAAGTCTAGTTGAGATTATTAGCTTAATCAATCTCGGACATGTGCAATTGTAGAAATAAGACTGAGGAGGAGGAGGAGGAAAGGCCAATGAATGATTATGTCACCTGTAAATAACAGGAACTCCAGAAAAAAGAAAAAAATTGCAAAAGCACTAGACTTAAGACCCTTATGTGAATTCAGACCTTATTTCATCTTTTCCTTCTACCAAGCAATGCCAGACACAGACATATACTACATTGCTATTGTGTCTCTTTAGAGCTGGACTGTCCCTGACCTGGTGAACCAGGTCTTCAGTTGTAACTCCTGCAGCGCAGAACCACCTCTCAAAATCACCAGGTGGTGCATAAGCTTTAACATAATGCACAGGCAAAAATTTATCCTGTCCGTGGTCTTTATTGCAATGTTAAGGCTCCTTAAACAAAAGAAAGCAAAGAAAGTGTGCACTCGTCATTCATTGAAACGGCATTAATTAGTTATATGGAATTTTTAACAATGGGAAGAAAATTTGTAGTATTAATATGATTGAAAAATAAAAAATCCCCCTTTCCTCCTGTATTTTACTAATTATATTTTCAACCTTGGCTTCAAAATACATTTCAAAGCATGAATGTCTTTGCATCATTGTATCACAAATCTTGTAACAGTATCACCTGCTATAAAATAAGTGGCAGAACTCCTACCAGAATTATGGCAATTCCGTGAAAAAAGAACCACAATCTCCTACCTTAAAATATTGTTTTATCATGAATGTAAAACTTAATACATATTAATGAGCTGTTAAATTTCTTTGAAGAATTTGATTTAGCAACCTTGCAAAATAACCACCTAGCTTACATCTAGCAATGTGATGAAGTTTCTGCTAAATGATTGCTAGGTATTTTTGTCCCCAAAGATCTTTGAATAATAGTATTTCTGAGGTATTACTTGACTTTTGTTAAAATAAAATAGTTTCCGTTTTCAATATCTTTTTATTTTCTTTGTGAAAACAAAACATCCCCTGATATACTTCTACAAACACTAATAATTTTCAGGGAGTCAATAGGTTAATTGAACAGTAAATCCACACCCTGACATGGGTAAGGATGCCATTTACTCCACTCAGACTCCTCAGGTCCCTGTCCAATCTGGCCTTGAGCATTTCTATGAGTGGATCAGCCACCACTCTCTGGAACCTGTTCCAGTGCTTCACCACTCTAAAAAAACTTTTCCTAAGGAGAGTAAAGAATTTGTTCCTAACTTCTAATCTTAATCTGCCCTATCTTAATTTAAAACCATTGCCCTTTGTTCTGTCACTATCTGCCCATATAAAATGTTCTTCTCCCTCCTTTTTATAAATCTTAAGGTTCTGAGAAGGTGCTATAAGCTCTTCCAAAAAGCCATCTGTTCTGCAGGTTGAACAATTTCAACTGCCTCAGCCTGTCCTCATAGAAGAGGGGCTCCAACCCTTCATCTTCATAGTTCTCTCTGGACTTGCTCCAATAGGTCTATGTACTTCCTATGTTGGGGGCACCAGAGGTGGATCCAGCACTGCAGGTGGGGTCTCACAAGAGCAGAGTAGAGGGGCAAAATCATCTCACTTGACCTTCTGACCAAGCTGCTTTTGATGTTTGGAAATGTTTGGCTTTCTGGACTCTGAGTGCACATTGCTGGGTCATGTCCAGCCTCTCATCCAGCAGCAACCTTAAGTCTTTCTCCACAGGGCTGCTCTCAGTGACTTCCTCTCCCAGTCTGTACTCATGTCTGGGATGGCCCCAAATCAAGTGCAGCACTTGGCCTTGTTGAACCTCATGAGGTTCTCATGGGCCCACTTCTCAAGTTTGTCCAGGTGTCTCTGGATGGCATCCCATCTGTCAGGTGTGTCAACTGCACCACTCAGCTTGGTATCATCTGCCAGCCTGCTGAGGGTGCACGTGCTCTCACTACCTGCACAACTGATAACATTATGAAAGAACACCGGATGCAAGGCAGGTGCCCTAAAGGACACCCTTGTCAGTGGCCTCCACCTGGACATAGAGCCACCAACTACAACACTTTGGCTGCATCCATTCAAACACCAAATAGTCCACTGCTCAAATCCATGTTCTTCCCATTTGGAGATAATGGTATCATGTGGGACCATATCAAAGGCCCTACTGAATTCTCAACAAATTACTTTGGTCAGTCTCCCCTTGCCAAACATTTCTGTCACTCCAAAAGCTGTGCTGGCTATCTCAGATCATTTCCTTGCCCTTTGTGTGCCTTACCACATCTTCTAGGTTGATCTACCCCATGATCTTCCCAGACAGAGAGGTGAGGCTCACCAATCTATAGTTCCTTTGGATCTTCCTTTCTTCCCTTTTTAAAAATGGGAGTGATGTTTCCTTTTTTCTGTTCTATTTCTAGCTGTTAGATTTTATCCATTAACAAGAGTGGGCCTTGGATATCTTCTGCCAAGTCTACTCATGAATTAAAAGGAAAAGAAGGAAACATTTGTCTTATTTGTGTACATTTATAGATTAGCCCCTTGAACTGTACAAAGGAAAACAATTTCTTAGCATAGTTGTGATTTTATTGCCAGGGAGTTTTTTTTGTTAAAATGTATGTGCACTTAGCTATCACACTATACAGCACTACTTTTGATTAAAATGTCATATAGTTAATGACTGCAATATGTTCTTAATAATTATAAAAACACAGAATATTTTATTGAATAACTCAACCAGTTATCCCTCAAGTATTTGGGAAGGTTCATTTCTTCCCAAATAGTTACAGACTGTAATAGATATACAATATTTAAATGTTTAAGAGCTCATCAGTAGCAACCTGGTAGATTATTTTCAGAGGTTTTAGTTACATATTATAAGAAAAAAGATAAATATATAAATTACCCAGTATGAACAAGTGCTTTTATCATTTCCCTGTTCTTTCCATAATTTTGTGGTTTCTACTCCCCCATCTCCTACAGCCTTGATGGGACTGTATATACAACTTACTGCTTATTCCTCAATGTATTCAGCAACAGAGTTGTTGGAAGGTAACATAAGTATTTAATTTGAAGGTGTCTCAACAACTACAACAACAAGAAAAATAATAATACAGCTTTTCTGAACAAGACTGCCTTCAAACTGTCAAATAACTCCAGTATCACTGGAAAAGCACTATCCAAAGACATGAGTCATTATGACACAATCATTCCAGGTGTGTCCTCATTTTTCTGTGACACCTCTAGTTTTCCACAAAATTACAAGTTCTGTTGTAGCTCCTTGTACACAGACACAACCTGAAGACAGGAAGATACTTGCCAGCAAATAGATTATCTAGGATCTTCCCTTAAAACATGCATCTCCAACGTGCTGTTGAAATTAGCCTTCTAAAACAAGCTTTTCAAACATTTCTCAGGTTGATATTTCATTTCCATTTCTAGTTTTCATTGCAAAGATATGACAGGTTGACTTGGGTAAGCTACCAACAACCATAGACTACTAACCAGCCAATCTCTCACTCCCTTCAACAGGACCATGAAGGAAAATAAGACAGAAGTACTCATAGGTTGAGATAAAGACAGGGATATTTCTGGTCAATTGCCACCATATGCAAAATTGTCCTGATTCGGGGAAAATTAATTTAATTTACTGTCCATATTACACAATTTGATGGCGAGGAACAAAGGCAAAATCAAAAATGTCTTCCTTTCCTCCAGCTTCTCCCCAGGGCGACCTTCACCCCTTCATTCACAATTCCTCTGCCTCCTCCTCCTCCCTGAGCAGGGATGGGGAATTAGGGGCTGCAGTCAGTTGTAAGAGCTTCTCTCTGTTACTCTCTCCTCCTCATGATCTTCGCTGTTTCAGCCTGAGTGTTGTCTTGGATCTGGCTGTGTATAACAAGGGCAGCACCAGCTTCTCCTCACAGCCCCACGGACCCTCACTGCTCCTGCCAGCATCTGGGACTGTGCCTGGCACAACAGGAATACTGTATCCTATATATTCATACTTAACCTGTATCTATCTTATATGTGCAATTATATGTACACACACATGAAAATACGTACAAGTAAATAACATGGTTTAATAAGTCTTTGTCAAAAAACCCTTTGAATTCTTTCTCACCTATCTCGGAAATACATTTCTAATAAGCACATCTCCTGAATTTAATATGCTTATGCCATAATAATCCTTCAGGAAATTAAAACAAAACAAAACAAAAGAAAAAAAAACAAACAAAACAAAGAAGAAAAAACAAACAAAAAACCCAAAAAAACTCCACACACCCAACAGCACCTCAGGTTAATACATATTGCTTCAGTTGCCTCAGAAAATCATCATTAGGAACAAAAGCATTAGACTTTAATATATGGACTGCATTAGACTTTAATATATGGACTGAGACCACATAGAATGCTTGCTATATACCTGGCATTTCTGGTTATTGTCTAAATTCTTGTCTTACTACAATGGAGAACATAATTTAAAAATTCATAAGGGAAAAAGAAAGTATAATATTTTAATAGAAATCTAGACCTAGCTCTGCTAGAAATATCTTTTTTTCTTCAATTCTTAAGACTGAATGTCTTCCTGTATGGCTTTTTTTTTTTTTTTTTATTCTGTTATTCTCAGTTGAAGGCACTGATTTACTCCTTGACCTCTCACTTTGGAGGGAATAGGTACATGGTTCAAAAACTGTAGAGAATAAAATGTTAAGATTATAGGGGATTTTGTTTCCCTTTTGCCTACCTGTTTACCCTTGACCAGTTCACTTCAACTTTCTGCTGCTTCTCCTCATGCCTGATGCCTTTGTTCAGGCACCAGAAGGAGCAGTTTAACAGACAGAATGAATACTTATTTTAACATGAATTTAAAATTGTACAAAGTTGCTTTACTGAGCTGAAAGCGTATAGCATATTATCATATACTCATTTGGACAGAATTTCTTTCACCATACACAAGAAAAACATATGAAAATAAAAATGACAATTTTTTTATTTTCTCTCTCATAAAATGCCTAATATTTTCCTGCTTACTACAATGCATAAGCTTGAGAAATCTTGTTAAGGCATTTGATTACCTTTATAAACAAAACTTTTTACTTTTTAAAGAGTTTCTGAAGAATCAATTGGGGAAAAAAATTTAGAAGTTTAAACTTCCTTCTTAAAACTGTAGCAAACTCAAAAATGCATTTTAGAGAATATGTAATTTTTTATAATGTATACCTATACATATAAAGTATGTGTCTGTACATAATTACGAACAATATGTAATGTATACCATATGTACACATACACATATACATGCATTTATGATGTCTATTTAATGCTTCAACTTTCTGTCTTCTGGTTTTTAATTTAATCTCATACTTTCTAAGCCAGATTCACTGTTCTGAAAGCTTGATTTTGGTAGTAACATATTAAGATAGAATTCTGGTGCTGTTTATCCATATGGAAATCACAGTATTCCAAATTACCTTTTTTTCCCTCAAAGAATCACATCCAGAAGTTTTGGTGCATGTCAGGACAGGTATTTCTCATTATTTCAACATATTTTTTTAATATTAAAGACAACTAAATAATGTAGTATCACATACATTTATCTACATCAGTGTTGATCCTTGAACATTGCTTGGGAACCTCCAGGAGATCCTGATTACATGAATCAGATAAAATAATAAAACAAACAAAAAACCAAAAAAATCCACAAATTAACAAAAAAGAGAGGCATTAATATTGCCAAAATCACTGTCCTGGACAAAACACAGTTTTTTAAGAGAAGGCATGCTCTAAACAGAAAACCAAATTAAGACACTATTATTGAAAAACTGGCATAACTCATCTCAATTCTATTTTTTTTTTCTAAAATAGGACTGAGACATGTATTTGTGAAGATACTTAGCCTGAAATTACAAATATAAATGGAAAATCATTATTGTCCATGAGACTTCACTTTTATAATCCTAATACAATTCTTTTACTAACATTCTAAGTTTATATTCAATGTTTCTCTTTCTGAGACAAGCTTAAGGAAATTCTATTACCAAACAGCTGATGTATCTACGTTATAGCATTTTCCAGTATCTAGGACTGCACAAGATGAGATCATTAACTTCACTGCTGTAATTATTACCTGTATTATTAACTGCAACCTTAGGAGTAGAATTAAACAGTGATCTGTTCCAGGTACTAACTCTGAGAATGTGGAAAATCCCCAAAGGAAAATAGTTCTGTCACTAAAGGTTGAAATGTTCCCTGTAATTTAGTTCCTTTTGCTGATTTTTCAATAGTGTAAAACCACTTTGAGGAAGGAGACTATACCACTTAGAAAAGGCACTGAGAAAATCCATACTGGTTATCTGTCCCTATCTATACCAGGTAGGCTTTTACCAGGCAACTCTAAGAGAATGCCACTCAAAGGCCAGAAGTGATTTAGTAAAATTTGAGATAGGAGCCTAAAACAATATACATTATGGTGCCTTTGGTGCATATGTCTTTGCTATATTGAGATTTACTTCAGGATTTGCTTGACATTAGGGTTATTCATTATTTGTTGGCCATATAATTATCAGAACAGAATAGACTTTTTTTGTTTTCCAAACCCCCTTTACGTTTTCTAATGATTTTCATAAAATTGGCATTTTTTAAAAAAATACAAACAAAACCAAGCCTCTGCTCAGAGGTATGCTGGTCACACCTGTCATTCTCTAATAACTTCAGCATAATCTGCAGCACTTCATTTTTTTCAAGAAATACTGTGTGGACACAGAACTCAAACCACAGAAAATATATGGGTGAAATCTCTAAAGGTATCCTAATTAACAATGGCTAATGAACCACTATTCCAAAAAGATCTCTTCTTGATATTTCAAATTTTTAGAAGGCATGAAGATAATGATCATATATATGCTTGAATAGGCAAACCTATATAAACAACGAGGTGCAGAAATTATGCAGACAATTCAGTAAAAAAGCTAGCAAGAATGGAGATCTATAGATATAGAGACAGATTATATAGACATGTAGGACATACTGTAGATCACTGTGGGAAAATTACGCTCTGCCCCAGAACTGTATTTCTGTAACTTTGGCTTTTGTTTAAAAAGCAAAGGAAAATTTATAAAGTACAATAGTCACAATTAATTGTATTTTTTGAACCATCAGGTATGCATGCACCACTTTGACTGGCGCAAGAAGGTGCGCTGTAGTTCCAAGATGATTTACCGGGAAACCCAGTTTTCATTACCTGATTTGATTTTTTTTCCACAATAAGATGATAGATTCATTTGTACTGTCACACCTATTAACTAAAAAGTGCAATCCAATAGCTCCCCCAAACAAACAAGTTAATGCAATTTCTGAAGTTATCCAGTATGGAATAAAAAACTTCTCTAATCAGTGTTTTGATATCATTTTGATACGAGGTATGGAAGATTCCAGAATCTTCAGTCTTACAAAAGCCTACACTCTAACAGGATGCTTCAAATATCCTCACCAAAAAATTTTCCTCCCCAAAATAATTTGTAATAGTTTGTATCATTGTTTACTAAACCACCTACCTAGTGTCTTTTGATGTGTTGTCAAAATATTACATAATTTCTTTGTTTCCTAAAAAACTTTGAATTTTGTGATGACCTGTTTGCAGAGATACTAAGTTAATTGCAATAAGAGAGGCTTTTTTAGACTACTTCTGAGGAAACCTAACATAGGCATTCCTCATAAATATTTACATGGGTTAACTTTTCCAAAATTAAAACCAGAAACACAAGTTTCCTTCTCTTCATGCAACCTCAAATCAATCTGCTTCAGGAAGATAAGAATAATTTAACGAGTTTTTGGTACTTGACCTGTAGGTGATCTGTACAAATCAGCATCAGAGAAGTTGTGCCCAATTGTACGCATTCAATTCCAACCCCCAGCCTCCACCAAAAATGCTCAAGAACCAAACACAAAGACCACCAAAACCTGCAGCAACGAAAACACCAGTCTTGCAAGTGTGTAAGTTAATTGTCACTACATGGCTTCATTTTCAGTTTCAGAACAATTTTTGATACAGAATACCATTTAACCTTCTCTCTAGCATTCAAAATATCCAAATAAGTTTTCAGGGAAATATCAACCTACTGAAACAACCACACCACAAACTTAAAGAGTAAGTATTTTGAATTTAAGTCCAAACTGTGGCATTACAATACTCTACAAGATTCTAGGAAGAAGTCTGAAATAGAATCAAGTGCTGAGAAACAGAATTTTTCTCACACATGGTTCATCATGCAAAGGTAATATCCTGTGTTGACTACAACACAATTTTAAGTGGCATAGATTGCTTTTAAAACAACTTACCAGCTATATGTGGATCAAAAAGAAAACTGAGCAAGACCATAATCTTTGCTATAACCCCCTTTATGCAGATTGCATATAAATAGGAAGGAACTCAGAGAGCAAATCCTTGCTCAGCTCTAAGTTGTATTACACATTCCTCTTACTTATGATTCCTTTGATTATAACCCAGGAAAGAAACTGATGTGTTTGCTTGCATTAGCATAAATTTTTTCAGAATTGCAAAGCACTTAATCTACAGAGAAGTACCATTATAAAATGGCTGATTCATTGCAAACCCATGGCTGCTGTCACTACATATAGTTATACTACTACATTTTATTTCATATAGGTCATATTAATGATTGTAAAGACTAAACTACTTCCTATAACAGAAGAAAAAATCTGATTTCCAGTGTCATCTGCAACTCCTCAAACAACAAAGTTAGAAAAAGTTTGTTCATTAAATTTAATTTCCTTCTGATTCAACCACAAATCTGTGTTGATCTCATCTGAAAGACGCAGGAGCAGTTAGCAAGGTTAAAGAGCTATGAGATCTTATTAGCCATGAATAACAAATGTCAGTGAAATGAAAGCTGTAAATTTTGGATATTTCAAGCTATTGAGCTACAACAGAATTAACTATTTTAATTGGGACTCAGTGGTTTTTTTTCCTCACCATTCTTGACAATTTATTCCTCCTATGGTATAATCAGATGCATCAAAACTTCAAATTCTGAGTAAGGACAAGGAATTGTCCTACCTAGGCGTCATAAGGTCCTTTTAGTGAATTTTCAGATATAGATTTCTCACTCTCCTCTGCAACAGAGCCCATGCATTTTGAATCTGAATTCTGAATCATCCCTCAGAAGTGACTCATAGCCTAGCTCAGCTTGCTCATGTCAGATAAGAAGCGCCAGAGACCAGAGCAGAACAACTGTCAAGGATCATGCTTCAATCACTAGAATTACACACCACTTTTACTAATAATGCCTACCTTAGTGCCTCTAGCATAAGTTGCTTGGTAGCAGGACTTTTTCAAGGGCACTACAGATCTCAGCAGCTTCCATCTGCCAATTACACAAAACTTGGAACAAAACTTTCAGCTCTTACAATTGTAAGAGCTGAAAGTTTATTGGTCTTCTATTAGTTTTCAAACACAGGACAAGTGATATAGCTATATCTGATCTGTGCCCACATTCATTGCTAATTAAAATCCAAACTATGATTCCCAAAACACTACAATCCTAGCTTACTGCAATATTAAAAATTCTGAATTATTTTATCTTTTGATCCTTTTTATTTAATCTCTCATGAACTTCTTTCCTCTAGAGCCTTGACATGTGAAAGAGAACTTTTGTATAGGGATGGAAGAGTTCCATCATCTTGTCTGCTCTGCCAAACCTTATCTCCTGAAAGCACCAAAAGCCAGTTTGGCACCCTCTCCTTTGATCCTTCATTGTAGAATCAGACAGTCCTTATAACAACAGCAGACCTTCCTCCTGCAGGTCTTCCACCTGCCTGCCCCTCTCATGCTTTATTTCTTTCTTTTTTGTTATCTTATCTAAAAGAACAGCTAGAATCTGATATCCAGAGCAAAAGAAACATTTTGTTGGAAGAGGAAAACAATTCAGAACATGCTGAAGGGATGCCTCTTATTCTGTAAAAACCTGAACTCTGTCTTTTAGAACATGAATGCTTCTTGGTTGATTCTGTTGCTCCCCAGCCTCTGTGACACAGCCCTCATAACATATAATGCAACTAAAAATAACCAGGGAGCTAAGTGCTAGTGAAAAACTTGGCTATTGCTTAACAATTTACAAAATTTCTTGTTCGTAGCTATTTACAGTATACCCCCTTAGAAAGTCAAAACCATATTTTCTTTTCAAGAGGGTTTATCTACACATTATTTTTCATTATAGATTTTTCTTCTCCTTTTTCTTATAACAGCAATCAACAAGACTTTGTTTCACTTAGATTCATATTACCACTTCAAAATCATTAGGCTTCCATTTTGCTTTGTGTGCTGGTTTGAAAGCAAAACCAGTGAGACACCAAGTCAGAAATACAATTTAATAGGAAGATGTAAGATACATGCAAAAGAAAAAAAAAAAAACCACTGACAGAGTTGGAATACAACCTGATACCCTGCTAGTTAGGGTGGTGGTAGCAGTCCAGATGAACTGATCTTGCTGAAGCAGAGATCCTGTAGAAGGGTCTGGTAGCTCTTGTACTCTGGAAACCAATGGGTAAGGGCTGCTTGTTCTGTCCCAATCCCCACATTATATCCAGGTGGGAATGCTTGGCTCCTCCCCCTGGGCGGAGCATCTCACAATGGGCTGATGTCATTCTATGAGTCATGTGGTGGGTCCTTAACTGCCCATTAAACACAAATGGCTCCAGGAGGGAGTTATCTATGACTCATAGGGCAAGGCATTGATGGCCCATTAACAGGAGATAGTCCGGGGGAGGAGGCAAGGAAAACACTGCCCCTCCTGATTTTAACAGTACATGAAGATGGAGATAGAATACAGACCTTCTGGCACATTTTTACATTGTAACCTAGGACACTTTGTTTTGTTTTCAATTTATTAGTTACACTTACAGATTAAAACCATCCTATGGTCATTAAATACTGCCTTCTTTATTTTTTACAAAAAAGATACATAGATACAAATACACATATAAATAAATACTGCACATTTATGCATATTAAGATATAATAGGGAGAAAAAGTAATTAGCCATAGAAAGAAACATACAGGCAACTTAGTGACACAACTTATAATTTATTCTTTTACTACTTTTTTCAATTCAGCTATAAACATGTTTCAAAACATGCTTAAAATGTTTAAAATAAAATCTAATGGAGTAGAAAAATAATATTTTCTATTTCAGAATATTTGCCAGCTTTACTGGCATTTTTTTATTTCTTAAAAACACTATGTAATATGAAATGTGCATGCTTAGCAGAGCCATGAAAAGTAGATGCTAAGGCATCCTGGGCATTTATGCTGGTCACCTTTAATAGCGAGTTTCACCAAATTAATCTGAATTTAGTCAAGAATCCTGCTAATGATCCATCCTACTTTCCTGAAGTTATGTGTTGATACCTCAGTACTAAGAGACAAGCCACAAAAATTACTGGACGTTCAGTCAGCAAAATAATCAAACTGGTTCTCCATTTACATAAATCTATTGAGTAAAACAAAGCCATTTTACATTAGTGCTTTTCAGGATACTATAACACACCCAGCCTCCAAGAAGCTGCTTCTATTTCAGTGAGCAATTTAATTTTCAGCATAATTTGCCATATAATTGTGTCTTTAAATTTAGTCAATTCATTCAGTTGTTCACATAATTCTGATTTATTCCCAAGTTCTCATCTTGCAATTCTTTCTTTTTTCATTCTTTGCTTATAATTTGCTGAAGATTATATTAGATTCTCAGATCCCTTGGAAGTTTATGTATCTTATGCACTGAATATTAGAAGTGAAAATATTTTTTTGTCTTATTTTTGCTATAAAGAAGCTTCAAAAACTGTCATTGAAGACTGTGGCAAGAGCAATGTCGTAAAGAAATTTTGGATTGTTATCTGCTATAAAAAAAGAGCCTAATCCTTTCACTACTATGGCCTGTATGTATACTCTATGAAAAAAGTCAAGGAAAAATATATATTTCATTATATGTAACCACCACTAAGGTGTTTAGATTTGTATTCAGTAAAGATGAACTAGGCAGAACAGCCTTACAACAAATTCAATGATATCCATGTGTTATACCAATGTGCTACTTATCATTCAGCTTGATGCACACAAACTGCCCTTGCTATCTGTCAGTTTAGACTGCTCCTGACAACAGGATCTTTACCCTAACAAGACTAGAGAGTGATAAACCTCTGGTCGATTTGTTATGTACAGGACTGACTGAAGCATTGACCAGGTTTCTGTGGCAAGAAAACAATGAAGCATAAATAGGGTTATTCATATTTCAGCTTTTCCTCTTTTGTCTATGTGCAGATAGAGCCATGGCTCCATCTTTTATTATTGTCATAAACTATCTATTTATTACAGTAATGAACGATGAAACATAGATTGTGGTTCTTCATGTCAATGGCTTTTAGTCTTACACTGTATCAGAGCTCAGTGAGCTCAGTGAGTCCTTATTCACCGTGAATAGAAGACTGTTTGTTCTGGATTAAAGCAATAATGGTATGATGAAGCACCGTCATAGGAAGGATTTTCTATTCCTTCCCTTGGTCTGTATGGCTGTTTTAACAGAATCATGGAATTTGTGTTCAGATGTGTTTTCATATTTTTAAATTTACATCCATTGCTTCTTCTCCTCTCACTGGGTACCACTGACATGAGCTCTCCTTCACTCCTTCTCTGTCAAGTACTTTCCCAAATTGATAAGATCCCCTTGAGCCTTCTTTGTTTCATGCTGAACAGTCCCAGCTCTCTCAGACTCTCCTTGTATTGCATATGCTCTAGCTGCTTTTACATCTTTGTGGCTCATCAATGGACTTTTTCTAGTAAAGTCCATATCTTTCTTGGACTGGAGGAACCAGAATTGGACCCGCACTCTCACAGATGGTCTGATCAGTGCCAAGCAGAAAAAAAAAAGGACCACCTTTCTTTATCTACTGGCAACATTTTTCTACATGCAGCCTGATAAGCTGTTGGTGACCTTTGCCGTACAGGCTCACTGGCTGGCTCATGGTCAGCTTAGTGTCCCTCATGATCCCAATGTTCTTTTCTGCAGAGCTGCTTTCAAGCTATCCAACCCCGGTGGGTACCAGTGCCTGGGATTACTCCTCCCCGGATGCAGAACTTGGAATTTCCCACTATTGAATTTCATGAGATTCTTTTCTGCCTATCACTGAACTTGGGTTGAACTAGGTGAACCACACCAAACTGATATATCAGCTACTTCTTACAGTTTCTTTATTGTCTGGAAACTATCTAAGCATACATTGTGCCTAATCATCTAGCTCATTAATGAAGATGTTAACTAGCATTAGCTCCATCCCCAACCCCTCAGTTACTTCACCAGTGACATGCCTCCAACTGGACTTTTTGTCACAGACCATCATCCTCTAGGATCAGCCATTCAGTCGATCCTCAATTGACCTCATGGTCTAATTATCTAATCCATATTTAGTTTTATCTCAGGATGTTATGGGAAACAGTTTGAAAGAATTTACTAAAGTACAGGTAAAAATCATCTGCTGCTCTGTCCTTGTCTACTAAGCCAGTCACTTCTTTGTAGAAGACTATCTGGGTGGCTAAACATGGTTTCTCATTCATAAGTCAACACTGACTACTCCTGAGCACCTGCTTCTCATTCACGTTTAGAAATGGTTTTCAGCATTAGCTGCTTCATTGCTGTCCCAGGCACTAACGTGAGACTAACAAGTAGTAGTTCCCACATCTTTTTTTCTCTGCTTTCTTGAATGAGTGACATTTGTTCTCTTAAAGTGTTCAGGGATCTCTCCTGAATGCCACAACCTTTCAAGATAAACAAATGGCCCCACAGTGACATCAGCCAGCTCCCTCAGCAGTTGTGAGTGCCACCTATCAAGCTCCATGGACTTACATATGCCTAGTTTCTTACAGTTCCTGAAGGCTGATTTACTGGTAAAGACTGAGCAAAAAAAGCCATTAAGTATTTTTGCCTTTAACACAATCTTTGTCAGCAGTTTGTCAGATGCATTCAGCAGCAGGACCACTTTGATGTTCTTAGCTTGGGAGATTTTTTTGTTTATGTTTTTTGTTTGTAGCACTACCCAACCCAAAAAAATTCTTTATGGAACTGCAACTAATTCTGTTTCTTGTCAATATAAATATTCAATGACAAGGTGGAAAAATACCTTTTCCTTACTGTTCCTTTTGCTATTTTTGTACTTGTAAAATTGGCTATTTCCTCCTACATTCCCTGAGAAATTCAACTCCAGGTGGGCTTTGGCTTTCCCATATTATTAGCTTTAGAAGGCCTCTAGTATAGACACTGGTATGAAATCCAATATGAAATAATTTTGATTCCTTGTTGATGTTTATCAAGAGATTGCAATCAGTGCTCACTTTATGCTTAGTATTCCTTGGATCTACACAGAAAATAAAAATGCCCTAGGGGAGAAAATCCTGCTTTTTCATTACAGGCCTGTAACAAGAAGTGCAGAGTACAGATGCACCTTTGTATTGGTTTCCAGAGGAGGTGCAGGTGACATTATTTCCCTCCAAAATGTTTTCTCAAGGGATAAATAGTCTGAAAGACCTTCTCTGATGTATCAGAATTTTACAGTTGTGAATGGAAATTGACTTCCACAATTCAAGTTACTTTAAAGTGAAGAATGGCCATTTTCTAGAAAGGACCTTCAATTGTGTGTTAAAACTCTGAATTCTATTAATCCAACTCTGGTTTGTGGCATTGCTGGTTTATGGCACAATTTGCAAAACTTCCATCCTTTTGTATTCCATGTTTGATCATTATCAAACTTTATTTGTGCGTAACATTTTATTTTACGTTTTTAAGAAGAGAATGTGATTTTGAGGGTTTTTTGCCCATTTACCCCAGGCTTTTCAGGAGATTATAGGTTTTAATCTCTCTGCAATAGGACAATGCTCCTTTGAACAAAGCTCAAAGAGCTCAATGTTAAATATGTTTTGTAGTGTACTATGGAAATTCAAATAAAGTAAGTATATGAAAAGTCACAAAAAGAAAGAATGCAGGTCTGAACAGATGATTTTGAATATGAAAAAATATTTGATTACAGATATCACAATAATAATTTCTCTGATAAAGACAGAAAATGTCTTTTTACTGCTATTAAAAGATGCTTTGAAATTCTATACTCCTGCCTAGTATCTGTTCTCATTACTAACACAATGCCTGAGGAACAGAAATTACACTTTTGCACCAAGGTTGGGATTTTTTTTTGGTTGATGTGTTTTCTTGGAGTTTTTAGTTTAGGTGTTTGGTTTGTAGTGCTACCCAAGAAGATCCTTTATGGAACTGCATGTAATTCTGTTTCCCACAAATAAGAATATTTAATAATAAGGTGGAAAACACATGATTTCTATGAAATTCTAGAAATAGAGAACAATAAAAGCATGTACTCATTCATGCTAAAATGCATCCTTTCAAAAACAGAAATAAAACCTCTCTTTCTTTCTAAATAACTATTTGGTGATAAATGCAAACCAGAGATAGTAACAGTAAAATGAAGAGTAAATGTTTCTAACAAAAAGAACCCAAGAGATTACTTACCATGATAGAGATAAGCAAACTGCAACATATACTAGAAATACAGTGTGACTGTGTGTTTCCACATGGTAAAATTGTTAGAAATATAAGCAAAAAATTGTTTCTTTAATGCTCATTTAGGGACCAGAAGAAAGTGGAATCAAATCCTATTCATAGTCTGTTCTAGAAATCCATTGTACATGTTCATGAATTGTTATGTTAATGCATTTGTTTCCTGATCTGGTGTCTCAATATGGGTCTTGTGTATTCACAACTGGTTTTGCAATAAAACATAATAATAATATAAATTTTATGTTTTCTAAAGGAAGTCAGTGGCTTGGGAAGAAAACAGTGTCAAAAGAAGCCGAAAAATATCTAAATAAATGCATTGAAATTATCTGCTTTTCAGTGTGTTTTTCCTAATGCTACAATTAAAAATTGAAAATGCCATCATCATATAAGGACCAGTTAATCTACCATTTTAACTCTCACTCTCTGGTCTTCTTGGAAAAAACCCATATAAGCAAACAAAAACAACCCCACAAAAACAAACCAACAAAACCCAGGAAAAAATACCTCACATATTTGCTACACTAAAAGAGAGCTCTAACAAAGTAAAAGAAACCTCCTTGCTACTGAAGTCAGATAAAGAACAGTCACACCTACCCCTATACCCACCCACAGAATCAAGGCCATGTTATTCAAGCACATACAAATAAAAGAGAGATGGAAAAGGTCTTTTTACTTCATCTGTACTAGTTCAAGGCTTCTATCTGGGATAACAACTTCATTATATCAATTCAAAGGAAAAAAAAGTTCATAGTTAATAATTAAGAGTCCCTCTTTGAGTCACATATCACAACAAGATGATTATTATACCCATTTACAGCATTTATTAAGGTGTGATTTCATGCTGGAGGTTATTTGAGTACAATGTTTCCAAACATAAAAGTCAAAATGCTTTGGCAAGCATGTGAGTGTTCCTTCCTTTCTCTGAACTCTTCTTGTGTGCATGTGTGTCCCAAATTAATCTATTGCTCTATTGCTTTCACTGCTTATTCTATCCTTTTTTTCAGTTCCCCTTTTGCTCCTGAAACTCCCTTACTTCTGTTCTCCTTTGCTTTCTTTCTTTCTTGATCTAATACATCTTATGTGTACTTCTTCCTTTGAGACAATAATAAAAACCAGCTACAATAGACAAAAGAAAAAGGTGTCATGCAAATATACCTCTCTTTAGCAAGACAGAAAGTGTGCTCTAAGGGAAGCTTAAAATTATGTTTGACTGAGTATGGTGTACTAGCCAACAAATAAACAACTGAGAATCATTGCAGTAAGCCTAATGATCTTGGAATTGAATAGGAAAAAATATAAAATACAGGGTGTGTCAGTGGGAGATGCTAAGCTAAACCCCATGTGAAGTGACTGCCAAAGTAAATACAGGTGCTTCTGACAACCACATATGAAAGTTTTGATTTCCCTTTAAAAACATCATTACGATGCATAGACATGTTGCAGCAGTGTAAATAATGCTACAATCTACCTTTTGGAAACACAGAACTAGCACAAAGTTGAAAAAAAAAAGTTAAGAAACATAAACAGCATTTGGGAAGAACTCTCAAGCAGTCTCATCCTCAAATTCAAGCATAAGCCTATAAATAGCCCCAGTCAGAAAGTATGTTTTCTGAGTGCCTCTGTACTCATATGGAACAGCCTCAAATTCTCTGGATGACTTTGTGCCTATCTTCATCTGAAGATTCCTTAAGATGATGAATTGTAGTCACATTTAGAGAATGAAGTCCACACAAGTATAGCAATGATACCAGCTTTCTTTTGGACTAAAAAAAGAGAAAAATAATGCTGTCCCCTCTACATACAATGTTAATGATAAAGAGTTTGCAAAAAAAAAAAAATCATCTGAAAGATGGATTTAACTTTTCTTTTCCTCTTGGCAGTTTCAGCCCAGCAGAATGCCTTATACCCAGGCTATAGGATGTACTATAAGAGCAGCTTCAAAGTGTTGTTGAGTTTTATATTCTTAAAAATAAAATATTTTTCTTTAAATATGTCATGGTTTAGGAGTGGTAGTCCTCAATTTAGTGCCTCCAGCCTCATTCCTCCAAGATTTCAAAACCACACGCTGCTCACTAGCTTCTCCTCTCCTGCTTCTTTTGTCCATAGCCAGAGAGAGGAGAGTTGAAGGCACAATAGGCAAAAATCATGGGTTGAGATGAGAATAATTCACTGGAAACTTCTAGTGAGAACTCATCTTACAATGAGATAAGAAAATAAACAGTAACAGCATCAACATTAATATCAAAATTGTACAAAAAGGAGAGAGCAGAAGCCCCATCTGGCCACAACCATTGCACCCAAGCCACTCTCTCTGGTCAGGACCAGTATTACCTCACTGCTGCAGCAGTCACACTTGTTCCACTGGAAAAGCATGACTCTCTTTCTTGGAAGGTGCTCCCTGACCATGGCAATGACATAATGTGGTACTGAATAACACAATATCCTGGCCATGCTCTCTTCTGCTGATCTGAGCTGCAACCAGGACAAGCCATTAGCAGAACAATGTAGAAATACCTGGCAAAGCCCTTACAGCAATAGAGATCTACCTTCTAAACACCAGTCTAAGCACGATGTGGTAAGCAACAGAAAATGTTTGGTAAAATAACAGAACTTGAGCATGGAGTGGAATTTACACCTATCCAGTATTTCTCTAAGATTTCACAAGAACTATCAAAAACTCTCAAAAGGTTAAAAAACCCTTCAGTTTGTCTGTGTAATGGTAAATACCAAGTAGTTCTAGTTGCCTACATTTAAAATACCTTTTCTGAAAATACTTAAACACAAAAACTGAACCAAATAAAAATTCAGTTACTATTCTATTATTATAATTACCAATTATTTGCATATAATTTTACTTCTAGTTTCACAACTCTGTGAATTCTCTTTATGCCTAGGCTGGATCAGTGAACTGGAAAAATATTTTCTTTGAAACCAGATTCTCACCACCAAAGGTACCTTATCCTAAAAGGTATCAATAAACACACAGCAGTCCTCCCCATTTTAACAGCCACTCCGCATCTTCCACATTTTGCTAAATATCTCTAAGATTTTGTCAATTTATAATTATTACTGTGCATCACAACATACAAATTTCAGAAAAAGAGACAAACTTTTATATTTCCCCTTTTATTCCCCTAGATTTTCTCCTCTCCAGCATATGTTAAAATTTAATATGTATTTAATTGTTTAACATTTAATTATTTAAGTAGGACTTATTCCATCTCAATCCAAAGCACATAACCAGGTCATGATCCACAATGAACTTCAGAATAATATTAAGTAATAGTGAAAAACTTTTCTTCCAATATCAACATAGAAGATGGGGCTTACGTAGTCCCTATGGAAGGCCCCAAAACCTCTCTCTGCACTCCCCCACTTTATGACCAAATTAAAATTAATTCCCTTCTCCCTGAAAGGCTTTCACTGCATTGATTTCTGAATGAACTGATTGTCAAATAATGGCTTGAGAATTATAGTTTTTGAATTTATTTCCCTCTTCCTCCTGCTTATATAGTACAGCTCCACACAGTTCTATGGGGAGGATCTCAAAACTCTTCAAGAAAGTCTCATAATTATTTTGTCACATAAATACAGAAAAAAGTAAATTACTACCCAACAATGTGTATAATTGCTATTTAAACTTTTATATGGTGTAAAATATCTGAACAAAGGTAGCCATTAAAAAAAACAAACAAGCAAACAAAAAAACCACACACAAAGCAATACAGGCAGACAGATTAATCCAAGCCCATACTACAATAAACACTAAATATGAGATTGTATTTAAAATTGTATCCTTCCTATACACCCTGGATGTCTGTAAGCGTAATCCATACATGCAGTGTCATTAGAAAACCCAATTACACTGACAGAAAAGGCTGCTTGTACCAAGGCAATAGTATATTTTAGTGAAAAGGCTCTGTGAGTGTTACATGCAGATAGATCACAGCTTTAAAACATACACCAACTTGATTACTTCTGGTAGAGCCTAGAAGTTCATGTATGGAAGTATTATCAGACCATTCTTGAAATTTTCATTCAGGCTCAGTGAGCACTAGGTAAAGCAGGATTTTACCTCTTGCTTTTTCTGTGCTGTGCTGCTTGGTGTTCTTTAACAGAGGGAACTGTAGAAGGTATTTTCAGAGTCATGCCATGGAAAAGAAAAAAAAGGAAAATTTTCCTTTTAAACTTATTACACAATGAGGTTTCTAGAGAAAAAAAAGACTAGCTAGAATATTAAAGGGACATCTCATTTGAATAAAACAGTAAATTGTACTGGTAGTCTAAAAATTGTGGTCAAAGCAAGAAAAATGAAATAAAAAAATAGAAATCACTGACAGAATAGAAGTCAGTTTTACCATGTCNTAGAAGTTCATGTATGGAAGTATTATCAGACCATTCTTGAAATTTTCATTCAGGCTCAGTGAGCACTAGGTAAAGCAGGATTTTACCTCTTGCTTTTTCTGTGCAGTGCTGCTTGGTGTTCTTTAACAGAGGGAACTGTAGAAGGTATTTTCAGAGTCATGCCNAATCTAAACCTACTCTTTTTCAGTAAGAGCATGTTCTGTAGTCAGATTCATGGCATTTAAATCTACTTATGAGTCAATGACTTTACAGTATAATTTTAGCAGGTGCTAAATACTGGCTTCATATTCTGAACCTACTGTCATCCTATACTGAGAAAAATTGTAATGATCATGACCTAGAAATTGCTTATGCAATTTCTGTATATTAGCTTCTCTCCTTATATAGGTCAGAAAAATAACTGCGATGGTCAAAAAGCCATTGAAAAGAAAAAACAATTCTACACTTTATAGGCTGACTAGAGATTATTTTACATTATTTAGCAGTAATTGTAACAAAGCTTTTAATTCTTGGGGTAGTAGTGTCAGCTCATCATGGACACATGTAAAAAGTCATGTAAATGTAACAGATCATAAAAAAACTTCACCTACATGAAAACTACACCTATATGAAACACTTTAAAACTGTTATTATTAAAATGTGCAACTATAGAAAACTGGGTTGCTGCTAACAAAAAATCTGTGCAAGTGCATCATAAAAATATAATATCTATGATTAATGACACAGATCATGACTTAACTTTCTGTCACCAAATAACATTTAAAGGATAACAAAAAACTCCCATGCATGACCCATATATGAGATCTTCAAACTTACGCAAAAAGACTTTAAACTCTTTTATAACCAGCTGCTAAACGATATCTCTGAATTAGAGGAAATATTTCAATTTTTCAGTCTTGAATACAAATTTGTATATATTAAAATACTGGCCCTACCCTGACACCCATCCACCTACTTGTCTAAAATACATCATAGCAAAAAATGATGAGATGGGAAAGAGATTTCACACAGTAGTCCTATAATCTTTTGTTCAAGGAACAAAGTTATCTTAATTTCATTATTAATTTTCTTACAAGTGTTAAAAAAACAAACCAGAAACTGTCTTTAAAGCTGGAAAATTCAGAAAAAGGTTTTATGTAGATCGTTTGTAAATGGATTGTGAGAGATTCAGAGAAATGCTTCAGATGTTTAGTTTTAAGAAAAAATGTGACACTTATCCTCATATCTTAACCATCTCAATTTCTTAAAACTTGTGCAAAATTTATTAACTCCATTGCCACCATGCTGACAAAAATACTTTCATTACATAAAAAGAATTGATTGTTGTACAAAAAATTTTATAAAATGTAATGATTTTATGGAAAAGTGCATTGAAGTACATTAACATTTATCAAAAACTCAGCTGTAAGTGATACATTGAAGAACCTCATAGCTGGTCTGTACATGAGGGGTAGGTGGGTAATGAGAGCCGAAATACACATTAATGAGAAAAACACATAATATAAAGAAAGAGAACTCCCTTGCTGAAGTTTACAATAAAGCACTCCTTTTGCAGGCTATATTCTTGCCTTGCTTTCATGTCTATAATATTCCTTTTTCATCCACAGAGGTCTGCTACATTTATTCATATCAACATCTGATCATGTAAGTATGCACAACTTTTTCTCAAGCTTCCATATTTATTCACCAAAAAAAAATAATGTTCTAACCAATCCAGAAGACAAAGCTGGCACTTTACTACTTATTTAATATTTTGCATAGAACTACTGCAGAGTATTAGCCCTTTTGGATAGTTAGAGATTTAACTTTTCTAGTTCAATTCTTTTTTTTCAGTCACAGAACAAATGACTGGGGCAAAAATGTACTTTATATCCTCTTACTTGCTCATTGTGCCTCTCTAACCCATTCCTTGTTTACAGGTAAGGAAGTATTTGGATAATTTAACATCAATATAGGCTCTTCTATATTCTACTTTTTTATTTCATCATCTTTCCTTTATTTCAGAATCAGTTATTATCTTACTTCGTGAATGCCCCTGACTCCATAAAGATGAATTTTCTACTGTGGCAGTTTTTATTTACTCAAGAATTCCCAGTCTGATCTGTTGTTCTGAAATCTTATATAACTTCTGAATGTTAACATTTCATTCCTCTCACAAACTCAAGATATGAACTCTAACTTGATATTTTGTACAAGGCTTTTCTACCTAAGATAGAACACACACACAGTTCCGCTATTTATTTTCTTTCTTTTAATTTTATAAAGCAACCAAAAAATGCCCTTCTATGCATGTCTTTGAACTCCACTTGAAATGAGAGGTAGAGCCAAGGAGAAGCATCTGAGAATACTTCTCATCAGCAACACCCCAAAATCACACTGAGGGATTATTCTGCACTTTTCTCAAATATCTGTAGAAACAGTGAGGACACACCTTGCTCAGCATGAGGCAGGTAGGTCAACTTTCAGAAAGAAACCGTACTCCCACACTACTGGAAAAAGTGCAACAATATGAAGAAACGTTTACTACAAAATTAAGTGCCTATAGGTTCAGCACAGAAGACCTTATACAAATTACCATAAGTCAGGTGATGCTAAGTAAGATTCAGATAATAATATTTCATTGTACTCCACTTGTCTAGCTCATAAATTCAACACACCCATCTGATCTTGATATGAGTTGTAGGGCACAAAATGAACTGCAGACGTCAAAGGCCTTGGTAGGTGAGATAACAACCAGAATCAACCCAAACTAACATTCTTACTGGCTCGTTAATCCCTTCAGTTTTCTGTAACATACTTGTTACCATACCAGCCTTACTTGAAAAGTTCATAAATTGCATACTAAATTGTTATTGTATTTCATATAATAATATATAATGGAGTAAAATTTCAGGAGCCACTACTATCTTTATCAATATAAATAAATCAATTGTAAAATGCAACTTAAATCAAGTAAGCAATAAAACACACAAACTATGATTTTTAGCACAAACTCAACATCCAACATGTCAGATGAGAATACCATGACTTCAGTAAAAAAAATGGAAAATCTTTAGTTTGGTCTAATAAGGATGTCCTTCATGGCAATTAGATAAGGCAATTAGAATAGAAAGTGGAGCTCTCCCAACTGATTATACTCATGTAATACTGCCAATGGTGAGGGCAAAACCTCAGACTCATGAGATCTCAGGAGAGTCACTGCTTTAAACATAACTACTGAAACTCTGAAGAATAAGCAAGTCAATCAGTACACATTTCTCTTTTAGTGTCATCAGACATTAAGCACATGGAATCACCCCACAGGCAGTATCACGATTTATGAAGGTAAGAAATGGGAGCTCTCCATTACCATGAAAATACTTGTCAATTTACTTAGTAAAAACCTGCATTTTCACAGAGAAACCATCCAAGATCTCAAATAGGTTTCAGGCTCGCATCCATTATACTCCACAAAGCCATCCAAAGGAATATTAAAACAAACTAAACTTAAACTATATTTTACCTTTATTTTTTTCTTGTTGTCCCTCTGTCACCTGATCAAGTGGGTGAAATACCACTGTAACTCACATAATCTGCAACTAAAGAGAGTTTTTTTTGTTTCTAATTGCTTCCTAATGAGGTTTGTGAGGTATGACTGAAAACAAAAAAATGCAACAGGACTGTAGAGCAAAAAAGCGCTTAAAAAAACACAGGCTAGAGGGCATATTGTAATAAAATTTCATTTCTTTCCTTTGTTTATCCAGCTCTAAATTTACTTGGTCCATGAGTCAGTCCTCGCATAATATGTCTGCTTCAGAGACCACTCCAACTAAAACTGAGGTTTGACCTTTAGAGTAGTTATCAACCTTGACAATATAGGAAAGAGATTATACCCTTTACAATTCATTTCACTTAAAGCCTTTAATCTTCCAAGAATTAGAGCCTTCAGCCTCATCTCCATATAGGCAGACTAGCAGTCTATACTAATTCTCATCTCTAGCTTGACTGCATTCCAGCAAAAAACAGAGTTAAAGGGACCTGAAAAAGAAGCATCAGAAACCCAAACTTCAGACAAGGCTATCTTACCCTGCCTGTGTGATGGAAAATAAACAGCTGTGATTCCAAAACACCTGAAATAAACAGGATCACTTATTCCTGGGTCAACTGTTATTTCTATTTATGATAACTAAACTTTTTAAGATGATAACAGCTTAATGGCTTGCATTTCACTCTTTTAATGAGCCACGGTGGGGAGGGGGGAAGGAAGGCAAAATTTAAGTATTTTAGTAGAAGCATTTAAGGATACATGCTGTGAATGCTTGAATTGCGAACTCTAAGAAGACTGTGTTTTTTACATAGATGTGTGTAAAAATGCACTGTTAAATTTTAACATGATTTGACATAAATCTTACAGAGAAAAGTAGTGAAACTGACAGCTAAGTCAGTCTTTGAAGAAATTCTGACACACTCATTGTCTGAAGGTTTTTTTTTAAAAAATTACCTTCCACTTATACTGCAAACAATAGAGACTTGAGGTCAGGAAAGCTTAAAATCATTTTAGCACAGTCTTTCAATGCACAATAAAAAATATATCCAAATATTCCATTTTCTGCTCCAGAAATCACTGTGTTTCTGACAGATGCTTATGTTCCTAAGTATCTCTAATAATGAAGAATTCATGATTCTCCTACACAGTCTATTTCAATGATATTTTCCATTACAAGATTTTTAATTCTATGTAATCCAAATCTCTCTTGCTATAAAGTTAAAAAGCACTTAATTCTTGCACATTTGTCTTAGGAAAAAACTAGTTATTCTCCCCTCTTTCAGGAACTTATAATGGGAGATTAAGATATCTAATTTTTTCCATCTTCTCTTTACTTTGAAGATATACTTGTTCAAAGTTGTCGCATGCAATGAGTGGCATTTCTTTAACCAACCAGATATCTCAAAGTATAATGTCAAAAACACTACACGAGCATTACTGGAGCTGAATAGAGAAGAAGAATTGTCTCCTAAACTATATATAGAATCACAGAATTATTCAGGGTGAAGAGACTTCAGGACATCTTTTGTCCAATTTTCAACTCAAAGCAGGAATAAGCTGTGAGGTCAGACCGCTATGCTCAGGGCTTTATTCAGTCTGGTCTTGAATATGTCCAAGAACAGAGCAGCTAAACAGTCTCTGTGAAAAACCTGTTCCACATTTTGACTGTTCTAAGACTTACAAGGTCTTTCCATCTATCCAGTATGAACCCCACTTGTTTCAGTTTATATCTGTAGCCTTTCATTCTCTCTGATGCATGCCCATGAAGAGCTCTGCTCCATCTTTTTGCTAACCCCCTTGGTGGCACAGGCAGGCTGCTGACACATTCTCCCAAAGTAGTCTCTTCCTCAGGCTGAACAAGCCCTGATCCTCCATTCTCTCCTCAAAAAACAAAAAAATAAAAAAAAATGCTCCAGCTTCTGACTAGTTTGGGGATCGTCTGTTAATCCCAATTCAGCTACTTGATGTCTTCGTTGTATTGAGGAGCCCCAAACTGTAAGCAGGAGCTAGATGAGGTGTCATAAGCTCTGAAC
Source organism: Bombycilla garrulus (assembly GCA_013400315.1). Lineage (NCBI taxonomy): Eukaryota > Metazoa > Chordata > Aves > Passeriformes > Bombycillidae > Bombycilla > Bombycilla garrulus. Next base: position 579,529 of record VXBU01009727.1, on the reverse strand, counting down.
AGATAATCCTTCTCCCTCAGTCTCCTTTCTGCTTCCCTATGAATACAGCCTAGATGCCACCTCTGCTGGCCCAGGTTAGACCCCTCACATATTTAATTTATGACAGACCTTCAAGCAGCACATGATATATGCTTTTGTCTCAGCCATCCAACCAGCTTTTTATCCATCTAGTTTTCTACCATCCAGAGTGCAATATTCAACACTAACAATGTAAGACTTATTAAAATCAAGGCAAGTATTACCCATTCCTGTCTCCATGCTCACAAAGCAGAAAGCAACCAGGTTGGCCAGGCATGAGTGGCAGCCTGACTGTTTCCAATCCCTGCTTTTTCCTTCAGGGGCCCAGATGTGAGCTTTAGGAGAACTCCATGAATCCCTCAGAAACTGATAAGAGATGTCTATACAGTAGTTTCCTGTAGTGTCTTTTGGGCCTTGCTTAGAAGATGTGTGCAAAATTTGCTTTTCTCCCATCACCAGATGATGTCCCAGATTTTTTATGCTACATTCTGAAATAATTTTACAGCAACATCTTCAGTTTTTGCAATCCCTCCTCTGTTCCTTTTTTCCCATGAGTACCAAATCCATTGTTCCTCAGTCTGTATTTTGTCTCTGGTGATTTTTATGCAAGGATATTCCATTTGTCTTTCACCACACCATTTAGTGGTTACTTCTCCATTTCTCAGGGTTGTTTTGAATGAAGAGTCTAACCTCTACACTCTCTTAAATCTTATCAGCTTTGCAGACAGAAATTTTATCTACAAACCTGATAAGAAATACAGGTTTCTACTTCATCACCCATCAGGTTAATGATTATATTTAATAAAGCCAGGTCTAAGCCCATAACAAAAACCTTATAACCACACACTTTCACTCCAAAGGTAAGATCCCTTTTCATTATAAAGAAAGTTATACAACCAACTTTGTGCTTTCTCTTTGTAGATACATCTAGATCAAACACACATTAAAACACTAAGTGAAACAGTAGCTAAATTCTTGGTCAGGATTTCAAGCACCTGTTTACTCCTCACTCTAAAAACCTACAAGATTAGAGAGTTCTGACATAATTTATTCAAAATATGTGAATTTATTTTTTAGTTCTCATTTCTGAAGTCAAAATAAGTGAGGTCATTTATTGTTAGAACCCAGGGGGTTCCTATAATGCCTTTGGCTGACCCAAAACCTGGTCAGGAGGCTTTTCAGCCTTGCCGGAAGTGTCAGAGACCCTGGATTGATACTGAACATGCCTGTGGCTCTGATTCTAATCCATGGAACAGGTTGTCAACTTTGTATGAAGAATTTCAAGTCACACAAGTTTAGATAGGAAAATAGTAGTAGTTATAATTAAAAAGAAAAAATCTAAGTGTATGTCCAGGGGGGTTTGAAGCCCTGTACAGGGGGGTTGAAAATCTGTACAGGGGGGTCTGAGGCACAAGATGGAGAATTCTTACACGTGGCATGTTATCTTTTGTTCTTCTTCATAACCTCCATCTTCTTGGTGATGTTGGCACTTTTGGATTGGTTTGACACAGATCTGGACAGTGTAGTGTGAAGGGCACGGACTGGTAATTAATGATAAACATTTAATACGTAGTTATTAGTATAAAAGATTAGAGCTAACCCGGGGCGGGCACAGTGTGTCTCTGGACTCTTTCTGCGTCGACCCTGGCGGGGCAGAGAAATCTACTTTTGATAAGGAACTAATAAACTGCTTTGAGAACATGAACAAACGACTCCAGACTACTCCTTCAGTAACACGGATTGGAGACCTGGACTTTTCTGTACATTGTGAGGTCTCCCGGGACAGCGGAGACTGTCGCAACTTATCAGCAAACTATAAGTGTTACGTTTTAAGATTAGAACTATGTAACAGTGACATTGATTCCATCTATAACTTTTACAGCAGAGGTCTTTAAAAAATAAAGATTTTTAGCTTGGTCAGGTGACTGGTCAATATAAGAAAAGAACTAAGGATTTTTTGTTTGTTTGTTTTGTTTTACATCACTAGAGAATATAGATTTCCTATGTTTTGACCTGGTCACTGTCAAAGAAATTCAACACCCTTATGTTGCAACAACAGCTCACCAGAAAATCTTTTTGAGATGTGGTTGGCAGCATGATGTCACAAGATGGATAGGAAAGATAAAAACACAATAATTACTTACAAGCAATTTGTCGATAACACTTCAATCATGCAGTTTTTTTAATATCTAAGGAAACTTATCATCCCCAAAACCTTCCATTTTCCTTATAATGTTTTATAAGCAATTGCTTTAGCAGTTATTTCTGTGAAATTGCAACAATAACTTGCCATTTTTAATTATTTGTTTCAGGGAAATAAGAATATTGCAGATTTCCAGTTTAATTAAGCTCTTTCATTTCAGCCATGAGAAACAATTTCATAATTTCCTAAAGAACTTAATTACCTTGGATTAGATTAAAACTTCATTTTTTGAATTCACATATCATCAGGTATATTCTTTGAAACTTGTTTTCAATCAACTTCTTTCTGATGCATGCTCAGAGAATTAAAGTTTTATTAATTATCTCAAGTTGGCACTAAAATTTAAAGAATTCCAAATTAATAACTTGTATTGAAAGGTGCATCTGTTTAAACATGAGATTTTAAAAACGTGTCTCAGCTATGCATTTGTAACTGATCATTCTGCTTTCTCAAAACAGTATGTTATATGCTTATCATGCACAGTAAAAATTATAGAAGGCTTCATTAAAAAGAGTACAAAGACATTTCCATTAGGCCAAATTAAACTTCCTAAACAAAGAGGAGTTTCAGCCAGTTCACTAAACAGACAGCTGTTTCCTTCATGGTTTTACTTTAATGGTTCTCATGAATCATAGACTCCTGATCTGTGATCCATCCCAGGATTCATGAATGCAGAATGATATGTTTTATGAGGATAAGAAACTGTGCATGTAGCACATCTTTATACTATGAAAAGGAATTTTGATAATAAAGAACTAATTTTCAAGTTTGTATGAAATCAGAGAAAGAAAACAGTCTATGTGCAAATAGTATTCATGGCCAGTGTTTTGTTTCATAGCAACAGAATCATTCCTGACTAGCATGGCAGATGTATAAGCAAACTCTCCTTTTGCATCATCTGTTTTATTGGCTAGATTTCTAGAGTAATCAAAATCCCAATGGAATACTAGAAACTAAATGAACTTTCACATCATCAAAGTAGGAAAAAAGCAAAGAAAGAAAAATAGTTGAATTAAAAGAAAAATCACCACAGAAAATCTGCTCGGGAAAACATTTCCAGTACAATCTTTATGAGCTAATCAGAGGAAACAGCTATCCTGAAGAGATGAAAAAAGTCTTGCTGGGGGCCCGTAAAACTTTACAGCATTGTTTAAGCAGCTATCAAATGGTCTGGCCTGAAGCAGTTGACAAAGCAATATTCTCCTGATTGTGATCTTCTGATGGTACTCAGGAAGTGCTCTCTATGCTCTCTAGAAAACACTCTGTACATAATGACTGAATATAAACATCCTGATGTTTATAATAGGCCATGTTGCCTGTCTGTTGGCAATCCAAAGGTTTGAATTACAAGAAGACACACATATCTTCCTTTTTTCTTTTTAATTGTCAAGATATAACATTATGGTCCAACTCTATCTTTCACCTTCAGATTACACAATCATAGAATGTCCTGGGTTGGAAGGGACCTTAAAAACAATCTCTATCCAATCTCCCTCCTGCGAATATGGGCACTTTCACTAGACCAGGTTGCTCAGGGCTCCATCCAACCTTGCTTTCAACACTTCTAGAGTTAAGGCATCCACAACTTCTCTCAGCAACCTGTTCCAGAACCTCATCACCCTTACAATAACACATATACAGACTGAACATATGCTATGTTTTCTTCATTACCATCGGTATCTGAGTTGAATATTTATACTTGAAAAAGCAGCTGAACTCAAGCAAAGGCAAAAGGCAATTCAATTCAAAGGCAAAGGGCTGTTCAGAAGTCCACCAATTTAAAATGGGAAAGGTAAGTATTATTTTTGTCTTGTGCCTATTAAGCAAAGTTTTCAAGCATATTTTTAATAATATTTTTAATATCAAACTTTAACTTTTAAAAACAGATCAGGGTTTAGAAAAAATGGCCTCAAAAAGAATCTTTTTTTTTCCTTCTTTTGAGGGAAATATTAAGTATTCCTTTAATAGAAGAAATTCTTTTAAGATCTGTCTTACAACATATTTTTTCCTTTTGAAAGGTAGGTGTTACCGTTAATTGAGAGAAGCATTTTAAAAAATTGACACCCTCTATCCCTGAGCAAAGATTACATGCACAGTAAGTTATAATCCTTGTCTTTGCAATACCGCTTTATGAGTTTAAGAAGATGAACGTTCATTGCTTTTAATCCTTACCATGATTTACGAGGCTCTGGGTATCCTTTCCCCAGAGCATCTACAACTGTGCGGTTGTTCTGCCTGCTGCTTAAATTACAGAGACATCTGCAAAGTAAATTATGGATTGTTGTCCCATAACCAAGCTGCCTCCTGATCTCTCCTGTAGTATTTCTTTGATAACAACAAAAGGCTTTCTTTCCCCTTGTTTATCACTCTTGGTTTTCCAGGCTGGGTGATAGTATAATGAGATGACCTTGATTATTGCCTGCTCTGCTCACTTTCAAGCAACATGTTCCATTGTAAAAACCCACAGGAAAAAGAAGGGGAGGGAATGAGCTGTGAAGGACAGACCAGACAGCTACATAATGTTTGTTTTATCAATTAAACTCTTCAAACTTCACAATTCAAAAATCTGGAGATTCTTTTTCTCCTTCAGAAATATATGTAGCTAAGCCTAACATTTGAACACTTAGAACCATTCTGAATGAGGTGAATACATAGCTTTTTGTTATTCTAATACCTCTCTATTACATATTCATTAATATGCTGATTTCCACATCTCTGCTTATATGCACATATCTATATAAACTAATCAAACACTTAGAGGGTTATCTAAGCCATATGAAGAGCTGAGCCAGATTTTTAATTATGTGCCAAATTTTATAATCAAGCAGTTTAAATTCATAATAAATGCAGTGAGAATATAAACTCATTATCAACAAGAAATCATATACCGAGCATGCCAAGGCTCATCTTTGACCACACACAAAGACATTAGAAGATGTCTACCCAGTGCTGATGTCATTAAATTTCAAATAAAATTTAATAAAATAATTTCACATTTCTTGCTCTCTATTATTCTTCTCATTACATTCCCATACTGCCTACCTGAGTATCCTGAAAGAAAATGCAATTTAAATTACAATCCAGGGTCAAAAAAATAATGTTTTAAAGGCAAAGTGCATGCAAATATATCATCCAAACCATTTTACTAAGTAGAAATGATAGTCACATCTCAAGCTCTTCTGGCACAATTCCAGCAAGCCTAGTCAAGATAGCAAGTGCTGATCACATTGACATCAGAGAAGTTCTTTTCATTTATTTGTCAGAGTCGCTGAGATATAATCTCAATTTCCTGATTTCTTTTGACTGGTTATAAGCCCAGAGTTTTTTAAGAGAAGATGGATAGTTGAAAATTGTCTTTGTCCCAAAGACAGCAAAGACCAACTTGAGCAAAAAAACTAGGATCCAGAAACTTTTAACTATGCTTCATAGACCAAATTACTAAAAATAAAATATTACTCAAAAAATTCACCAACCTTTGCCATCTTTTGGAGACCATGCTTTCAACACATTTAGGCTTTTACCTCAAAATATAATATAACTACAGTTTTAAAATTCATACCTTCATATCTAATTGACTTTTTGGTCATCCCTGGAATTAAATTGTTGTCCAGAATATAGTAAAACCAGTTTACAGTACACTCCATATGCAACAACTGAAGCAAACAATAGTGTATTAATAAACATGAGGAAGCCTATAACATTGGTTTTTACCTGCGTGAAATGGGTTCTGCCAAGGTATGCCTTTGAAAGCAGACAAATACCATCTAACAAAAATAACACCATGCACAAGGGAAAAAGCATCATACAAATAAAGCTTGGAGAGAACATTAGTTTCTGTCCAATAAGAGATACAGAATATACTGCAAAGGTGCTTTTATTTTCTCCAATCTACACCTAAATTGAAATAGTCTGAACAAAGCAACATACACTACAACTCTTTGTAAATAGTGAATTGGTGTGTAGCAGTGAAATATCTCTAGACTGCATCAAGTATTTTTATTGAGATATGCAGCAAGGATAATTGGAATCCTCAATTTCTTGAGCTCAGTTAAGTGGGCCCAAAACTAAGTTCTGTTTAATATATAAATAACAGCAAAGAAACAAATAAGAAAAAGAAAATCCACCAACTAAAAAGTGAGAACTAAATCCACCAGGTTTAACACAGCAATTTCATCACAATTATCACAGATTTCTTTGAGATGAGAGAGGCATCTTTTTTAAACCCTACCTGTGAATGTGATGCCACATCTCCCAAGACCTTATAAAGTTCAGCCCTTGGCTGGCCTTATTCACCACAATCCTCAACTGACTGGGTCACTATAGTCTGTAACAAACATACATAAGTTAAGTTATCATTGTCAACAATTTTTTATCATGAAAATGGGAATAACAACAGCTAAAGCACAAAAATGTATTATTATAAAATCAATCTAGAATAAAAAATATTAACAGATCACCACATAGCACTTTTTCTGTGTCTCTTGACTGAATACGGCAAGGGGAGGAGCAGGACACAGACACCCCTTGAAGCTGATGGACCCCACTGAGCAAACATTCAGAATTAAACTGCTCACGTTCCTTATAGCTGTCTAAAACTTGGGGGATTTTACAGCCAGTAGGCATTACTGCAGAACATCATATTACAGCTCTGATTTGTATGCATTGCCTTGGCTGGGTTTCCTTTGTGTCAGCTATCATTCATCACAGCATGAAAATAAACATACAAAGAATTTTTTGAAAAGGATGGGGTAGCAATAATATGAGGTAGGGACATCTCACATAATGATTTGTTCTTTTCACAATGGTTTTACAGCCAATTCTGTCTCTACTATAATGGTATAAATCAGCATCATATGGCAGGATTGTAATTTTTGTCTTAAATGCAATTCTGTAACTCACAGAAGCAACTTCTATAACTAGCCCATCCTGATGTGGTTCCTATTACAGGTCTGAGACACATTGTTATTTGAACCTCAGTCTGATGTTTAGATGATGGGGATGGGGGGAAGAAAAAAAAGATACTGGAAAATCTTTTCTATTACTTCAGTAGGATGAAAACTTAGAGGGTTCTTTGCTGCTTTTATTTATTGACTAGTTGTTTGCATAATGGGATTTTTTAATGCAGATGGGAAGAGAAAAAAAATAATGAAAATGTGTGGGATTCCAAACCTAAGACTGGAGGGATATTAAGAGAGAGATGGCATCCAGATACAAAACTACAAAACAAGAGAAAACTCAAGGGAAGACAAACAGCTGAGGTGGTGAATCTCTCTTTGTCTTCTTTCATTCCTCAGGCAGTGTCCTTATCCAAGATAAGACGCTACTAAAGAGAGCCATAACATTTACTCGGAGCCAAACTTTTAGATTATATTAAATTGGGGCTTTTAGAAATGTTCAAACTTGGGAGTTGAAGGTGAATTTTGCCTACAGAGGAGAATAAGCTATTCATAAGACATTAACAACACAGGTCTCCATACTTTAATACAACATAAGATGAATATTCATAAATATATAACTTGTTTACAGCACTTCCACTCCTCTCCACTGAATTAATATAGAACCAATTTTGTTACCTTTGGAACTTTAATACGTTTTGGGGGTGTGGGTGGAAGGGGAGGGAATCATAGAATTTTCTTCAAGTTCAGTAGATAGAGTATTTATTCAATAATTAGTTGAATTAATTTTTGAAATTATTAGTATCATTCAACCACACTTTTTTTTATGTCCAAGACATTTTATTCACTGACAGCTAATTTACTGTAGGAGTGAGTGACTCCAATGCAATAGCTGGTACTATTCAAATACTCAGTCCACATGGGTGTGGTGATATATTTCACCCTTTAAATCCACCATATCTGCGAGGCAGCACCAGAAGCAAACCTACCCATTTAACAGGAAAATTCTTTTTGATTTTCTTGCTAATGCAAACAGGATTTGATTTGCATTATTTATTTCAAGCTTTCCAAGCCAACCACATTCTCTTTTCTTTTGAAGAATTTACTTATGGTCCTTACACTAAAAATGTAAAAACCTGCCAAAAACCAAACTTAGAAACAAAAAGAAGCAGTCCAAAAAGAGAAGAATCCCAACACTAAAGAAGCTCCTTTTGTTGCAGAAACCCCTAACAGAAAACAGAAGTTGTAAACAAAACAATTTGCTCTTTCTCAGTGTTAGTTCTTCACATTATTTGATTTGATGCAGCAATATTAACTTAAGAGATCAATAAATCTTGATATCAGTTCAAAAGAGCAGCTGACATATGTATCCAGAACTACGCACATTGCAAGACTCTAGAGTCTGCTGATGTAGAAATAAATAAATAACCTCATAAAAGCCAAGAGCAAAAAAAAAAAAGAATCCAGCTTTTTGGTGTTAGCACTGAAAGTTCCTGTTTCCTTAAAAATATTCTTAAAATGCGGAATACAGCCTAGTTATTTATTGCTTGACAACACTTACCAAAAACATTGGCAATGAAAAAGAGATCCCAATGACTCTTATTGCAAAAAAAGACTGGATTGGTTCTGTAAAGCTTATAGATTTTTTCTCAGTTTCAGTGATTCAATTTGAAAAATCTTTTCTGTAAATAATCCCATTTACTTAGCTCAAGGAAAAGTACAGCATGAAAGCGGTAATATACAATTTGCATTAATCATCTGACCTGAAGAGATTGACTTCTGCCATTGAGTACCTTGGAATATATCCACATTCAGAGAACATTTTGAACACATTTACAAAACAAACCTGTCAGGATTGTTATAATCTGAGAAACTGCAGGAAGTATCAAGTCAAAAAGAATGTGCATATTTAGTGAAATATCACTCACTTTCATTTATAGATATTTTTCACAGTAAAACATTTAACTGGAAGTCATCTAAATTTTGCTGCATGAAATTATGGTTCCTTAATCTCTTTTGGTTTTGCAGGTGGACTTAATTTCATAGTGCTTTTTTGTCTGTGTTCCCTTACCCCCACTGGAGAAAGGTGGATCACAACTACTAATGAAAGTGATGATTCATCCTTTGTGAAGCTGGCATCTGGGCCTATGTTTTAGGTTTGGTTGTTTTGATTTTTTTCAAATTCCCTTTATATCAACATTTATTGTCCAGAAACAAGTGCCTTTGGGCAAGAAACTCGCCACAGACAAGGTCATTCAGAAAGAATTTAATCACAGATTGAAAGGCCTCATTTCTCCCTGTACTTTTCAATATTCTTAGTTTTTAATTTTATTGCACTAGTGTGTTTACAGAAATTTGGCAGTCAAACACACTCTTCAAAACCATAATAGTCAATTTTGTAAAGAACAACATTGCCTTCTGGGCTTATTTGATAAATATGCTTCCAACACAATTATGCAACAATGTACAGCTAATAATGCTTTGATGTTTACTTATTGACAAGTCAATATTAAAACAAGCAGCATTAACTCCTTTGCTGAATTCTGAGATTCCTGTGACAGAATTCAGTAATAAAGCTTTCATGAATATCAGCACTTCAGGGTAAGTCTTTACACCCATGCCTGTGTTCTCCCTGTTTCTTCTGCCTGCCGTAGATGGAGGTCGTTTCCTGACCTTGCTGGCAGTCTGAGACCCACTCATTACACTAAAATAACCAACAGCATTTGCTATAAAATTATCATTTCTCTTCACCCTTTTAGCACTTTGCACTTTACAAAGACATATCTAAAAAGATTCCAAAAGACCCTGCACACGTCCAGTGGGTTTCTAAACCAGCTTTCTCTCCATGGAAAGAAGAATGTTGCAACCTCTCAGTCAGAGTCTTTTAATGTAACTTTTACAAAAATATGAGTGTTAATTGAGTTTTAAAATGTTCCACTGTTATTTTTATTCTCTCCTGTTTTGTTGTTTTGGGGTTTTTTTTGCTGTGGTACTAAATGCTACACAAAAATCTCTACTGGTCAAGTCTACTAGTTGGTTTAGCTACAGAAAAATGAGAGGGTTTAATTACACTTTAAATTCTGGGGACTTGGGAGGAGTTCTAGGTGAGGCAGGGTGGTTGTATTTGAAAGAAAAAGAACCTTACAGTGACAATACACAGTAGACAGTCAGATGATAAATTTAAAGGCATTTAAAAGAAAAGGTGAAAGAGAAATAGGCAAGAATAGACATGTAATTAAATTAAGCATAAATCCTGTAAAAAGACATGAGAATACAAGCATGTTGAAGCAATAGAACCCCTCCTGGTTTGCTGAGGATTCAGAAAACAGACTGAAGAAACTGGCAGACCAAAAGAAAGTCAGAAGTGTGCCTGAGTGAGCAATATTGTCATATTCCCCACAGTTAAAAAGAATGAAAAATGAAAAAGAATGGATAGTGAAAGTAATGATAAATACAACTTTTACTCAGAAGAGTAAGAAGAGGACAACTCAAACAATTGTTTAAGTTAGAAAAGACCTTTAAGATCATCAAGTCCAGCACTACCAATATTGTAATGCTCCAACATTTTAATAGGATTCTGTGGTTTTTGAGATTGCCAAACTAAATTATTTCTTGCAGAATTAAATTATGCTGGTTTCAGGTGGCATTAATTATTAACATCAGGTCATCCAATTAAGGAAGAACACAGACACGCAGTTACAAATCTTTAGCAACTCAATTCAGGTATGAGTCATCCATTGACTCAAAACAGGTCAAGCACAACTCCAAGGTCAAACAGATTCATATAAACTACTTGAACAACAGTTCTTTTCTGTGAATTACAAGTGAAAAAACAAAAACAAAACACACACTTTTTCCTACTAAAAAAGGTGAAAACAATCCAAGAGAATGAGAAATATCTTTATAAAGGTGTACAGAGTTGCATCACACACAAAATTTTCTTTTATTGAGGTCAACGAGAAATGTCATGTGAACAAAACAGGTGGCTTTAATTCCTCAACAATAGCCTGATGGTAGGTGTTGATGCTTTCAATGTGCCAATGGACTGCAGCTTCTCCTATCCCTCACTGCCCAAAACATCTCCTAAGATAAGCATGTAAAGAATTTTCTCATCCTTTTCTTCCTTAAGCCCCTGACAATGAGAGTAGCTATTTTTGCAATGTGAGTACCAGTTCGCTACAAAGTGGAATGAAACCAATCACCCATTTCACACAGCAATTGCGCTGCTATCAGAGAGTAATGATTTTCAGTCACTACTGGCTTAGCTTGAATCTGAACTACCGGCTCAAAGGTCAAAAGCTTTATAACCAATTATCAATCTCCTGGTCCATCCAGACCCCTCTATTATCTTGATTTCCTTTTGAAGATTAATGCTGTTGCCATAGTTTAATCAAATAAGCCTCTGGCTCTGACATTTACTTCCATCCTACAGCTCCTTCTTCACAGAAATGAGTCAAGAAACCCATAATAAGATTGCTACTATAAATATTGCTAAAAAAATTAAATATTGACTGTTCAAGATTTATCTAGGAATTAAGACAAAGAACTCTGTCACTACACTAAATTTATTTCATGGTCTTTTAAACATCTGTATTTTGTCTGAATTTTCAGACAGGAATTAATGCGGTTTCAAATACCAAGAGCGCAATATGGCATCTAAAAGTATTTGGTCTTATCATCAGGCAAGCAAAATTTTCACAGAATTCTTGAATTACATAGAAAGAATCTATACCTGGCCTCATGAAAACCATCTTCTGGACTCTGGTCTATCTGCCTTAACCTCCTTCCCCCATAAAGACCAAATTTAGTAGAAGGATAAGCATGACAGGATTATCTAAAATCATGCTAGATTATTTGTGACACTAGCAGGTATAGTGATTTTTCTAGATAGCTTTTGGTCTCTCTCATGTCCTTTTATATCACACACATGAGAAATGAGATGTTCTTTTTAAAGTTCTACTAAAAAAAAAAAAAAGAAGACTTTGAAGATGACTTCTAAATACATATGGTTTACTTCTTAGAATAAATTGTCACGGACTCTCAAAATATTTTTACATGTTTTTCTTTTGGAACAGCTCACACAACACTTGTGCTGCATGCATGTTTCAGGAACAACAGGGAACTGATGAATAATTTGCTATACATAAATTCTGTGAAACCATACCATATGTCTACTTGGTTAACGGCTGCGGAAAGATAATTTGTCTAAGTGGAAAAACAAATGGGTATTCCCTTAGTTTCTCTCCATTCCCTCTGTAAGAACCTACTTATACAGACTCATAAAGGCACAAATACAATTTCCTACTGCAACATAACAGATTTTAATGCATGTTTTCTTTTAAATTTAGCAGGTTTTTCATTGTTGTTTCATTTTTCCAGTAACTCTAATTTATTTATTTGATAAAAATATTAAAAGTCTAAATTAAGGGAAAAAAGGAACATTGCCTCTACTATCAATCTAACAGTACTTCCATGAAGCACATGGGCAAAGTAAAAATTGAATAACTTTAAAAGAAATGTAATGTGCTCAAGCCATATGTTCTTATTTGTTATGGGATATTACCATGCTTTTCATAGTCTTAATAGTCTAACATAACAGATCCAAGTTGAATTCATAAGGTGGCCATTATCTAACGCATTTAAATGCTATCCACCCCAGAATTTATTTTTAAATTAACAGTAGCAAATACCAATTTGAAAACAGGATGACAATGCAATTTTGTACCCTCCTCAGATCTATCCTGCAGAAGTTTGAATGAACAAGCAAACAGTCTGCTCTGGTTTCAGCGAGGCATCTGGAACCACAATACAATATCTACTTAGGTACATAAGCATGCTCTCCAAAAAGAAGTTAAGCCTACCTGTACAAGGGCAACTTTATCTTGTGTTTTGCAAACCTCTCAGTATTCGAGATAATTTTTACTATCACTTCATAGCTTGAGAAAACCAAAATTGCTTGCTTTCTTCTGAAAATGACTGCCAAACATAGCAGTTTTTTGAATTGCACTGCCTTTTATTTTTATTTCTTGGAAGGTGCTGTCTTTCTTTGATATTATCAGAACCCAGAATTTTCACCATCAGTGCACTTGACCTTTTCTATATGTTCAAATATGTATGTTGTCTGTCGATTTAAGGGTCTTGGATTAGACTCCAGTGCTGAAAATTAAGTTATCTGTGCAACAGTTTTCAATTATACTTTTCAATTATGCTTGTGAATTTTAAAATTAAAAAAAATATATAATGAAATCACTGTTCAAAGTGTTTGGTTATCAGTTATGCCTTATAACTAGGTTATTTCTTTTTCTTTCATCTCGTGGTAAGAACTGATCTAAGCACTTCTATAAAAAATAATGACAGTGTTAATAATATTTTATTCCCCCATTACATCCACAGCTTCACTGGTCATGACTGTTCCTGGGGGTTCTAGGTTTCGTTTCTTTTTTATAGGGCTTTCCACAATAGACATCCCAGCTTAAAATTTTATGTGATTTCTTTTGGCAAGTAGAATTTATAAAAAGTAAAATATTTTCGTAAAGTTATTTCTGAAGTTATTTCTAGGGAAAAGGGAAAACAGTTGCAGACCTAAACACAACAACAGTGATTTTCAAGTTTTAAAGACAAAATAGTCTGCTAAAAATAGGAAACTATAAATAAAAAAAATTCAAAAGATTTTGCATTTTGACAACAAATTTGGCTCTCTGTAGTCTTGAAATTTCATTGATTAAAAGAAAAAATACATCACTAACTATCATAGCTTAAAATCCCACATTCCCAGGCAAAATCCACATCACTGAATATCAGTGATTCATAATTCTATGAGATTCTGCTTTTTTGTGATTCAGGCATTAGCTGCTTTACAGGTAAGTATTATAGAAATTTAATGCAAAACAAAAAATGCTGTGGTCTACAGATAATTACTAAGCCAAAGATACCCAGGCACATTTTTTACATACAATACCATGTGCTGGTATGATGAGATCTTATTTTGAAGAGGCTGTGTAATAAAATTCTGTGGTTAAGCCTAGATTCAATCCAAGAGCTGGAGGCTGTAAGTAAGGCAGGGACCGAAACTCTGCAGACTCAGCACCTAAATCCAGTCTCAAAAATGCAAACCCACTTAAAGGCAGGAATAGCAGCTACAGGCAGGACAATAGTTTACTAACAAACAGTGTTTCCATCCTTAATTCTTGCCAGATTACTGACAAATACATTCCCTTTTAAGAAAAATTAAAGGAAACAGATTATTCCCTTCTCCCAACAGAAAACAGTATATCACTAGAAAGTGTGCATGTGTAAGTCACCAAGATGTCTATACTATAAATAAAAATATATTTTATTATTAATTTCCTTA
>VXBU01009727.1:430665-555940 GCA_013400315.1 Bombycilla garrulus | reverse complement strand
GGGCAATGTTTCACAATGGCAAATCCACGGGCGAGCCATTTGTGAACTGTGTGGCCACAAGAGGACTATTATTCTTGTGGGGAACCTATGTGAAAGCAGGAGGGACTCTTCTCTTCCTGTTGGATTCGGGAAATGATTGTTCAAGGGGTGGATTGACTGAAAATCCTAGGTTTTGTCTTTTCATGTGGTCAGTGGGAGAGTGAACAGTACGTGGGGGGAGGATGGATGCTTTGAAAGTTTTCTTCTGGTTTCTGTTTATTGTCTTTCTTTTTAGTGTTAGTTAATAAAATTTCTTCTCTATGCTTTAAGTTTGGGTGATTGTGCTCCTTTTTTGGTCCTACCTCACAGCAGAAATTGAAAAAAATATATTTTCATGGGTGCACTGGCCCTTGTCCGGTGTCAAACCATGACAGGAGGGAATATAGCTGCAAGTCTTTGAAACTTAGGAAAATCCACAATCTGACATAATGTAAGGTCTTAATCAGCTCTATATAGCATAACATTCAAACCCTCGCTTATGTGCGCACCTATGTACTGAATTTATTACAGTCAACTAGCCATCCAGAAAGTAGAAACACAAAAAAATAATGCTTAATAAAATTTGACACAAATGACATCTTCAACTACGCCCTAATTTTTCTCATGTAATCACATGCCTGAATGGATTTTCAAGTTCTTATCTTTGCTGCACACAGTTTTGCAAATTTCTCTAAACCTTACAAACTATATGCAGCAGCAGAACTTTAAAGCTTATTTAATACAATCATATTTCACAAGAGGTCTTGGTGAGTCTTCAGGATTTGCATCTGAGCTAAGCATTAAGAAACTGCATCTGAAGGTTTCTGTATTTAACTTCTCAAGAACATAAAAAAAAATCCATATCAATGAAAACTAACTGCATATCAGTTTGGGCACTTTGCCTTCTTGTGGTAACTTATATTAACATCTAAAAGCAAGGAATACTATTCCTATCTTGGATGTCTGTCCTTACAAGATATGTTAATTTTATGAAGCATTTAGGATGTGAGCATGGGGATAGGATACATCTTAGCAAGAAAGCTTGGCTTCAGTGCTAATCACCAGAGTCACCAGTCTGAGTGTGGCATCCTGTGTCTTTGTCAAAGATGGCCAGGTCAGTGTGCTTCAACATCTAACATCTCATTTTTGCTTTGCCTGTTTTGCAAAGGCAGTAGCAAAGTCAGAGTGCCCGCATTGATAGAAGCACTTCTGGTGCATGGCCACTGGTAAGGAAGCTTCTCACTGTGACCATTCAGAAAGCACTCTGGCAATCACATTGCCACCACCAGACTTTCACTGCTGGGGCCAAAGCCCTTCACAGCCGGTAGGTCCAGTCAGTGACAGGTGCCCATTCAACTCCCTACACCCTCTGCTCTCACACAGTCAGACCAGGTTTCCTGACTGGCTTGACCTTAGGTTTCCCTTAGCAGAATCTGAGCTATCTCTTTCCATAAAGCCACTTATTTATGGTGCAGTAACACAGAAACACCCCGAGCTGGTGCATCTGAGGAGGGACCCCCGACAAAGGAACCCCTGGGCTTTTATACCCTCACAGTGTAAGTATGCCATAGTCTGGGGTCTTCCAGATTAGTCCTCAGCTTCTCTTGTGTCTCTGAGTGTCCGCTCTCCTGGCTGGTGGGACCATGGTCTCCATGCCCTTTGTTAACCAAAGTGTTGGCACTTCACAGCATCTTGTCTCAGGCTCCCACCCACAGCTCAATCTGCATCTCTCAACCACCACACTAACGAGCTTAGCTTAGAGCAGAGCCCCTAGACAGCAAGGAGGTTGATCCCAAATGGCCCAGCTGTACTGATGCTCAATGGCAGAGTTGCAACTGGCAAAGAAAGCATCAGGGCAGCTGGAGATGCTCTACACAACTCTATGCTCACTGCCTTTCCACTACTGCCTCCCACCCAAGCTAATTAGCAAATGGGTCAGCAGGAGTTGTCTTGTGGAACACAGGTGTTCATGATCAGATACATACACATTCTCTACACAACAGCATTTCAGGTTGAGATCCTAAAAACTGGTCAATATGATTTCTCCTTTTCAACAGGCAGGTGGAATATGTGAAAAATCAGAAACAGATAAGAAGCTTCAATGCAGAAAGACTAGAAAATCTTTCCAGTTACCATGTTCTCTTCTGAAAGAAAGGACTGAACTCTCATCAGGGCCTAAAATCATAATGCTATTTTCATAGGACATAACAGTTTCTAAAATGGAAATACTGTTAAAAGATTGTAATGTTCTTCCTTGAGTATTTGTATTCCATGTAGCATGTTTTCAGTGAGTTATGACACAGATACTCTGCAGTGAGACAGTAGTGACACTCCATAAAACATCACAAGTTTGTACATGTATTTTCAGATAACTGTCAGACACTTGCCAATGCCTGCCAGCAGGCATAACCTGTTTCCAAGTTCTCTTAACATACTTATATATAAATGGAAGATGCACTTACATCTTCCAGTAAAGAGTTTTGCTGAACAAGGTATGTACAGTGCCATATGAAGCCAAAGCATTTACCTTTTTTGTTTCAGAAGAAAAAAACAAAATCAAAGCTGGTATGTCTTAAAAACACTTGTAAAAATGTTAACCTGAGCAATTTTTCCTGTAACAACATGGTCTGATTTTTTTTTCATCTCATCCAAAAGGCTATTAGTATGTCAGGTCATGTAACTCCACACTTCCTACACAGATTAGCTAGAGAGGGAAAGCCATGCCAAATCACATTACAGTTTAATAATATTACCTTTAACTTATGGGAGTGATAATGAACAAGTCTTTGGACTTGATTGTCCATTTGTCTATGTTACATGATCTGAAAGACGGTATATATATATATAAAATTTTTTTTTTTTGGCATGTTCATCTTCTAACACACACTCCCCTTTTTTTTAAAGGATTCATGTGCACAAGAATTGTTGTGCTTGTGTGCTGTCTTAAGAGGACATGCTGGATGAGTGGAGAGATGGCCTTGAGAGCAAATGAGGATGTTCAGTTGGAGAAAGCTTTCTGGAGTGCAAGATAGGATGGGCAGAAACAGCAACAGAGCACAGAAGGAACTTGCAGACAGGGTGCATGCTGAGAAACTCCTGAGGAGATGTAGGGAGCACATGTGCTGCCAAGTTTTCAGAGGAGGCAGACAAAGTTAGAATAACTTTGGATCTAGAGGTGTATGTGTGAAGAACTGGAAACCACTTAGAGTGCAAGGCCACTGAAAAAAACCACAAACTGCTTTAGAGGAGCAGAATAAGCAAGGAGACACTGATTCTAGTCCCTGTAATTTTCAGATGTTAAAAGCTGAATTTTAATCTCTTTCCAAAAATACACCTTGTTCTGGTTGATGTTTCATGAAATCTCAGCTGGAAGCCTTTCAGTATTTTCAATGCCTTTATTTTAAAGAAAAGGCACCATCAGACATACTTCAAGATTCTCTCAGATTCAGACCTTGTCAAAATTATGTAGAGCAGCAATTAATACTTGATAAAAGTCATAACCACAAAAATGTGAACTTTGAATTGTATCCTACAAAACCGTGGCCCAATCCAACTCCATGGATAATGATACCAATGCAGGAATTGCAGGGTAAATTCACCTGATCTTCCTCAGTATGGAAACAGACATTTAAGGTTGACATAGAATTACTTATAAAAATAAACATATATAACAGTAGAAGTCACTGCTAAAAAAACAAAATACTTAGGGATATTTTAAAAGGCATGTTTATTTCCAATATTTTAATAATGTTGCAGTCAAAAATACATTAAAAGACAAACAAACCCAATATAAAATGTAGAAAGTTCATAATTTCCAATTATGAAGCTGTTTCACCCAATATTTCTATAAAAAGGACAGGAGTAGTTTAAGTTTCCATAGATACCACAATAAGGAAATTCCAAACTAGGAGCGCAATACAACCTGATTACTAAGAGACTATGTTTTTAAGAAAGAGGAAAGTGAAGACTTTCTTTTCAGATTGTCTTTATAATTCTGGAACACAGAATGTATTTTCAAACTTATCTCCTCAACTACAGACATCAGATGAATGCTCTTTTTTTAATAGAAACCCAAGATTCATTTGTTCCTTTATATCAGAAACCTGGGTTTTAGAAAAACAGCTACAACTACAGCAAACCTTACAATTAAAATCATCAGGTGTGATGACCTTTGCACTGCCCATGACCCAAAGAAGCTTCTTTTAAGAACAAAAGTATAAAACAGATCTCCATGTCCTACTTTCCAATTTTCAGAAGACTACCACCCATAGGTGTAAAGATAAGAATTTTGCTCTGAACAATAAACATGGGCAGGAGGGATGGCTGTGGGAGGGGGATGCAGAGAAAGCTGTATCTTTCTCTGAATCTCCTTTTCAAATTTTTTATAACTCCAGTATGTAGTCTCACTAAAACTGCATAAGAGATTCAGAAAGAGCTGGTTCAAGGGAAAAGTCCATAATAGAAATTCCATAATTACAAAACCTCTCTTCAAACTCCTAATTAAGAGGCTATGCAATGATTTAAGAATTTCTTTTGCTCTTCTACTTCTAATAAAATATATGAAGTTAGTAAGTCATAAATGAGAGCTAACCTTTATAAATAAGAAAGCTTGGCTTTGCAAGGCCAACTCCAAATAATTAGCTTCAAACAACATACTCTCTGTCAGCAAGTAAGACAGAAACAAATGCTTAATAAAAGATGAGCTTTTAAGACTGAGAAATATGCACACAACTCGTGAGTGCCACTGGCATTATCAGCTCACAGTATCTCCAAACCTCATTAAATTCTCCTCCATTCTCATGGATACTTAGACCCAGAAGTTTTTTGAAAAGGATAATTCAGAAACCTTTCAGGAGATTCATATATGACCCCTCTATCATAAAATAACCCCATGCAGGCCTTCAAACTGAGGAACATGTGGCTGTCACCACTAGCATCAAACATTTCCCAGTTGCTGACAATGTCCTTCAGCACCTCAGCACTGTTCTGCTTCAGGAAACCCAAAGAGACATGGGAACATTGGGAACTGACAAACAGGAGTAGGTGCTAAAAACTTCCTGTGTAATCCTTTCAGAAGGCAGTATTAATAAGGCTATCCTGCATTATTTTGGACTACTATTATTATTATTGCAAATAGACTAATAATATCTGGATTTCACATGCAGATTTTACTTCGACTGCAATTAAGACAGTATAGATCTGTGGTGCATTCTCTTTTGCACGTAGTATTTTGAATGCAAGGGTGAGGCACCCACACAACACTTTCACTGTTCTGCACAAAAGGGAAAGGGCTGTGAGCACTTAAACATCAATTCAACCATTGCATTTTCAAGGACCAAAATAGAAAAGGTAGGATCTTTCTGCTCTCAGATTTTGATGTTTACTCTTTTTACACTTGTACCTACTAAGGCCCTTAATAACCAGCTTTCTTCAAGTTTTATTAATATAATCCATAGCTCTTAAAATCAAGCACTGAGAATTAATAAATAAGAATAATGTTCACATTGCCAGAATTTACCATTTTTTCTTTTCCACTACTCTGAATTATCAATATCACTAAAATTTAAAAAAAATCCTTTTTTTTTTTTTTCCATTTTTAAGTGATTAACACCATAAATGGATGACTGAAATTGTCTTTCCTCTTAGAGGGGATCCTGGGTAGTTTATCATTGCTGAGGACAGCTAATAGCGAGCTAGAAAAATTATCTTCAGGCCTTATGAGAATCACACTGTTAAATGCTGCATTACTGTTTCTGGACTCATAGCTCCTGTCACAACTCAGGGGGTTCCTATGGCATTTTTGAATGACCCGAGCCCTGGCCAGGAGGCTTTTTAGCCCTGGCAGGAGGATCAGAGACCTTGGTTTGCCACCAAGAGTGCCTGTGGCTTTGATTTTAATCCGTGGGACAAGTTACCAACTTTATATGAAGAACTGCAAGTCACCAAAGTTTAAACAGTAAAATAGTAGTTATTATAGAGCAAAATGAAAAAGTTTTGAGTTTTGTACAGGGGGCTCTGAGAGACAAGATGGGTGATTTTTACACACGGTATGTTATTTCTTCTTCTCCTTCTTGCCATCCATCTTTGAGCCAGGGTGGCATTTCTGGATTGGTTTGTCAGAGAACTGGACAATGTAATGTGTCACAGATTGGAAATTAGCACTAAACATTAATTACATAGTTGATGCTATAAAAGGACAGCTCAGGCTCGTGGGCAGGCAGAGTGCCTCAAACTCTCTTGCTGGGCAGCTTGGAGCAGGGCAGAAAGAAACTAATAGATAAGATAAGAACAAAAACAACCTTGAAAACAACATCTGAAGACTCCAGACTGATTCTTCAGCAGGCGGGCTGGAAACAAAGACTTTTTACACATCTGGGATCACCCGGGATAGGGTGGACTCCCAAAAGCTCCAATATTTAATTTTATAATAAGTTTTGCATTGTTAAAGGAGAAGTCACTGCCTGAACAATCCCACACCATGCAAGGAGTCACACATCATGGTTTACTGGTTGCATTGTGAACTCAGTAACTTACTGATTTTCTACCAGCTACAGTGTGGTAAACATGGTACTAAATTAGTAGTATATGGTTCTGCCATTCATATTCCTCAATTACAACATAATTTCTTTTCATTTAGTGGTAAATTACATCACAGATTGATTAAAATATAAAACCAAGAAAAATAGCTAAACATAAACCAGTACCAGGAACACTGGTGAAGGATCATATTTACTTAACATCAAATCATACAGAGCCTACATAAGTGGCAGGAGACAATCATTACTTGAAAGGATTAGCTGTAGGTTGTGTGACAGAATGAGATACTCTTACTTAATTCTTCAATGTTTTCTACACTGTATGACAGTGCTAATCATCATATTCCAGAACGGCAAGGTGCTCGTGAAGAGTGGCCTGGGCTATGACACATAAAGAGCAATTATGCCTGGATTACATTGCTGGCATTATTGTATGACAAAGTTAGGAGCTCAAGTTGTTAGTAATAATGTCACATTATTTACCAGTTACTTATTGATGTAAAATCTGCAGAGGCCACTCTCAAATATTTCTTCAGAAATTCTCAGTTACATCTGATGTTCATTAAAGAAAGGGTAGGAATGATGAGTCATAATTTTCCATATTCCCTATTTTTCCTCTTTTTACTGAAAATATACTAGAAGCTTCCTGAAGGCCTAACCTATTTTATAACAACTTCATTTGAATTTATCAAAATCAAGTAGGCAAGTGAAGTCAGACTTTTTTTTCCCATGCAGAGAGAAAATTACAGAAATAACTGGAACATTTAATCAGCATTGCTGGTCACCTCTAACATTAATCAATTTTTAGTTAATTTTGAGAAATTAATGAGTGCTGAGAACAAGGATGACGACTTGCAGAGAAAGTTTAAATCCATGGCTGCTTGCAAACAAGAGAAGGAATCAGCCTCTTACAAATTCTGAAAAAACTGCCAATTAGATGTTTTCCTGATTCCTTATTTCTAGAAAAGTGAATCTTCTACCCCACCTTGCAGCAAATCAGACTTCCAGTTCACATGTATACATATGTAGTAGAAGTGGAAGAGTGAGATACTAGTTTTATAGAAAGATGATTATTATTATAAGCACTCAGTGTGAAAAAAATTGAAAAAAAAAAATTAAATTGCCTTCTTTCAATGTTAGACTGACTGTCTCTGAGCCTAAGCAGAGGCTACTCCACAAGCTAGAGTGAAAACCTGGTTAAATTCAGGATCAGGAGCAAAAGGTAACAACTGTAATACTGGGGCATTCCAGCAGGTAACTGGGCCCTGAAGTAAGATTATTCTTACTGAGGAGGATGAAACTCCTGAAGATTGTGTGAGAATCTGCTGGACACCACACTGACCTATTCAAGAAATGAATAACGATTGCACTTGGTGCTATGAGGAAGTGAGGAAGGAATGTATTTCACTGAATGGTTCAAGGGAGAGGGCATAGGAGAAACAGATGCATTGCATTGATAACTGAATAGGGATCACTGAAATATTTTTGGGAGTCTTGTAAAGCCAACAGAACTTTGGCAAATATCTTAAGACTACAACGAGTCTGAGATTACATTTGATAACACCAGAAACACCAAAATGAAGAATGTCTGCAGTAACAGTGGCTCTAAAGGTTAAAAGTAAATTGGGGCAGGTTGTTTACCCGTGAGGAGACAGGATGAAAAATGGAGGGATTAAGGTGACTCAGAAGTAGCATGCACAGCAAGGAGGACAGAAGCAGGGGTAAAAGCAGCTGGTTGAATGCAGGCAAGGAGCAAGTCTGGTGCCTGAACTCACTTCCTTCAGGAGCATGTTGTCTATTCCTTGTGTGTTCGAGCAAGCAAGATGGTTGCAAATTTCAAACTTAACTAGGCAGCAAGGAAATGAAGACAGGAGGGACCATAAATCTGCAACTGGATATGAGTGTGAATGTAGGTCGAAGGAGAGCTACCAGAGGGAATTGTGTGTGCAAGTTTGAACATGTTTAGCCAGTGGGTAAGAACAAGATTGACACGCACAGTTCTGGTTTATGTGAGGGCTGTTTGTAGGTACAAGATTGACACGCACAGTTCTGGTTTATGTGAGGGCTGTTTGTGGGTCTCGGAGACCTGAACAGCTGGAGGGATATTCTTACAACCAGCCATGTTCACAGTGTGTGTGTGTGAGGGGGTGTGTACACTGGTGTACTAGGGATAACAGGAAGAGAAAAAGTGGCAGCCTGGCATTTATCAGGGATGGCAAGCCCTCCTTTCTGGTCTTGAGAACTGCCATCAATTCTAAACTCCTCTGGTCTTCTCTTAACATGCATAAAGAGTGAAACACAATTCTGACCTGTATGTGGTATTTATCCTTTCCTGCCAATTTATATTCATGTTGCAATCTACACTGTTTAGCTTCATTTAAACACTTTTTGCATGTAGGTGTTTCACAGATGCATGACTTGCTCTGTTCAATATTTATTATTTGTCAAACACACAATAAAAATTCCACACAATAAAAATTCCCCAGAGAGCAGTTACTGAGGCTCTTCATAAAGCAAGTACTTGAGTTTTTTCTTTCAACTCATTGTCCAGTTCTTGCAGTGATTGCAATAAGTTTGTCTTTATAGATTATTGACCTGGTTTACTTCCATTTCATTGATAACCCATTATCATATATCACAGTAACACAACTGCTGGTAAGGCACACTTCATGCAGAAACCTGCCATCTGTGGCCTGCAGGTAAAGAAATGGATGCAGGGAGCCTTGTGAATGCTTTTCACCTGTGAGTAACAGCTGCTCAGAAGTGATGTAAAGTGAAAGACTGAGTTACTGATCTGGACAACACCAACGCTCCTGGGAACACCTTTGCAAGATTTCCAGCTTGGTACCTGCAAGAAATGAGTTTTATCCTGCCACAGCACCAGTTGGTGATACACATGGCAAAGGGAACTCCCGTTACCTTTCATGGCCTTGATGCAGGCATTTCAGCCATTAAACTAATGGCGCACACTCAAAACTACACTAATTTTGGCATCTTTAAAAGAAAAACTATCTATTTATTTCAAATAGCATTTCCTGATTGTGGGTTGTGGCCACAATATCTATTAGAATAAAACTGATGTTTCCACAGTTTTGCAATGAATTGTTTTGTTCAGAGGGACACTGAGCTTCCAGAGCTCTTTTGCTTTCTGAGATCGTGAATTTCAAGTTCATTCAGAATTTTTTCCCCATAAGGTTTTTGATCATCACAATTATGCCTTCAAAATCTATACACAGGCCTTTAAATTTCTGTTCATTTTCTTAAGTAATATAGCATTAAAAACATCAATAGGGAAATTAAGTTCTTCCTCCACTGAGAAAGATACAACATGCAATTTTTAATTTAAAAGTTGGACTGTTTTTAAACAAATGCTAATTTTACACTGAACCAATAACAACTAAAGATTTGCTTCTGCATTTCAAGTGCAGAAAATTCATTTATTAGAGAATAATGGCAATAGGCATTAAAGAATTGCATTATTGAACAATATTGATACATTAAAAATTTCTGTCTGTACATACATATGGTTTTGTAGTGGTGACATAGGAAATCCACTGGTTATATATTGGATGAAAAAAAACAGATTTAAATCTACCTCACTGAACACAAGTTGTAAACAAAAAGATCTGTGGCAAAAGAGCAGAAGAATTAGAAAAGAGATATCCAAATTTTTCAACATTTGCAAAGCATATAAACTTACAGCACTATTCATCAATATGCTTCATCTCACATATCCATATTCATCCAACTTGTATCAGAAAAGAACAAACAAAACCACAGACGCATCTGTGAATGTTTGAATCAACCTCATCTTTATACTGCAAGTCTCACTTGTCAGCAACCACAAGAATAATAACAATTAGAGTAATATTCTGTAACCACAACCTTTCCCATCCTCTTTAGGAAATAACAATATACTGCATAGAAAAAAGTGACAAGTTACTCTATTATACAGATTAAGTAGCAAATTGAAAGGTCTTTACACAGTATAATTAAGAGTATTTCTCCAATTTCTACCTAGAATTTCCACTGATTTTTTTACTATGATTTTTGCAGCTTTGCATGAAGGAACCCTATTAATCTTACTTGTCCCAAGTGCCTAAAACCCCAAATAAGGCAATATATCAAATGAAAATCAAATGCACAGGTATTAAAACTTTTACATATACATCCAGTCCAAATAATGGAAACAGAAGTGTTCAACGTTTCAATCTTGTGTTTCATTAAAGTACATTCATTCAGCTCTGCTGACACTTGTATACTTAATTGATGAAAGCTGAAAAATTAACTCTCACAAACCTCCCACTAAAATACCAAAACAAAACAAAAAAACCCAGCACAATAGCAACACAAAGAACCCAGCCCCACCAAAAAACAAACCAGAATGCTGCAGCTTTAGTTCACCAGCATGGTTCTTTTTCATAAAATAGCCTAAATGTGGTTGTTTGATCCTGCCTGGATGCTCAGCCACCACCAAAGGTACTCTATCACTCACCTCAGTAAATGGATAGAGGAAAAGAATTATAATGAAAGACAAATGAGGACAGGGAGAGATCACTCATTGATTACTGTCACAGGCAAAGTAGACTTGACATGAGCACATTAATTGAATTTATAACCAATCAAAATTAGAGCAGGATAATGAGAATTAAATTGAATCTTAAAATCACCTTCATCCAGGGCCTCTACCTTCTTGCCCCAGTGGTGGAAGGAGACAGGGAGTGGGAGATATCGTCAGCTCATCATTGTTTTTTCTGACACTGCTCAGGGAGAGGAGTCCTTCCCCTTCGTCAGCTTGGGTTGCCTCCCTTGGGAGACATTCCTCCAGCCTGAGTCCTTCCCACAGGCAAGAGTTCTCCACAAACTATTGCAGTGTGGGTCTCTCACCACAGGGCACAGTCTTTCAGGCATGCCCTGCTCCAGTGGGTTCCTCCAAAGTTGTAAATCCTACCAGGAAAACTGTTCCAGCATGGGCTCCTCTTCTACAGGTCTGCGGGTCCTGCCAGGACTGTGTTCCAGCACAGGCCTCCCACAGGTTCACAGCATTCACCTGCTCTGGTGTGGGTCTCCTCCATGGGCTGCAGGTGGATCTCTGCACCACCATGGATCTCCATGGGCTGCAGGAGATTCTCAGCTCTGGCACCTGGAGCATCTCCTCCCCTCCTTCACTGACTTTGGTGTCTGCAGAGCTGTTCCTTTCACATATCCTCACTCCTCTCTGGGCACACTCTGTGCTCATCTATGCTATACCTATTTTTTTACTTCTTAGATATGTTATCACACAGGAGGCTCCTGCCTGCTCTGACTGGCCCAGCCTTGGCCAGTGGCACATCCGTCTTGGAGCTGGCTGGCATTGGCTCTGTTGGGCATGAGGGAAGCTTCTAGCAGAAGCTATCTGTGCCTTCCTCCCCTCGCCCCCAGCTACCAAAACCTGGCCACGAAAACCCAATATACCTAACAGTAAAAGTTCTTATGTTTAGCAGTAATGAAATGTTTTGTCTGTCTTTCAGAAGTCATTAGTAGTGTGGATTTCAGGTAAAATGGAACCTCTGTCTGATAGGTTTAGTAAATTCTTGTTACTTTTTCCACTTGAGCTTCTAGTAATTAGGAGAGTCTCAAACAGTGAGCCAGGTTAGCCTTCATAGTAAGAGGACAATTAAGCAATGTATAACTTTGTAAATGTAGTAGGAAGAAAAGAATGAATATGAATTCACTGGATTATGTCTTCGAAGAAGATGCAGTTTATGAGTTACACACTGGAGTTAATTAATGAAAGTATTTAAGTGAACCTGATTTGTGTTTAAATGCAGCATTAACTGACCCCAGAATTTTCTACTCCTCCTCACTAAATGTCTTCTAGCAGGATGTCACCTTTCTCCTAAGGACAGTAGACATGGAGTGTCAAGTTGGCAAAGACAGCAAGGGGCAGAGACTACCTGGCTGATGAGCTGTGTTAATATTCCCACCTCATTTTCACAAAATGCCACTAAGTACTGTGACAGCAATAAACTTCAAAACTCAAATTTAATTAAAGCACATTTAACACAGATGTTGCTCCTGGCAACGTAGTAGCACTGTCTCTGTAACCTCTTCTGTCAAGGTGAATGCTGCCAGTCTTTGAAAATATAGTATCTAAGTAATTGCATATGTAAGTAATATTCAGATATTGTATGTGCTATGTAATCAGACAGCAGAAAGCAACTTTCTGCAAATACATTTACTTTTCTTGGCAGTTCTTTTTCTCTGGATATTAATTTTATTGGAAGCAAACAGGTTCAAAACATTTTAAGGAGTTCTATTAAGCAGCAAGCAATACTGATTTTTAGTGGGATTCAGATTATTATATTGTTATACTGCTTTTCATTCTCCCAAGTAGTCCAAGTGTCTTAATATATATATGGACACTTTTTCAGACTGCCTCCAGCACCTGTTCACATTTCACAAAGACTTCCTAGGTCTGTTGAAAGGACAGACAGAGACATACTTTTTTCACCCTGCAGGATATTCAAATGAATAGCTGGAAATGTCAGAAGCAGGACACATCTAAATTCCTTACCTATTTATCTCCTAGAGCTACAGCAGGTAATGCAACACTGTGTGCGCGATACTGTCAGCAGTTATCCATCTTATACAAAATTCTTCCCCATAAAAAACTAATTTTTACATATGTATTCCCAGCCAACATCTTATTTTTGGTCTTAATTCACATTAGGTAGGGCTTATACCCAATGTATGCAGGCCAAGATTTGTCACACAATCTCTGTACACAATTAGTGATAGAACTTCCTGATCTCTGATGGAGCAGTAGATCAAAAATAAATGTGTCTTTAGATCTTCTTAAAAATTTATGGCCATTTCAGTAAGCAGGGTCCTCTGTCCATGTAGCTGTAGCTTCTTTTGCTACAACCAGGTGCCTCACTTCTCCTCACCAGTTTTCCCACTGTGTTCTTATTTTCCTCCTTTTCCTCTGTGCCATCTAAAACCTTTAATTTTCCTTCCTCCCACTCCTTGTTTTTGTTTTTGGCTAGAAAGCTAAAATAGAAGTCATATCCATGTCAAAGCCCCAGCAGGTACCATGTGCCTGCCTTGGCACACCACCAGGGGCCAGGCGCCAGGGGCCAGTGCCCTTCCTCCGGTGCTGCACTCTGCCAGCTCTCCCTCAGCACGGACAGAGGCATAGACTTCTCTCCTAACACAGTATTTCACAGAACTCACCAGAACTCTTTCACTGCCTGCAGGCTTCTACCACCTGACAAATTTAAGATGATCTGGCCAATAGATTAAAAAGCTATCACAGATAACTGACAGACTCAGACACTGTGACTCTATTAGAAAGCCAGTAAATCATGAAAATTATTTTGAATTTCCTGATACATACATACACAACAGAATTTTCTTAAACTGGACTTCCATTAGTTAAAGAATTAAATATATTAATTACTTATTTGGATTTTTTTGTCATCTTATATTTTTAAATATCCACAGCCCATAAAGATCATTCACTTCTGACAGGATTTTTCTTCCGGAGTGCATGCATCACTGATTATAGTCTGGCTCATGTACAATCAGAGTTCCATTACTTCACGCTGTAATTAAGGTTATGTGAATCAATTACTAAATTAATCCCAGGGCTATAAAGCCAGAGAATGATTCAGAGAATTAACAGGTACTGGGTAGGTAACGCTTCAGACAAAACTGCCTTGAATGTTTTTCTCCCAACAGCACAAGTGCCTCCTGAAGTTTCTTAAAACTAGTTTAACAAATTTAGTGGTGTAGGAAATAATGGTCCTACTCGGGCCTCAGGGTTTGGCCATCAACCTGGGCTGAGACAGACAGCACAAGCTACAAGAAACACAGAAGTCAGGAAATATCATGACACCTAATCATTAATTCTTTGCTAGCTTTTTGTCTAACACCACGAGACAGAGACAAATAATATCCTCTGAAGAAATGTCTGATACTAACAAAAGCTGTTCACGTACTACATGAGAGGCAGCATCACTTGAGAACATTTTTCCTTTTCAGCCTTCTCTCCTCTTAGACCCTGGTCTTGCTGTCTGCTCCAAAGCAACAGATCAAAGCATCTAAGGGGAACCGAAGAAATGTGCAACAACCCAAATATCCCAAAGCAGAAGCTTCTAGGTTTAGGTCTGACAACAGCTGGTAAAACTGGCAAAATTGTGTAAATACAATTTTAAAAGAAGAAGTAAAAAAGTTAAAAAGCTACAACTTTGAAAGAATTAATGACACTTCTATGTCCTTGCAGTGCCTGGTAGCAGAAATTTCTCCTGCTGTATTGGCCTAAGGTATTAGGAGGAAAGGCAGGTAAAAACTAGCTGATGCTCCCTCTGGTTTAGCAAAAATATCTTGATGGTTTAATTCACAATCAGGGGTTCACTCAGTTTGCATCTGAGGCAAGAAATGCAGTCACAGCTGGCAGAGCTGTTTCTGGGCCTTTGCTACATGACAAGTTAAGGTCAGTAGGGCTGACTTGAGCTGGCTTGTAACTGCTCAGCTTTCCATCTTAGCTGACCCCAGAGGTCTGCAGTCTGGAGAAAGAGCAGCATAGCCAAAAGGCCTGCTGAAAGGGTAGTGGCATAGTCCTTACTGCAACACACATGACTTAAGAGGAGGCTCAGATACAAAATTTTAATATTAGACATGAACACCTGGGCTACCAACATCAGGTGAGAGGGGAATCACGCATAAATGGCAAATGCAAGACAAGACAATAGGAAGCCTAGTGTTTTGTTATCCCCACCTCCTCATGCATCAGCAGACAAGTAGCCATGTTGGTTAAAAAAGAAGCAAAGTGAGAAGAAAAAAGACCAGTTCAAACCATGATAGTTTTTACAGACATAGGCTCTCGTTGTTGTACCCAGGAACTTCAGCACAGCCTGGTAATTCAACTGCAGAAATCATTACAATTTCCTAAACTTCAGAAAGCCAGCACCACAATCTATTAACACACAGATTTCATGCCCTACAAGACCACAGACACATAAATTAGTAAGCAGGTGGATAGACTGCCCAAATTATGCTTTGTTAACTGTAAATACAGATCATATTCCCAACTACATAACAGAGATTTGAATAGCCTTCATTTTTAATAATGACTAGTATCAAGTAATGACCAAGAAATATACAGAGAAGTCAGTTCCCCGATTTGAGGCATTGCCCATAAAAAGGTTTGAAACATTGCCCACAAAAATCCTTTTTTGTTTTATCCAAGAAAAAAGGACACAGGACTTGTCATCATGATATGAGAGGGAAACACAGAAGAAAAGCTGACATGCACATACGTATATATATAGATATAGAGAGATATATAGATAGACAGATATATGCACATATGTATGCTTATGGACAGGATCTTATTTGAAAGACTCATTGGTTACTTGTCTTATGACTTTAACATAACACAAGACCATGCTCTGGCATAGCCAAATGACAGTTCTTTTGCTGCACATTTGTGTGGATGCATACAACAGGCAGCTATTGCATTGTGCTGTTGCATGTGGAGATCAGCATAACTATACTGTGCTCAGCCATATAGGTTCATCCTCAGAAAAATTAGGTTTATCTGACACCAAAAGCACTGACAGAGCCTGCTGAACCAATGTATATAACCCGCACTACACTCTGGCAGAGGGAATCCAGTCATACTAAAGAACATGAGGAAAAGATTAGGGTGTTTACAAGCAAAGCTAGATTTAGCAGTCCTTTATTAGGTACTCAATCCATTCACTTCTCTATATATTTTCCTCAGAGAATATTTTCCCTTTCGTTCTGAACTCCCTTAGGCTTAAACAAATTATCTATCGCAACTGGCAAAATATTTAATCCTATGGGTACCAGCACAGATGTACTGCCTATAGTTATGAAATTGCCTGCTTCCTCAGCTTGTAAATTTATGAAAAAAGTAGCTATCTTGTAAAAGTCAGGTGTTTACAATGCCAGCTAGCACAATGATACCACATCTAGTATTTTAAACGCAGGAAATGAAGAGTGAGTTTGATAAATACATAATACATATATATTCTCACACTTTAAAATATACCTATCAATAAAGTGTGTGTACACTTAAGAATCCAGTTAGGAAAGCTGATGTACAACAAAACCTTTTGGAATTAGTGATTCAGGCTCCAATTATTCAGCAATATTCCAAAACCAGAAAAATGCCAATATCGCTACAGCAACCAACAAATGTTCTCTTGTATTGTGCCAACCTGAGTTCTGTTTTGCTGTCAGTGCAAGCACATCTTTCATGTCCTTTTGCCACTGTGTACAAGAAGAACAGAGCTGGTTGCAGTAAACCAAGCTGTGTGACACCTTGTTCAAATGGTACTACTCTGTAGTACAGCCACAATATAATCAAATGCTCTGAACTGCTAGACACATATTATGCACATGTTTAATAACATTTATATGCTAAATGTATCAAGATAGAGACCAGGGGAATTTTTTATTAATCAAATAATTGATGGGCTAGGTTCTATAAACAACTCAGATTTTTGATGAAATGTTATTTTTTGGATCATTTCTATTGAAGCTAACATGGAACATATGTAAAAGTACTTATTAGGGAAAAACTGTAATGGATGAATATTGAAAATTTTCATCCATTGTAATATGCTCACAAATGTGACAGACATTGATTTTAATATTTTCTACCTATATAAACACACCATAGGTATGTTAGGTATCTTGCCTAATGTATGCCAAGACAGGCTTTGGACAGGTTTTAAAATATTGGATCGGGGAGCAGGAGTGATGTAATTTACAGGGTTCTTTTTGTATTATAAGTCTGACTATGAATAATAGACCAGGTTCAGAGTACAAATACCAGCATCAAGGAGCTTTTTTATCCACTTAGGATATGCATATTGTTACTCTATCACAGTAACTTCCAGCATTCTGTAATCATCTCTTAGGTCCTTCTTGAAAACTATAAAAAAAAAAACCAAACAAACAACTTGTTTTCTGGGTTCCATACAGCATAAAATAGCTTACTAATGCCTCTTCCTACAATAAGGAAATAAAGCAAACTGAGGTGATGCTTTTAAACTGGTTTTCACTGGCTGTTTTGAATAAAAATCCACCTATATTCCTTGGAAACCATCCACAAGAAAAGGCTGGTATATTCAGTAAAACGAAATAAAAACAGTCTGCTCTGCATAACATTTAAAAAAGGTGTATTGGGTGAACACTGATCTCAAGATTTGGAAGACTGGCTTGTTACTTCTTGCCTGATTACTGTCAAACCTACATTTATACAACTTACTTGGCAGCATTCTCCTCACCAACAGATCTGAAAAATTCCACTCACTGTAAAGCAATTTTTTAAATGGTGAGAGATGGCAGAATTTGTTTTCTTCATATTTATAACCACACAATAAAATTTTGGTTTTGAGCTGTATATTTCACAACAATTTTGCAAGGTTGTCATGAAGCATGTAGGCACACACTGGAAATGTCACAGAATGAGATATTTCCTTTCAAAATGAAACATATGGCATTTAATTTTACCTAGTGCACGTCTTTGATATGCGCTCACATTATAATACAAGTGTAATGACATTATTTTTAGTAAGGTTCTTGTACATATTATCAGCACCTGTAGCTGGTTAAACCAGTCATGATGATGATTATGCAAATTAGCAGAATTTCTTTTCTATATATAGATTAATCTTAATTCCTATTATTATGTAGGAACAAGAATGCTTTAATTCTGTCTATAAAAGGCATAATTATTTTCTATTTATTTGTGTTCATTCCAGCAGCTATCAGTTTGCCCCATATTTACTGCTACTCAATTATTTAATAAACAGGAAATTCAATATATTTTTACCTGTTATCATGTTGATGAAATATTACTTACTCTCACTGTTACACTTCATGAGGTGATATTTTTGGCTCTGCAGAATTATTAGCAGTTTGACAATAATTATATAACTTAAACTGACTTGTTCATTATTCACTGAACTCCTTTATTTCCCATGACATTTTGGGGATGATAGAATTCCATGTCTTGATCTATGGCCTTCATAGCTCAGTATGTAATATTACCTGCATAAGCAAGTAAGTATGCCGAAAAACTCCTCTTTAATTTTATCCATCATCTAAGGTTTCCCACATCAGCCTTCAACTGTATTAATTAGTAGATATATTAGGCAAACAAGTGACTTACAAAGCTAAAAGCATGCTAGTATCTTTTGCAAATTATTTTTGTTTTAATTCACATGATTTTCAAAAATTTTCCTCACTGCAAAATTAAAGCAAGTGAAAATACTGTAGTGTCCTGAAGTCCAAAACATATGAAATAATCTAATACTAACAGATTCTTGAGTCATACAATCCAGATATTTTTAGCTTTCAGTTCACGCTCATGAAACTTACTTTAAAAGTCTGCCACGTACTCATAGCAATGTGTTAGTTTGGTAGTTTAATACTAGAGAAAGAAAATATCTTGCCGACTCACTAGCTATCACACCTGTGAGTAAGCAGCACTCCAACAAAAGACAGAGGTGGCACTGGTCAGAGTTGTAGCACAGCTCACAGACTCCCACAGGGATAGGCATCAACACTGCCTGTTGACTTCTCCATCACTCCACTCAGCTGTCAGGGACAGCAGAGCACAACTGGGCTCAGCAACAGCAATCAGCACTATGCCAAATACAAAACAGACTTTGACAGGGACCATGTCATAAAAACACGTACAGCATAAGATTATCAGCAGAAAACATACATAGCTGTGGACAAGAGAGGAGACTAGTTAAACAAAAATTAGTCAAGTGATGGAAATAACATGAGTATGAACAACTTATATAACACTGGCATGTTTTTTCTAATTGCAATGCCATCATTAGACATCATTCCTGGCCTTAGGAAATATTCCAAATTAGAATTTGGCTGTATTGGAACTACTGTGAGCAGTGTTTTAGAGTCGCATAAAACCACCTTATGTGCTTGACAAATACACTCCCTGAAGCATTCATCAGGTGTTGAATTTTTTTTTTCCTTTTAATTTAATTAGAAACCATAAGGACTATGAATTGCACCAAACTGGTTAGGTTAAAAAACTCACATTAAATTGTAAGGAAACAGAATCCAGCACAAAAGCCAGCAGGAAGAATATCTTGTAAACAAAAATGTAAGCTTACCAACAACAACCAAAACTTTCCAACTCCTGTTGGAAGCAAAAAACCCAACAAAACAAAAACCGACCAACAACCCTCAACACTAAAAACAACCCTCTTAAAATGCAAACCCTTGAAGAGTTTCTAAAGCCTTAAAGCTCCCATAATAGCTGAACTTTGTTCCAAAAATAATATTCCTAAACCAGTTCCATAATTTTGACTTTATTTTCCACTTACATCCACTTGAGCTTAAAGGTAACCACTATGCTGTATGTACTTAGGTGTTTTCTTGCATTATAGATCAAAGTTGCTAACTACTAGTCGCAGCTTTATAGAAATTGCAGAGTATTTCAGGATTGTTTTATGTGAGCAGCAACCAAAGGTACAGGGAAGAGAATCCTATACAATGAATGGTTCCTTTATATAGGACCATGAGTACACAGAGAAATTTGACCATTTATTTTACCATTTTGTTTTATCATAGGTTCCTCTTGTAGTTTCTCTTATATTTGAATCTTTACAACAGATGAAGGTAGGCAGATATGCTGGAGGAAACCAAACCTGAAGTGTAAAAGCCTTTAAGAGTGAGAGAGAAAACCGCAAGCAGATCACAGGGCTCAAATTATATAAAATAAAAGACTGTACATAGACAGTAAAATACAGATGAAAAAACAATACTGCTTTTTTTCTTTCTTTCTTTCCCTTGAAACCAAGTTTCATCTACACTGGAAGTTTCAGACAAATAAGAGTAAAATTAGAGAGGATTTCAAGGTTAAGCCTCTATGAAAGACAAAGTATTAGAATAGGTAATGTAGGGTTAAATATCTTTTTACTTCTCTTTCCAAGTCTAACAAAATAATCTCATTTAGATTAAACTGAAAAAAAAAAAAAAGAAGTTAAAGATCTAAGGTAAATTACCAACATCTATTGTGGATGAGTTTTGGCTCCTTCAGAAGTCCAAGGCAGACAAGATTTATCCCTTAAGCATAGTTATGTACAAACCAGTTATCTTCCTGATAAAAAAATAACAATTCTGCAAGTATTTTTTCCTCCACTTAATGATTTATAATTACTGGTGAGGAAAAGACAAGAACCATAAGAAGGTCAAAATTAAATATAATTACTAAGAATGAGAAATGCTAACATAAGTGCAACTGTCAAAAAACGATAGTATCAATGTAGGGATTTATGAAGAGAAATTAAATGCAAAATGAAAGTTTCACAAGTAGATTTAGTGCCTTTTCTTTCAGTTATCACTGAAGTTCATGAACAGAATATTTGGCTTAACATCTACTAGCAAACTGCAATTCAGATTAAACTGTTGGTATGCATATAACATTTTATTCTTTAGCTAATTGTTAGAATAATAGATTGTCCTTTTAATTTCAAATATAACCTCTTATCAATTCCTCATAATAACTGCACTTCTTGTTTTGGGCTCAAGACATTTCAGAGATAAATCCAATTGACATGATATATATGTTGGCTGAGCTGATAAGACAAAAGCCACAAAACAACACATAAAATATTCCCTGTTATTTCTGCCTTTGGCCGAGTTTCTTTTATGATAATAGATGAAATTTATTACTAGTATTAACCTGGAAGGGGAAAAACAGCCAGGAATGTAGCAAAATGCCTTTCCTGTTAATTTTATCTATTACGAAAAAGTCTTTAAAAAGAACTATGTTTTTAGCATAATCTACAGAACATTACTAGAGAGGAGTGTTTTATACTCAATTACAGAGCAATTAAAAAAAATGTCAGGAATAAACTACCTTTCTGTCAGATTCCTAGAGCAAAGAACTTGAATTTGATTAAATCATAAAAGCCTTTCCAACATCTTGAAGCAATTTGAAATGCATAACTATTTCCAAATATGACTATGACTTCAAAAGCAGATGCATCATATGCATTAAAGTTTTGATTCAACAAAAATAGTTAGATACTTGCCTGAGTAACCTATTTTTTTTAATTTAAAGAAAACAGATCAAAAACCCTCAGGATATATTTTGATGGTATTTAATACCTGTGGAAGAAAGAAGCATGAAGTGTATTTTTTGGTAATGTTGAAAAAAAGTTAAAGATTCAGTTTATGCAAGCCAGTATAATTTTTGTCCTTGGTAAAGGAGCTATGAAAGTCAATGCTTACACTCATATAGCCAAAAAGAGCTTTTTAAATTTTAGAACAATGTGCAGATTAGTCAGAACAGCCATGCATCGGGCAGCAAATTGATCAGAGAGTTTATTGTGCCCCAATTTAGTACTTCATGACTATTCCTACTTTCATCTGAAATACTGCACACCAATAAATTCCAAAAAAACAATTTTAACCTTGCATGGCAAACTTTACATTCCCAAGAGACAAGCAGGGCAGTATGTTTATATTTCAACCTGAATTAGCTGTATGTCCTGGCCACAAGGAATGCCAGCAGCATCCCAGTCTGTGCTAACAGGAGCACAGCCAGGAAGGCTGAAGGGAGGATTAGTCTCTCTTACTCAGTACTAGTGAGACAATATTTAGAATACTGTGTCCAGTTTTGGACCCTCAGTACAAAGCAGGTGTTGAACAACTGAGTAAAGTTCAGCGAGGGAGGGCTAAGCCAAGCTCTTGCCCTTTGGGAAGAAGCTCTTTGCACTGAGCTGGAAGATGAGACACAATGAACATGAACTAAAAAGCACAGACTGCAATCTGATATAAGGGTGAAAGGACTTGTGGCGGGGAGCAGAGAAATCACTGTGGGGATAATTAGGCAGTGGAACAAGTTCTCCAAAGAGGTTGTGCAGTTTCTATCACTGTAGATTTTTAAAACCTGGTCTCAATTCTGTGTTGATCCTGCTTTGAGCAAGAAGTCAGACTAGGGGACCTCCCAAGGCCCCTTTGAACCCAATTACTCTTTAATTGTAATGCAGAATTATACACATGTATTTTTGGCAGAAACAGAGCCTTTGATTTTGGTGGTTGTCTTGACTAATCTGAAGACTCGATGCAGCAGGCAACAGTCCCCTGTTACAAACTGCCTCTGTTCAAGAACCACAGAAAATAAAAGAAAAACTTCAGGAAAAATAGAACATGTGACTGGAATCTCAACTGACTCCCAGTGCAGTGCTGCTAAAACACAAAAGGATTTTGTTGATTTTTCTTTTAGTTTAACCCTTTTCCTTTAAACTTACGAGCATGCAGACACATATCTACTAGTGTTTGAAATGCATCCACATGAGCAGTTATATACACACGTATAACTAGCCAGGACCTATTTTGCAAAAGACATAAACACACCACTGAACACTACATTTTTACTATGGGCTTAATTATCTTTCATGGATTTTCTCCAGTTGCATGTATTAAAGTCTATTCTCACTAACAACAGGATAAAATAATATAGTGGTCTAGACACACTGTTTCTCCATTATTGAAGGGGATGAATTTGTTCAACCACCAGTCACTTTATCAGGCTGTTTACAGTACTGTCATTAAAGCAAGTTGGTTAATTAAGCTCATATGAAGAGTGGTGATACTCAGGCGTGAAGTTCAGGCCTAGAACACCGAGTCAATTAGTTATAATCAGGATACCGAATCAATTAATTTAAAAAATAAAAACAAGTTCAATTTTCACTAACAATTAAATCTTTATTTTTGATGTCTATTCCATTTTCAAATTTCAGAGTATGCTAAGACACATACATACATGCTTCAAATTAAACCTAATTTGAGCATTCTAATAAGGCATCAATACTAATTTGGTGTTCATTTTCAGCTCCAGAATCATGAGAAGTTACAAACAATTTTGCTGTTCGACAAAAGTAGACATTTATTTAGACTGGAGTTCAACAGAACAGGTATTAGTACAACTACACTACTAGATTAATTTATCTAAATCCCTTTAGACTCCTGGAAAAAGAAAAAAAAAAAGGAAAAAAACCCAAAAACTTCATTCTGCATGGAATTACCCCATGAGCGGATATAAGAATGGAATTCATTATGGTGAGTTATCATTTCAAGAGGGCATCCTTATCAATAACAAGAAAGGAATCTTCTCAGCAGGCAAACAGAGTTTGGAATCCTGGTTGTGAAGCATGAAGTTACGTGCTGCAGCAGCTCTCAGACAAAATAAACCAATCCCAGAAGGCAACTGGAGGAAAAAGTCACTATTACAGGGAAGACCTATATGAAGGACACAGAATAAGTAAAGTTGTCTAACCATGCATGCTTCACTGGTAAGAGAGATCATTACTATTGGACAAAAGACATCAGCATCATATTGTTTCATTTTACAGCACAAGATTGTTCTGCAGTTCAAGGGATCAATGCCAGACTACCAATACAAGAAACACCAAATTTAATTTCTTCCATGTTCTATTACAGGGCTGAAATTGAGAAAACAAACAAACAAAAGAACTACAAAAACCTTATTCTCATTTATAGTAAAAAATAAAATATTAAGAACAGGTAATATGTCAAGAAGGCAGCTGACAGTAAGTCCCCCTAAAACTATAGCTACAAACTCATCCGGATACTAAGTAGACAGAGATGTCATAAAAAAGCAGCAGTGAAACACCAAACTAAATTTGTGAGAAGCAGCACTGATTTGTCAGGAACTCAAACTTATCTATCCAGTCTCAGTAGTGACTACAGAACACACACCAAAAAATCTTCTTTCAAAGGAAAAATCTGGAAAATAAAATAAGTTCTTAGGTACGTCAGGCAGTAAGGAAGTGCAAGGGAATTTCTACTTTCTTTAAAAAGATATATTCTCTTTATGAGCCTAAGGCTCAGCTTTGTAGCAACTTCAATTTAGTTTCATGCTTTCTTTGTATATGCATCCAATACTTTTTGTTCTCATAATTCTCAAAAATTTCCATGAAACATGCTCTTCTTCTCACCTCACATAGTTTATCATATATGCTCAGAATAGATTCTTCATTATGACATACCTACTTCTCCTTTGACCAGCAACAGCTTTTTTTAAATTGTATACATTAATTGTCATTCTAGAGATCCCTTTATCTTGGAAACTCAGGGTTGTTTTCTTAATGCATTGTTACAGTGTGTTTATGGAAAACAGGAAAAAAGTTTGGACTCCTAACAGTTTACGAATTTTTGTTTTCCAGGTAAGGCTGTTTCAGTTCCTGTCATGGACTGGTTTTCAATTGTTTGCCTTTCATTATGTTTACAGACCACAGACTGTTAAATGGAAACAAAAAAATCAAGAGGGGGAAAAAAAAAATTCAAAATTTTCCGAGAAAACTTTTCTTTTTAGGTTTGGTATATAGCTTTAAGAAAGCAGATATATCAGCAAAATAGAAAACGATTTTTACATTATTTTTTTCTAGTAAAAGCATTATAAGAATGTATGCATTATAAGCAATCTTATGAACACACCACTTGAAAAATCAGTTTGTTGAGGCATGCCATATCAATTGGTTTCTTGGAACAATTCATGGACTCAGTAATGGTTTCCAGGAGTTTGGTATCTATTTTCTGGAACATTCAGCTTTTTTAAAAAAAGCAGTATTGTAAGTGCAATACGGGGAGAGAGAGACCCGACCATTATGATGTGCTAACACATTAATGATGCCATTTGAAACTACCATTATGAACAGATTCATTAAATTAATGAGAACATTACTTTATGCTAGGGCTTCACTTGAAAAAAATTCTAGCTGCCCACTATTAGAATTATTGACTCTTCATGCTACCTCCAGGATGGTGTTGGACAAACAGTAACTTAGGAACTGGACTGTAAATACTACTAATTCACTTCCCAAAATCTAGGTTTTACTGAGAATTTCATAAAACATTAAAGAAAAACTGCATAAGAAAGACATAAGCTCTTTAAATCTCCGGTAAGGCTTAGACCACTAAAGTTAAAAATCACAGTGTTTTGTTGAAGAGTTCTTAAGAAAACCATCACTTCCTGAACAGCAGTAGAAACATTTATCAATTTTAGCCCAGTATCTTAACAAAAATTACATTTCTCTAGCTGGCATCATCCACAACCTTGAAATGGTATAATGTTTCTGAATGAACTTTACACAAAAAATCCTCATTTGAACAACTTTTGTGTTGTTTTAATATGCTTGCCTGGTTTCTAAATCCAAATCAAGGCTGTAAAAACTTCCATATACATTTATTTTGTGCCTTTAACACCAATCTTCACAGCAGAAAAGTTTATGTTGCTTGCCAATTGATCTTGTAACCTGATTAGGTTATCTATTTTTCCAAATAATAACTAAAAAAATAAAATTATCATTAACATAATTTAATTCAGAAAGATTTTTTGCTGTTGAGAAAGCCATCAAAAGAAACAGGCAAAAAGACTCGTCTTTGACAATGCACGTGCCCAAATAATAAAGATACCTTTTATGATCCACTAATTTAGTCTCCTGATGACTTACGTAAAGCCCAGTTACAGTCTTTGTTGTATATTCAATACAGTAATTTAAAAAGCCTTCAATAACTATTTCTTGATACATAATATATCTGTAAAACTATTAATGGTTGGAGAGTTGGAACACCTTCCTGTCAGAACAGGCTGAGAGAGTTGGGATTGCTCAGCCTGGAGATATCTAGTTTCCCATAGAGCAAAAAGAAAAAAGATTAAAAAAAAAAAAAAGGCATTAGGCATATCCTATATGGCCTAAGCCATTATGACATGTGACAGATAATGGCTAAGAGAAAAAAACAACCTTGTCCTAATCTGAATATCATTTGCCACTCATCAACATATCTGATAGCATGACCAGCTGTATCTTATCACATCATGGAATTGTTCCTTTGGCAAAAAACTATGACATAAAGCTAAACCAGCCAAGTCTAACTAGTTTTGTGCAAAAAACAAAGAAACAAGCAAAATGAAACAAAAAAACCCCAAAACCACCAAAAACCCCAAACAAACTCTAGCTATTATTTATTCTTATCTCAGGTCAGAGAAATAAATAATTGCATATGGAAACACAAAATAATATTTTTATCAGAATACATCAATAGTAATGGTACACAATTATCACAATTTTATATGTACAATTACAACTATGAAAAGCTGGATCTCATAATAGATGATCTTGTCAAATCCTGCACATTCCTTAGCACTGAAGATTTGTGTATTTTGCACACTTCAATTCTGTTAACTCTCGTGCAAGAGTTACTTCCATGGACTGATAATGTGAAACTTATTAAATGGGGAGGTCTGTCTTGTATGACTGCTTCATATTCAAACACAACATAACTTTGCCAGTCACTTTGTTTACTTCATGGAAGGCAAGAATATTTCTGTTTTCCCAGCATTCACTATAAGTAGCAGTGGCACAAGTGAAGCTATCCCTCACAGTCAGAGCACAGCTTATTTCTGAAAGTGCTGGAACCCAGCTAGTGCTGGAAACATAAGCCATGCTGAGTTACAAGCCACTTAGTGCATAAAATACAGTGGGGAAAATAGGTAGCAGGCAGAACTGTTTCAACATTTAAGACTCAGAATGTTAAACCCCCATTTTTACAGGATAAAAGCTCATACCCAAGGGAAGAGAAGCAGTGGAGAATTAGAAAGCTGCATACTAAGTATGAGATGTGCTTTCTCAGCAGCAAGAAAAACAATCTCCGGAGACCATTTTATTTGTTATAATCTCCATACAGAAATCAAAGTAGAAAGCAACATAAAGCACATACATATTTGTGTAAACTATCATAACAGCTTGTAATTACATTTGTACTACACGCTTTCCCATGCTGCTGTCTTTGAAGTTTATTAACACTAATTATTGGACTTTGCATCTTACAGTGCATAGTTAATCCAAGATTTCAACAGAGAAAACATATGTATGCTGCAAGTGGCTGTTTGAATATCCAAACACAACTCGTCTCCTGATTTAATTAAGCAGGGATAATGACAACATCACCTTTGGAGATCTCTTCACGACATCTCCCTCTACAATGCACTTTTTTCATTATAGCTAGGATATCATCAAGTGACTCTCTGAAAACTTCTTCAAGTATTTAATAAGATATGAGAAGGAAAAAAAGTATTTTAAAGGGCTATGATACTAAGTTGTAGAAAGTATATTTAGATTTTAACAACTGTCAGAAAATGCTAACAAAACACAAATATTATTATAATGTTCTCTGTAAAATTAAGTGATATAAAAATTTTGCAACTTCCAGTTTTTCTAAAACCACTGGAATATGTTCAGAAGGCACTATTCCAGCCCTTCTAGCTGATGTTTTCCAAGACTGAATTTATTCTTACTCCTTTAGCATTTATAAGATGGCAGCACTGTTGTCTTGTAAGCAGAGATTCTGAAAACACTGGATCTGCACATGAAACTGCTAATAGCAGTTGCACCTGTAGCCATTAATACATCTATTACATCGAATACACAGCAAAACTGTCAGACCTCTTTTTAGATCAGTATCTCACATCAATCTAGAAATGTTTTTGGGTGGACAGGTTCTGTAGTCACTTAGAAATAGAATTTTAACCCAACACTGAAATACACTTTGGTGAAGCTAAACTCATATAATTAAACATGACTTCAAAACAGAATCTGACAACTTTTCAGAAAGAAGACAGCAGCAACATAACCATCAAGTTGAAGAAAAACCGCCTGA
Source organism: Bombycilla garrulus (assembly GCA_013400315.1). NCBI lineage: Eukaryota > Metazoa > Chordata > Aves > Passeriformes > Bombycillidae > Bombycilla > Bombycilla garrulus. The sequence continues at coordinate 527,645 of VXBU01009727.1, read as the reverse complement.
ATAAGGTATGGGTAGTCACAGATTGCCCATTTGTAAGATAAAATGCTAAAAAGTCAACCTATAAAGATGCTGGAATAATGGCTAATTTTCAGTCAGTTAAGCCTGAATGAGATACATTTACATAAAAATCCTTTAATCTGAACACTGAGCTCTTTGTTCACATTCTCATTCTGCAACACCCATCCCTACCTCTCATCCCTATTTGTTGATGGATTGTTTTAAGATAGACAGAAGCCCATTAATAAGAAACTACCAGAATATATGAATGTTAAAATTACACCAACTTAAATTTTTGTTGACATGAGACTATAAAAAACATTGAAAAGTGCTAAATTTTTTATAATCTGTGCAGATTTAAATAGGATAAGAAGTAGCTATTTAACCTACTCTTCTGCCTGCCTATAAAAAACTCCAGAATACCTCGAAGAAGAGGAGATCTGGGAAATAAAATTATTGAAGGAATTTACTTGAGTTACAGGCTGGTTTTCATCAAGATTTTCACCACGGCTCCTCACACCAATGAAAAGACAGAGTTTGAGAAAAGGCAGCTCCACACATACTCAAACCTATTTAAACATATATTCCAGAGATTGGCATCCACCAGTGAAAGCTTCACTTCTCTACTTCGTCACAACCAGCTAACCATAATTAGTCAAACTCAACTCATAAAGGCCTTCCCTAAGCACTTTTGAGTACTGCCTTTGTCTTAAACTACCTGCTTATAAAATTATGTGCTTCCTTGCAGGTAAATAACAGGGAACCAAACACTCACCAACAGGGAGATAAATTCTTATTCCCATCTCAAACAGACAAGAGAAAATAAGAACTCAGTTCAATGACTACAGTTAAAGTCCTGTGATAACACACCAGCTGACTGTTTTAGCTTCTCGGGGTCAGGATTTATTTTTTTTTTTTTTTAATATTACATTAGCCAAAAGGGCATTTAACAAATTATGATCTTTCCTATTGACTATCACCCTGTCACTGAATTTAGGAATCAAACAAAATACAAAAAGAAGAGTTACATCTGCAGGGCATGCATCCTCATGCTCTGTGTCCCGAGTCGGTTGACGCCTTTCAGAAAGGTCTCAGTTCCCTGATAAAGAGCACTTATCCCTCTCTCTCATGGCCTATTCAGCTTCATCTTGCTCTAACAGTGACAGGCAGTTTTGTGCACTGGAGACTGAGCCTTTGTAAGCTCTGAATCACAGGACTGTCTACACTTGTTTTCCTGCTGACTTTATCCCAGGAAAAACTTCTAGATGAAATAATACTGTCATGCCAGAATAACTCAACAATTAGTAGGACACAGCATGACCTTGTAAATAACCAACATGACAGATAGATAGGGATGAGTAATTAAATTAAATTTAATTCCCCTTTTACAAACTCATTTGTGAAAGACAATCTCCAGTTTGAGTATTCTGAAGAAAAATCATTAAAAACAGAAGTCAAAAGTATCAGTTATGAAGAGTATTTTAAGGACAAGGCAAAGGCAAACAATGTAATATTCTCAGCAAAACAATCTAATTTACAATTATTTCAATTAGGGACATCTTCCTCTCTGGAGACTTGCATACATTGCAACTTGTATAACAGTAATTCTCCATTACAACTAACTAGCAAACACAGCCTGTTATTCATAAGGCATTATGCTGTATTCATTACTGCTAGGTTGGCTGATAAAGCTAATCCCCAGAACCACAAAGGAGCTCAGAGACACAATGGCAGGAATGGGAGCACTATATTCCACTCAGACCCATCCCAGGAGGCATCTGCTCATCACAGGCCCATCTCCACAAACTCAGAGGAGTACAGGAATGCCCAAATGCAGGTTAGAACACAACCCAACCAAGCAACAAACATCCTATCCAGACCCCTCTCAGGATTGTCCCAGCACAGCTTCAGCCTCATTGTGCAAGTGTGAAACCCATCACAAGGAGTTAATCAGAAGACATCTGGAAATACCTTTTCAGATGAAAAGGGTTGCTTTCCAGGAGACACACTGTAGGACACAAAGGGATAGAAATCCCGGGTCACAGGACTTATTATAGGATGTTTAGAGAAGGAATCAAAGATGGAAAAAGCCAGAAGTTTAGCTGATTTGGGGAGTTACAAGAGTAGGAAAATAAAAGGAGAAGTCCGGGTCATGCATACAATAAATGGCTGGTCAGTATACTCACCTGCCCATGCCCTATACCTGACTCACACAGCCTGACCTCTCCTAAGTAATTATTAAATTATTTTTAACGTCTTTTGTGGGTGAGAGTGCTCTATGGCATGTGCACATGTGTGGCTGGCCATGGATACCTATTGTGTGAGCCCTGTGCATACATGTGTGCCTGTAGGAATACATCTTCTGTCTTGCTCCTAGCTGAGTCTGGGGACATGGAAGCTGCAGCTCCTTCACCTCAGCTGATGCATCCTGTGTGAAATATTTTGCTCTGACAGTTCTCAGTTTCTCTCTCCAGGATTACTACACACACTAAATTAATGACAGAAATTAGGGTGCTTTGTCAAGGTCCATGAAATCCAGAAATCAGAAGGAAATTATTTGAGAATATCATTGTACAGTACTTGTGTTAAAGTATAAGGATTGTTAAATGACTTGATCTGACCACTAGGAGGAACACACTGCAGTCATTGTTCCATGAAGAACTTTTCTGAAAACACCATTTGTTATATGTCATGCTGAAGGTATAAGTTCAGCTGATAACATGCTGAGTTATTTTTAATTTATTCTCTTTTTCAACTATTGTAGACCACAGTCAATTTCTTTAACAACAAAGTAACCTACTCACTGTAGTAATTGCAGTAGCAGAGTATAAAGATGCCTATTTTCAGGAATTTCTAGTAAAATTATGTTTTAATTATTCAATAGAAAACAAATAATTTATTTATTAGGTAGAAAAAGGAAATCTGAAAGCACAAACATCTTGAAGAAGCACAAACATCTTGAAGAAGCTCAAACATCTGATTACAGAAGTGTTTCCAAGAGGAAATCCACCCTAATGTGACTAACAAATAAAGGAAACCATACTATTCCAAAGTCAAGGATTTATTCTAATATTTTGTCCAGAGTTAAAATGATTCTGCTCCAAAGTACCAATTAACTTTAATAAATCTATATGGGGTTCTTCATAATAGTACAGAACAACCTTACCAAGATAATATGCAATGCCAACTTTATTCTCTATATTTTTGTATATGTTCTCATTTAAGAAAGCATAACTGTGCTGAATAGCAAGGGCTTAGAAGAAAGACCCTCAAACCTTAATTTGTGTTTTGCTCATCAATCAAAGACAAAAGTTCTACATAATAGAAGCAACTTTTTACTCTGTACATGTACTACAGTAACTGAGATGGAGATGCCAGTTGTGACTCAATCTTACTGTAGTTCTAACATCATCAATAGCTACCTGTTGCTACTTCCAACTTGAGCTCCAAAATGATTTCAAAATAAATGAAAATATTTAGATCTTTTCAAGGATCATTGTGTAATCATAATTATTAATTAAATATTAAATAATATTTAGCAAATAAAGTATAAAACTTTCTACCTGTGAATCAAGGAACAAGCTACTCTAAAAGCATAAAGTTCTTTGCCATGCAAAGCAAACAGAACTGTGGACAGATCTTGTGTTAGCTATTGAACAATATACTAGAGGTATAAGAATTTTTGTGCTTATTGATACAGATGTTCATATGTAGAGGGATGCTCTGCTTAAGTGGTGGTAAAACAGCTCAAACTTTACCTTGTCTGAAAAAGCTATTGTTGATGGATGGAGATGGGTGTCACACTGTTTTTGAAGAATGCTGAGATCAGCCTGACTCATTGATCACAGAGAGAAACATTTTGAGGATGTGAAAAATAACATTTCCTGACAGAATCTAGCACTAGTGAGGATATGACAGGCAAAGTCTCTGATAAAGGAACCAACAAGCGATAGCACTGATAACTTATCTAAAGCTGCTGAGTTGACACAGCAGCCTAGAAACTATGACTGACAGTCAATCACTTGATATTTTATAAGCCTAGGCCCACCTTTGAAGAGCCAGGATTCCAACACATCCTTTCCAGGAATGTGTATGAAATCCTGCTCTTGAGATGAGATGCCCCTCAAGGTTACTCCTCGAGGCCGAGTGAAAGATTTGTCCACAGTTGTTGGTATGGCTAAGTAACATCAATCTCTAATTAATAATTAGTTTGCTAGCTTTAACACCATTGCTTCAATATTGCTTCACAAATAAATGTACTATACTAGCAGTCATAACTACACCATGTAGCAAAAAATTCTGATTAAAGTATTTTAATCTAATCATTATCAATTTACATAAATATTTTATTTTATTCATACAAATATCTTTGTTTTGTCATCCTTAATCCTGTGGATCAAAGTTATATAAAGGCTGAATTACACCTGTGTAATCCTTGAGACACAGACAATTAACCATGTATAACCAGAGACAGAATTCAATAGCAGCATTGACTGGAACATTATTGTCAACAAGTCCAGCAAAAAAGCAGAAGAAAAAAAAACCATTAAATTATTACTTTTTTTTGCTTAACATTTATAGATGTATAAGATAATGCGTGTAAATATGAAAGATCTTCTAACACAAGTATCTACATATTAAAAGCACTATGTTCCCTTGACTTATTGGCCTATTTTAGAATGAAACATTGCTCTTCAAAGAAGAAGCACAAGATGTTACAGTGAACAGCAGGTGAGGCCGCCTATGCATGAGCCTCTTGGATGCTCTGCTGTGTTCGAGGTACCAATTCCTGATGCTGCTGCTTCCAGTATCAGCAGGTATGCTGGTTTGGGCTAGAATAGAGCAAAATTTTCTCCACAGTAGCTGGTATGGGGCTATGTTTTGGCACTGGAAAGTGTCAAAAACAGGGATGTTTTCATTACTGCTGAGCAGAGCTTCAACAGCCTCCAGGCCATTTCTGCTTCCTATACCAGCAGCAAGGAGGCTGGGGGTGCATAAGAGGTTAGGGGGGCACACAGCCAGGACAGCTGATCCCAGCTGATCAGAGAGATATTTCATACGTATGAGATAAAGCAGGGGAGAAGAAGGGAAGAGCGATGTTATTTGTCTTCCCAAGCAACTGCTGAGTGTGATGGGCCCTGCTCTGTACATCATGGCTGAACAGTTGCCTGCCCATGGGAAACAGGGAATGAATTCCTTGTTTTGTTCATGTGTGTGTCATGGTTTAGTTTAGTGTTCCGGCTGAAACCATACATGACTTTCCCACTTCCCCTCCCCTCATCCTACAATGGGCTGGAGATGAGAAGGGATCAAGGGATAAGTACAACTTACTAGAAACAGCAAGGAGGCGAGAAAATGAACACTACCAGCAACAACATTAATAACAAAAGTGTACAAGAGAGAGGCAAGAAATATATACGCAAATTCTCACTATGGAGCTCAATCAAACCACCACCATGCTACCCCAACCCTGAAGGGAGTCCGTTCTCCCATCCCCAGAAAATAATGTGAAGTGGTATAGAATTACTACCATGTCTTAGCCATGCTCCTGCCTCACTATGGCACAAATTAACCCTGGCCTGGTCAGAGCCAGGACAGCATGGCTTTTTCTCTCTCTGTTAAAGTCTTTGTCTCACCCCATCAGCTCTCAGTTTGACCCTTGCAATTCTCTCTCCCATGACACACCAGAGTGGGGGGGTGAGCAAGTGGTGTTCAGCTGCTGTCTAGGTTTAAACCACAACACCAGGCATAACAATTTCTTATTTTTACAGTAGGCTATTAAAGTCCAGCCCAGCCATTCTGAAACATATTTAACTGAATCTTGGCATTTGCTGTAGTTCAGTCATAACCCCTGCTGCCAGCATATGCCACTAGAATGGGATTCATCCAATAAAACATTTATCTAAAATGTTCAGATGTGTCCATGACTCTTTCTGAAAAAAACAGGCTTTTTTTAAGCCAGTCCTTCAGAGAAATCTTGATGCATGGGGGCTTCTTTCCAATTCTTTTCCCACTAGTTGTCTCTCAAATAAATTGCTTTTTCTGCTGAATTTCTTTTTATATTTTGGTAGGGAAGCAGTTCCTCTTTGTAGATTTTTCTAATAATTTTATCTGTTTGTTGCCAGGAATGCATCTGGAGAAAAGCAGGAGAAAGAAATATTTACCTAGGAATGGGAGTTTTATTTATGCTCTAAGAAATGAAGAAAAAATAATTTTTAATATTAAAAACCAAGTACACTTTCAATAAGAGAATAACATTATGGTCAGACTATTTAGCAGGTTCTGCTCTAGGATGACGTGGAGTAAACATCTTAAACTAAAAGAGGACAAGTTCACAGTAAGTATTAGGAAGAAAAATTTTTATAACGACGCTGGTGAAACGGGTTGTCCAGAGAGGTGGTATGTGCCCCATTGCTGGAAATCCTCATGGTAAGACTGGACTCAGCTCTGAGAAACCCCATCTAATGAAAACACCCCTGCTCGTGCCAAGGAGGTTTACTACATGATCTTTAAAAGTCCCTTCCAACACAATCTATTCTGTGATTCTCTGGCTTGCAATATAGCAAATTTGAGAAGTTTTTCCATATTTCACCTCCACAGTTTTATGAAATTTGTTTGTGTTCCCCTACAAAGTACACACTTATAAACTAGAATGTCATTCATGAAGGTGATACTATAATCTGAAAGAAGTAGTTTACATTTTCCCTAAAACCAAAGCCTACTCTATTAACACTGTAAGGGTCCTACAATTAATATGAAGCTAGAATAACTGTCCAAACATTTCAAATCTACTCTGGGACAAGGCTGTTTGGTTGAACTCATTTGCCATACAGGGACAATTAAGTACTTCTTTTCACATCTACCTCTGGCATGTGGATCCATCCCACACTTCCTAAGCATTTTGGAATTCATCATGTTTATTTCCACAGTTATAGTATGTATTCTCTCACAATGGGAATAATATATATTAATTAATAATCTATTACATAGATTGAAAATTGATCTATAGGAAAGCTAGATTACTTACTCAGGACAGCTGGAGAAATTTGTGGTAGAGTGAGAAATCAAGTCTAGATGCTTAAGCTGGGTTCCTAGCCAAAATATATGTAACAAATACTAACGATGTATGCAAGGCTACAAATGGTACAAATTTATCTGGACAAACTATTTGAAAAATTTGACATTTGTGTGTTTTTGATAATGAGACATAAAATCTCAAGAGAAGGAGGTCAGAAAGTTAACATGACCACATGATAAACGAGAGCTGCTTACTTTGTCTTGTCTAAGGTTTTCCACAATTGACAGCAATTCTAGAAGCACTAGTAAATCTTCCACTGTGGTCACCCTATAAGATGTTGTGATGACTTCAAACATTGCAATTCTTGCTAAACTTTAAGGTAGCCCTCCAAAAAAAAAAAAAAATTATCTATGTAAATATTAGCATATTTAAATCCTTTTCTGTTTATTTTTTTCACAATCCTAGTATATATTTCCAAGCTTTATGTTCAAGTAAAAGTCTCGTATTTTCATCACATTAAAGAATACAGGCTTTCAGCACACAGTAGACTAAATTCCTGGAAAAGACCACCATGATTTATTACACAGAAATCATTATGGCAGTAAGAGACAGAAATATATTACATTTTTTTTAAAAATAAGTTTATACTTTCTAGAGCAGGAACCTTGCTATTTCTGTGAGAAAAATAAAAAAGAATTAAAAAAAAAAAGGATGAAAATTTAACAATGTTTTTGCCTCTACAGAGATTATAAAATTCCAGACAGGTTACAAACATATGCAGACTGTATGCTCCTACACTGGTTTAATGTATATTTTTATCTTTGTGCAAGGTTTAAAACCAAAGCTCTACATCGGGATTTAAAAAACTAGTTATAGATAGTCTGCAAGAAAAGATGGAAAAAAGATAAAAATACTTCTGTATTAACAGCATACTCCCTAAAGCCCTGAAACATAACAAATTCGGTCTAGTGCAACCACCTCTGGACCAGAATTATGGCCACTGCAATCTCAGTATCTCCTATGACACAAAGTAGCAGGGAAAAACAGCAACTATGGGAGAAGAACTCATTGCTCAAGACTGAGAGGAGCCTTCTCAAGTTACAAACTCGTCAGAATAATTCCCAGACAACATGCTGTGATATTTGCATTGTCAGCTGGTTATTATGATTTATTGGAAAAGTGGGACACAGACACAGCAGTTCAATGGAATTGCACTGTGATAGCTGTAGTAATCTCATTACAGTTTTTGCTTTTTTGACCAAAACTCTGTGTAGCCATTGTTTTCTTTAAAGCACACAGGGCAAAAGGAGAGGGAAAAAAAACCATACCCACATTAAAACCCTCACAATAAAACCCCAGGTGTTTGAATCCACAGCTTTGTGAAATTTCTGCTTTGACTTTTCTTCTTTTCCTTTTTTTTAAAAAAAGAAGTGCAAATCCACCATCTACATTCCATTCTAGAAGCAGTTATGATAATGACATAAATAATAAAACCACAATCAGTGCATCAGGGCACTTCTTTTGACTTGACATACATGATAACCATCTAATCAGGCTTTCATTAATGAAAAACGTGATCAGTCTTTGAAAGGTTAACTTTATCTCGTCATCATAATATAAAAATGTCCTTCACAGGTTTTCAGATAGTCTGGTAATAGATATTCTTACACAGAGAGATGGTTTAGAGGTTTGGGGTTTTTTTTATATTTAGTTTTTAATAGCTCGTACCAGAATTCTGCAATAACAATTAGCAAGTGTAAGACTATAGTATTATACACACAAAGTAACCACTTATATTGCAGTAGAAGAGACATAACATCATAACATAGGACTTGACGCTAAAAAAGCTTAAAAAGAACAACGTAGCTGGAAAATACTTAGAAAATAGTGTGAGAAATATATATATATTTATTTATATTTCACTCATTGGCATCATAACCAAGATGGAGTACACCCTGAGCACTTTTGCACACAACATCAAGCTAAGTGGTGCAGTTGACGCACTTGGAGATGGGATGCCATCCAGAGGGACCTAGACAAATTTCAGACATGGGACCATGGGAATATAATGAAATTTAACACAGCCAAGTGCAAGGTGCTGCACCTGGGTTGAGGCAATCGACAGTATCAACACAGGGTCACGAACAGATCCAGAGCAGCCCCAATGAGAAGACCTTGGGGTGTTAGTGAGTTAGAGGCTGGACATGACCTGGCCATGTGCCCTCATATCCCAGAAAGGCAGACATGGTCTGGGCTGCATCCAAAGGAGTGTGGCCTGCAGGGGAGGGAGGGGATCCTGTCCCTCTGCTCTGCTCTGGTGAGACCCCACCTGCAGCGCTGCATCCAGCTCTGGGGTCCCAGTACAGGAAGGACATGGGACTGTTGGAGCAAGTCTAGTGGAGGCCTGTCAAGACAGCTGTAGGACCTGTCCTATGAAGAAAGACTGAGAAATCTGAGGTTGTTCAGCCTGGAGAAGAAAAAGCCCAGGGTCACCTAACTGTGGCCTTTCAGTATCTCAAGGTACCTACAAGAAAGTTGGAGAGGCACTTTTTACAATGGCATAGAGAAAGGGATGATATTTGCAAACTGAGAGTAGGTTTATACTAGATATTAAGATATTCTTTACTGGTGGTGCAAAGGTGAGAAACCTCATTTCCTTTCCCTTGATAACAAACAAGGGGTTGATCTCACACAGGTTGGTGCTTCACCTATCCTAAGTCTGTCACTTAGATACAGAAGGAGGAGTCTATAGAGCAACCCCTTTTGTATTTCACTATGTGAAGAAAGTGCCGCAACACTTCAGAGCCTTTAGTTTTAAAGGCATGTTCATTCACTGTGGCAGCAGATAAGCATTTGGTGAGGGGTGTTGCTTTTGATTTTGAGACAGCCAGTCAAAGCATTTGGATCACTCCCTAGGAAAAAAAACAGTTTTCAGACATAAGTATGAAGATTCTCTGAAAAGCCAAGTGCTTACAAAATGTACCTTGCAATAATCCTATACCTAACAACTTCCGCAGCCCCTGTATGTTTCTGTGCATCAGCAGCAGAAAGCACCCGCTCTCCATTCACTCAATTTGGGATGAACACTTAAAATAAAAAAAAAAAAAGACTTCTGAATACAGCAGACTCCAGATGTTTCAGATTGCTGTGTGGGCAGAGCACGAGGCTATTCAGTTTCACAGCAAGAAAGTAAAATACAGTAAATTACCTTGCCAGGGCATCAAAGTGGCACAGATTACGGCTCTTCTTCTATAATCATCAGATGATTAAAGAGCATTTTCCACATTAAAATCTCTTACAAGGGGGAGCCATTATCTAACTCTTCATTTACTCATTAAGCTACATCTAGGTTTTTACTTCTTTAATTGCAATTTGATACAAACTCTTTAGCCCTAAAGTGTTGTTTTTTTTTAAAGAAAGAAAAGAGGTTTTATCACCTACAGAGTAAAAACATCATTTGCATTGGAGAGACCTTGAATTTAAAGCAGCATAATTGCAACGTGAGTTGTTTTAAAAACAGACCAACAGTTCATAAAAAACCCAAAACAACAACTTGGCCCAAACAAACAAAGATTAAAAGAAACTCCCAGGGGGCAGAAGTGAGGTCCAGAAATGCAAGTCCTCCTCTTTATTTGCAGTTCTCCACACAGATTGTGTCAGAAAGCAAGTAAAGACTTCAACTGCTTCCTCCTTCACTACAGTAAAAGTGCTCCAAAATCATATAACGAAATGTCTGAACGGAGGAGATATTATCTTATCTTCCCTACCAAAAACCCCATGACGCAGTTTACCTAAAGCAAATGAGACTGAGAGCTGTACCTCCAAACCTTGAGTGGAGAGAGTGAGGAGGAGCTCCAGGCGTTGGAGTGAAAGCCCCTCTGTTGTCTCTGGAAGATACCCAGGTGGAGCAGGGAGAAATGTGAAGAAAAGCGGGCAGGGGAAGAATAGTGTTGTTCTAAAGTCTTTGTTTATTACAACTCAGATCTATTTAAAATGCCAATACAACTTGTCACAGTCAAATCTGTTTTGCCTGATAGTAACTCATGAGGGATTCCTCCCTCTATTTAAAGCCACAGTCTTCCACGGCAGGGTTTCTCCCAGTAAGGGAGTGAGAAAGCAGCTGGGAGAGCATCTGATGGCCAGCCAGTTATCCACCTACCACAGCAGAATAAACAAACTCAGGTCTTCATTACAGTCCAAAATATTTATTTTCTTTCAGAACCAGAGGACAGAATAAAGATATTCTGATTTACCATCATGTCTTGGACATAGCTAGGAATCCTAAAATTCAATACTTCTTGTCTATAGACAGGTAATAAACAAGTAATCCCCCTCCTATTTCTTTTGACTTTGCAGCTAATCCCCTTTCTCACAAATACCCAGATACTGCATATTAACATGATATTAATATGTTTAGCTCTATATATGCAAATTTGACTAAATATGACTGATACTAAAACAAGTATCATTGTTGGAACCCAGGGGGTTCCTATGACACCTCTGAATGACCCAAACCCTGGCCAGGAGGCTTTTCAGCCTTGCCAGAGATGTCAAAGACCTTGGATTGATACTGAGAATGCCTGTGGCTTTGATTTAATCCATGGAACAAGTTACCAACTTTATATGAAGAATTACAAGTCACAAAAGTTGAGATAGAAAAATAGTAGTAGTTATTAGTTAAAAAAAAAAAAATTTGAGTGTATGTCCAGGGGGGTTTGAAGCTCTGTACAGGCAGGTTTGAAGATCTGTACAGGGGGGTCTGAGGCTCAAGATGGAGGAAACAGGGTGTTTTTTTGTTCTTCATAACCTTCATCTTCTTGGTGATGGTGGCACTTTTGGATTGGTTTAGAGTAGAAAGACACTGTCTAACATAGGTGATAGTCATTGGAAAGTAGTTGTAAATAAAGGTTACATAGGTGATAGTATAAAGAGACGAAGCTGACCCGGAGGCAGGCAGTGTGCCTCTGGAAGCTTTGCTGTGTTGTTGGCGCCAGGGCAGAGAAATCTACTTCTGGTAAGAAATTAATAAACTGCCTTGAGAACACGAGCCAACAACTCCAGACTACTTCTTCAGCAAGGCGGGTTGCAAAACAGGACTTTTTGCACACTGTGGGGTCGCCTGGGACAGGGAAGACTCCCACAATCATAAGCAAACCTATTAAGTTAAGAGGCAATAATTTCCAGCAAAAGACCACGCATTTTACAGCTTTAAGAGAAGCAGCAGTGAGAATATAATTGTGGTAGAGCAATGTGAACAACTTCAGTTGAAACCAAGCTGAAATAGTAACTCTACCAGAAAACATCCTCCTTTTTTTCTTTTAATAAAAATAATGCTTCAAGATTAATTTGTAAAAATTCTTTTTCAAATAAAATTTAAATAAGGAGATAGTGTGAAAGAGCTTTCAAGTCAATTTAAAGTATTTTTTCTACTATACACATGAATTAGGCCATACATGACTAAAGTTAAGTAAGTCAGATCATCTGCATTGCTCTGTGTGGGTGCAAGTGTGAAAATTTTGGCCTTGCAGTTAATTACCTTCTATTTCATCTTTATTTGACTGTATTCACATTGCATTTAGTTCTCCAAATGGAAATGAAAACACTAAATGCACAATTAGCTATAAAGTGCAAAGACCAGAAAAAGAGAGAAATTGCTCAAACCAGTATTGTCAAGGGCTTTTTTGGAGTGTGGTTTCACCACGTTTCTACAATAAAATGCTAAGTCTTCCACTGGAAATGTAAATGCTGGTCAATAAAGACTCCTTTTCTAAAGTATCCCTTATGGATGCACACATTAGTCTCCAAATCAGTAGTTTAAAACCAGTGACTTGACATCAGACAAACAAGTTTTATCTACAGAAGAAGAGGATTGAAGATTGGGTCGTACTTGGAAAAGGTTGAGAACAAACTGCAGCATCAAACTAAAGAGTATTTTAAAAAGTGCTGAAACAGAAATCTGCAGAACATTCTTACAGAAACATTTAAATTGCTGATGAATAGTGCAGAAAATAATAATGCAGTACCTATTTTTAAATAATGCTGCTAAAAAAGAATATAAAATTTACAGCCTGGTGAGATTTGTCCCATTACTGAGTAAACTGATAGAGAATCTAATTAAAGATAGGATGGCAGAACAGTTGGATAAATATAACTTGATAGACTCAAGCCAGCATGGCTCCAGTAGGAGGAAAAAGGATTGAGGAGAAAGCAATCTCACTCCTTTAATCTAGTAGAGGTACTTTTTTGCAAGCACACAAAAAATGGGGGGGAGGGGAGGGGGGGGGGCAGGGGGAAGGAAAGGAACTAGATGAAGATTGGCTTAATTAACTTCAGTTTTCAAAAATAATATAATTAGATCTTTCCTAAAGGAGTATTAATTTCTTTGTAATTACACATAAGGATACCAATTATTTAGTTTTATGTCACCAGCTGTGTACTAGGTAGTTTTCTAAGGGGCAAATATCTTGATTTAGAAACTAATTAGGCAATCGGAAATAAAATTTAAAAGTTATTCCTCCAAACAACCACAGCTATTTTTAAATAGAAAAATCTCATGGGTCTGTGCAGTCAATGATTTGGAAATAGAAATAGCTATCAAATGGATGACATTTCCCCAGTGACACCACACTGGCTTCTGTTACAAAACAAGCAAGAAGATAGCACATAAAATGTACCTTGAGTATTACAACTTGTGAAGTTGTTCCCAGAGAAAGAGCATAAGAAACCTCCAGAATAATTCTTGAATTTCTCAATGATTTTTCTTTTTATTTTGTTGACACAAATCTTGGACTTCGCCATAGACAAGTTGATGAGTTTTGGGCTGTCAGATATTAGGAATGATAATGGAATGCTTGAGTACATCGAGTACAGGCAATGTACTCAATTATAAGCAAAAGTGCCAAAGCAATGGTCTGATATCTTCAAAATCATCAACAAAATTTAGGATGACCACTCCTATTGAACATATAGAAAATAGGCTTTCAGGGAAATGGAAGTTTAGCAGGCTCCATCTTGATACTTCTTCTGTTTACAGATACTGCTATGAAGCAGGAACAAAAATATTTTCCAAAACTATTTATAGAGAGATTGGTGAAAGAGAACAAAGGAGAAAAAAGGCTCAAATAACATAGAGATGTTGCTACTGTCAACCAAATAGTCCAGGTATCAGGATAATTTCAACCCTCTACACCCACCAAGGAAAGCAGCAGAGTAATTAGTTTCTGGGGGTAGTGAGGAAACAGGAAGGGTAATGATTCAAAGCATCAAATCCTAAGACTAATCAAATTTGGAGAGATCATCAGCTAACAAGTAGAAACTTCCGGCAGTGTTGGGCAGCATATCCTTGCAGACAGAGGATCAGGGAGAGGCACAAACACATTCAACAAGCAAGAATTCCCTGTGTCTCCCACCAGACACAGATGACACCTTGCAAATAGTTTGGCAGCGCAGAGCAGCCCTGAGGGCCAGGCTTGGCTCTGGTACCTGCTGCTTCTCAACTACTGGGTACAGGTGCCTTTGCAGTGCTCTTGGACATGCACGTTTTGCACAGCACTCACTGGGATGCTGCTCTCCTTTCAGAGCTCAGCAGGATCTGCTTTCACAATTCATAAATTGTCACTCATAAAGACCTCAACAAGTTACAGAAGCTCTTCCTCAAACCCCTTCCCTGCTCTGGCCCAGACAGGCACAGGACTCTTGAGCAAGAAGAAGGCAAGGTGCAATCTGTTCCTAGGTCCCAGAGGCTTCATCTGTATGGATACCTTTGGGATCAAAAGGTACTGCTGGGGAAGGTCTGCTTATTCCCCTTCCCAGTTACTTCAAGTTTCTACTGTTTCAAGATCCACAGCTATCCTCCTTTTCCCCTTTTGTTATTTTTAATTTTTAATTTAAGTGAAGGTCTCTACGTGAGGGTGATAGATGCTCAAGCAACCTGGAAAGACAGAAGAGCATGAGCCCCTAACAGACATACAGGGATGAGCAAGAAAACCTAAAAGAAAGGAGCAGGCATATCTACCTCACAAGAAGGCCTTAATATACAAGGCACATCAGAATCATGATGAAATGAAGACAAAAATATCCAGGATAAATAATTTGCCAGGAAAGTTAAACTAGTCTATGCTGGAAGTGAAGTGATACTGTATGTTCAAACAAACTTAGAACTGAATTAAGATTAAACAAGCTATCTGTGCCAACAAAGAGCACCAGGAACACACATAAAAATTCAATACCAAAATAGAATAATTACAGAGTTGGCTCTTCATTAGCAATTGCCTGAAGCTTGTCAGGGAGCTCCCAAATATCCACAGATCTACTTTTCCTGGCATATTTGTGCCTCTAGGCAAAGCATATTGGCTTCTTGGATGCCTTCAGCAAGTACTGGAGGTTTTAAGGCCTGTTTTTAGTTGCCCTACCTGCTTACCTCATTCAGAACTCATGTGGTGAGTTTTGGTTTTTGTGGGTTTTTTTTGTTTGTTTGTTTTTTGGACACTCTTGCTCTCCCCTTATCCCCAATTACACCTCCCCCCCCCTCAGTTTATCTTCTGCAGTAAAAGTTTCTTCATTTTCTGTAATATCAGAGGGAATTTTAATTTTCTTGACAGAGTAGGGTACATCCAATCTGACTAAGTAGCCCAGCAGCTATACCAAAGAATTTTGTGTGCTCAAGAAGGTAGACTTGGAAACACACCATTCTGAGACATGTTAATTTACATTTTCTGGACTCTTTAAAGTAGAGTTAGTGTATTCACCTTGCTGTTTCACCCCTCTTGAAGAACTGCTGAATTTTTCTAATCCTTCTGGGCACTAACACTTTGTTTTTCCATACTGGAAAGAAAATACCCACAGTTTAATTACATTTTGCATGTTAAGTAAATATTTCTGTTTGTTCTATACTTCCCATTTAATTATTCATTTTATGTCATTCATTCTGCATCATGAGACATACAAGTATAAAATGATTAATTCATGGTCATTCATCATTTTATAAGCTATTAGCCAATTTGTTTCTTCCTCAAGTTAAAGATTTAGTAACTAAATCTTTCCTTATGTTGAAGGAATTAAAAAAAATCTGATTATCCTGGCTGTTGCTATCAATGGCTAGGGGATCAAATGACGAGCTTTAGTGGCAATCATCAGCTTCGTATCTCTTTTGCTCACTGGAGGGAGAAAGACAGATTTAAACTCCAGTTAGACAAAATTTGACATTCTCAACCAAACACTTAGCTCAAATTAGCTAATGTGAGTTCATAGCAAATTATTTTGCTATACAGATATTTTTCTGGAAACAAAATATTCTGTTGCTTCAAAAACCCTTAAAAGAGAGATTCCTTTAAGGGGTCACAGTAGTATTTTTTAAATTTAAACAGATGAGAATATTGTATTTCCCAAAACCTAATTTTTAAAAACAACACTGTGTAAATCCATTTGAACTATACCAATCATGCTTCATTACATAAACAGTACAACTTCAAACAATCTACAGCTTATCCAGTAACTTCTCGATGAAGCTCCAATTAGAAACAAGACGTATGAAAAGACTAATGAAAGATTAACTGAATTGACATATACCACAAGAAACCTCAGCTGAGTTTAAACCATCTACTACAAGAGTAGTCAGCTCTCATATTTCCCACTCTTTTCTCAATTTCACGTTAAAAATAAATGAGAAAGTTTACTTCAGTGTATGAAACTAGATTTTTCTTTTACTTAAAAAAGCACACTGATTTGTCTGGGAAATACATGTATAATTTAGTAGCATACACTCCTAACCATCAGGACACCATGCTGTTTTCTTAATATTGAAAATTGAATTTTTTAAACAGAGTAGTTAATCCTGCATTTACACAGGTCTGTTACTCTACTCTGTCTATACAACACTAAGTGACTGGGGTTAGGTCCTCTGAGAGAATAAAAACCCAAGAAACATTTACTGCAGAAGACAAACTGTGGAGATTAGCAAAGAGAGAAGAACATGTCAGAAGTTTACAAAACTCTGCAGGAGACAACTAGACAGAGGAACTAAAAATAACAGGCCTGAAACTCTCCAGTAGTTACTGTAGGCACTCAAGAACAATGCCTTAAGATCCCCCACAAGCTGAAGAGTGGTGTTCAACTCTCTTTCCTGTCTACCTTCAAAATACAGAGTTACTTCACTTTTTTAAATTTAAATTTTTAATGATTTTGAGGGGAATAAAAAAAGTAAGTCTTCATAAGGAGAGAGAAGTAAAATCACCACCCCAAAAACAAGCCCACAATATCACAGCACTAACTGGTCAGAAGCAAGATGGATGGGTCAGAGTCTTTTCTTAGGCTGCACATCCCACTCTGATAGAAGTGTGGAGCATACCTGTTGTTAACATGACAGTCATTGCTCAGCTAGCCGCAAAGGTTTCCACAAGGTTGACAGCTTCACTGTCACTTAACATTAAATTAAATTAAACCAGAGAGAACTGATTTCTTACATCTCACATTCCTGTACTTGGCCTCCTCCCATCCTGAGTAGGCTAAANTGTTACTTTGGCACTTTCAATACATTCTAGACACTCTTCAAAATTGTTCATATTCATGTTAATGGCTCAGAAGCGCTATAAAATTTGTTTGATGCAGTGCTTATCACTTGTATATGCAACCAGTTAAAGACCACATTGAATGGAAGGAAAATTCAAGGGTTTTTAGAGGGGCTTCAGAATCTGTAGAAAGGATGTCTGCTGTACGTACTCCCTGGAGTGGAATACAGAAGACTGAATGCAGTCATTCAGCAGCAACAATAATGAAAGGCCTGTAGCTGTAGCAGCATCATATTTCTGATTATGCAACATCACACAGTACAACAGTAATTAAGGATGCAGCTGATCTAACTACATGCTAGGACAGTGAAAATGAACAAGCATCAGCATGATCTAAAAACTTCTCATTTTGGAAGTGTTACAAATCTATCACAACACATGTATCAAAACCATCCCAAAGAATTTGATTACAGTGAAATATGGAAAAAATTAGTTGCTCCCCTACCTCTTGCATTTCTCAAGAATACATTAACTAAAAAAAAAAAAATTCAAATAATTTGAAAGCCTTAAGCACAGCTATAACAACTGATACTACCTTCTAAGGCTGTGGCGTTACAGAAAAGCTGAGACAGAACAAAAAGTTTAAACCCCTGAATTCTTTAGAAATAAGTCAACCACTGTGTATTTTAGTTCTGAAAAGAAATTACATATTGTCTGAACATTAATATTACAGGAAGCTGGAAGTGCAGCAGATTAATGCTGGAGCACGTATTGGAATTGCACTACAAGGTGCTCAGGAGAAGCTCTTAATGGCTCTCCCTCTGAATGAGTCAGGTCTTGAACAGCAAAGTCAATCAGTAGGAAATGACACAAAGCCCATGGAAAATGAAGATTGATAGAAGTTGTCTAAAATGTAGGTTAGCCAGCTCAGTAACCAAATTAATTAATAATTAATGACTCACTACATGTGAATGCTTCCTTCTGCATTCACAAAATATTTCAAAGTATGACTTGCTCCTGTTGAAAAGAACATTTTTAGATTCAACAAAACACAATCAAACCTGTACTTATTCCCTGGACTTTTTCCTTTAACATAGACATAGTTAAAGGGGGTGTTTGTTAATCAGATGAAAAGTTAGGATAGCTAATGAAATTATGTCTCTAATTCTTCCTAATTACTCCTTTATAATTATTCTTTTACAGTTATTAATCAACAGGGGTGACATCCAGCAAAGCTTTAACAAAACACTTATCTGTTTATGAACAATTCTAAAGCATGATTCTTATCACATGCTAATTTAACTGTTCTGTATCAAAGTTCAGCTGACTGTATAATTGGATCAGACACTCCAAGGATAACATAAATTCAGTAACAAAACTAAGATGTAGCATAGGAGCTTAAAAAATTATTTGGCACAAGCATAGAAATTCTTGTACTGCTATACTGCTAATTATCCATCGTTACCCAGAAAATGTTACTGCTGAAATACAAAGGAAAAAAAAGACAGAGAGGGCATAGGATAAAGAAAAAAACCCACAACAATGGGAAAAGTAAACTGGTCACATTTGACAATATCTGCCTAAAAAATTGTTTAGAACCAAAGAAAGCAATCATTTTAGATCATTTTTAGTAGTTAAACCACCACTTCGCTCTCAGGAGCTTCTCTGTTGACAAGCACCAGACCAAGAAGAGCATCTTTCTGATTTGTCTCCCTTAGGTCCTCTTCCATAAAGTCGTCATTCAGGTCTTTTAAGAATCTTCTGGCCCAGGTTGCACTAGCTCTGTGATGCTCCCAGATGATTTCTGGCAAGATGAAATCTCCCTTAAGGGCAAAGGCAATCACCTTGAAAGCATGCCTTAGTTCCTCACAGGATAATTCATCAGTCATTGTTCTGCCTAGGAACTCTATAGCAGACTCCCACAGAGACATTCACATTATTAGTTTGTCCTTTGATCTTACCTAGAGGCTCTCAACTCTGCCAGTGCAAACAGAGATCTCCCTATAGTCTAACCTCTCTATTCCATACAATGCCACCACTCCGCCTCGGCCTCTTCCGCCCTGTCTCTCTCTCCTAAAGAGCCTGTAACCATCCAACAGGACACTTCAAACAGGGGACTCATCCCAGAAGGTTTCACTTATACCAATGATGCCAAACCTTGGACTGGCCAAAGCCTCAAGCTTCCTCTTGCTGTGTGCATTAGTATACAAACATTTCAGGTGTGGTATCTTGTTTGTAGCCAACAACTCCTGAAACATATTGAAGGATCTCATTTGTACTCATTTCCTCAAGTTTTGGCAAACCAGCACATTGCACATCACTGGCAATTCTGGTTTGTCCCTTTCTGCCATTCCAAGCTAGTTTAAAGCTCTGTCAATGAGTTCTGCTAGAACTCTTTTTACCTTATGAGAAGGACATATCTGGTCAGGTGTCCAGGCATTGAGTAGAAAATCCTGTGGTCAGGAAGCAAAACTTTTTTGCTGACACAACCTTGTAGCCAGACATTGACTCAGCGGACCTGCCTACTCCTGTTATTTGCCAGTACTGAAAGAATTGAGGAAATCACAACCCATGGTCCTGATACCTCTACCAATTCTCCCAGGACCCTGAAGTCTCTTTTGATTGCTTTTGGACTTTGTTATTTCAATGCTGCTTGCTTGAAGTGCCAATAGCAGATAGTAATCAGAAGGCCTTTCTAGAGACTTTTCCAGTGACAGCCCTTATCCCAGCCCCTGGGCAACTTCGCTGTGAGTTTGGTTCAGCCTGCACATCAGGCCCTCCTTTCTCCTTAGAAGGGAGTCTCCTATTACAACTACCCTTCCTCCTCATGTAGCAAGAGCTTCTTACACTTCAGGACTAGACTGTCATAAATTAATTGTATTTAACACACTTGTGAGAGGGCCTGTTCTCTTCTAGTAACACTCCAGATTGATACCGTTTGTCAAAATTACCAGGAACAGAAACTGGACTGTGTTCTGTCCATAGCGGTACAACATGAATTAAGAATTAAAGTAACAAATCAGTTAAAAAGAGTTGCACATGATAGATGTCTTTATGAACTCAACAATTTGAGCAATAAGAGAATAAAAAAGGAGAAAATAGTAACATGGATGCATTTTTGTTCATCAGTTGAAATAACAAAATTTAAAATACAGCACATCTATATTCTATTTATATTACAATTTTGAATATTATTTAACACAAAGAAGAGCAAAAACAAATCTCAAAATATTACTGGGTTTCAATATGTTGTTGCAGGTACTGAAGACACAAAGACACATGAGAAAAAACAAACATGAAATAACTTTAAAAGAATCCCTAACGCATGTCTCACTCAGCATGCTAAAGTTTTATAACGTCAGTTTCTCTTTGTGAGGCACAGTGAAATCTCAAACCAGGCATACAACAGAAGCCTGAGTTTTCAGAAGGGACTAAATTTTTTTCCAGAGCATCCACCAGGCAAACATAAAAACATTTCCCAGAACTAAGTCAAAAAAGCCCAAGAAATTAATGCAAGAAGCTGTTCACAGATATATTTATGGATACATACATACATCCTTGCTTTTCAAAATATCATCCCATTAATTCTACCAAACTCCTAATGTTATACAGTTGGTTTTTTCTTTTTTTTAAATAAAGCTTTAGTCACCAACCTACTTCAGCATATATTTACTGTCAATAAAATTTAATCAAGCACTTAAAGTGTCCGGTTGAATTATCATTGATGACAGAAAATTCATAGAGGCTCTTTAGAAATACAGATATCTTACATCTTAGGGTTTTGATGATTATTTTATTGAAATAAAAGTTTGGGGGTTGTTTGCTTTTTATGCAGCGTTTTCTAAAACATCAAACAACTAATGCACAAAACAGTAACATCCTTTAGGAGAGATGCTCTGTGTGGTGTTCAGTCTGTGTGAAAAAAATAAGGCCGAACAGATCTAAAGTCCATACTGCTGCATTCAATAGTACGATTATTAAAAACAAGAAATATCAGCCTTTGAAATATCATATCCATGAAAACTGTAGTATTTATCCAAGGCCCACACCTATAACTTTTTCTCCATTTTTAAATATGGAAGAATTACATAAAAGCAGAGAAGAGAACTTGTGGGTAGTAGCAGTGACTTGTTTTGTTGTTGTTTTTTGTTTGTTTGTTTGTTTGTTTTTCCTGGAATAGAGCTCATTTTCTTCTCAGTACCTTGAACAGGACTACGTAATAGTGCTGATAAGACAGGGATAATTTTATTATTGCTGAGCAGGGCCTGCAGAGAGTCAACCCCTTTTCTGCTTTTCACAGCACCTCACCAGCAAGAAGGCCAGCGGTGCATGAAAAGTTCTGAGGGGACACAGCTGGGACAGCTGACCCCCAACTGACCAAAAGGATATTCCATATCTTATTTTGTGTGCAGTATATGTAGTGGGGGGGGAAAAGGAGGAAGAGGGGGAACATTTGGAGTGATGGTGGCTGTCTTCCCAAGTCACTGCTACATGTGAGGGGGTCTTGTTCTCCTGACAATGGCTGAACAGCTCCCTGCCCACGGGAAGCAGTGAATTAGATGCTGGTTCTGCTTTGCTTGTGTGTGCAGCTTTTGCTTTCTGTTTTGAGCTGTCTTTACCTCAACCTAGGACTTCTTCCACTTTTACTCCCCTGATTCGTTGCCTTATTCGACTGAGGGGAGTGAGCAAATGGCTGGGTGTGGCTTAGCTGGCATTAAACCATGGCAATTTGGAACTTATGGCAGAGCTCTTGACAGTTTGGGTTTCCACCCCATATCAACAAAAAATATAGTTATTTTCTAAAGAACAATATACTTATTAGGTATAATCCTCATCAATGCCAATTAAGATATTTTTATCATCTGACTAATTAGTCCATGCACATTTTCTGGCCCTGTGAACTCCCACGAGGCTCACAGTTCTTGCAGAATAAGTGTTTCTACTTGCTCTAGAACCACCCTAGAATGTGTATTAAGTAGTCCCATATTGTAGGACATCTGATCGTTAAGTAAAGTGGCACCATAAGCAGCCCAATGTTGATGTTCCAATCCATGATAACTCTCCTAAGGTGATACCTTTCCAGATACAGAAGATAAATCAGCTGTTCTTCAAACAGCTAAAAATACCTTCTGCCTACACTCCATCTTCATAAGGGCTTCCACAGTATGGGTATATACATATACATATGGTATATGTATATACCATATACATGGGTATATACATATACAATATAATTTTCATATCTTATGCTCATGCAAATATTCACTTCTGATTATCTTCTCTGTTCTCTGCTCTGATGCAAAGGAACACCAAATAATTTTGGCTCCCAAGAAATAAAGTTGATCAAATAGATTGACTAGGTCATTGAAAGTCTGTAGAGCACCTTGATCCTGGGTCTCCAAATTTACACTCCACAGGAAATTGTCCCTCAGTAGGAGGTAAACAGCATTTTACTCTGACAATCAGAAGTGAGTAGAGAGGCTGTTTAGGGCTCTTGTCCACTTTGTGCACATTGGGTTCTGAAGTCATCATTAAGGCCCTGAGTACTTGCACAGTTTGCAGTTTGTGAGTGGTACGTTCCACCAAACATGACAAGGAGTTTTATCTGACTTCTTTATAGCTAACAGGCTCACCAGTAATTTATCAAGAAAAATGTTTTGTTCTACTCGGAAAGAAAATTTTAAAAAGTATATTAAATTTAGACATTGTACCTTAAAAATGAGTGACATCATCTTCTCTGTAATATAAATGAAAGAATGTCAACACTAATATAGCAAGAAAATGCAACAAAGAAATTTTAGTTAAGTGTTATAATTTGCAAATAGATGACCATATCAAAGTCAGTGAGACAAAAAATGAATAGCTCTAAGCCTAGTCATATTTTTCTTGCTGTTGACATTGATTAATTGTTTACCTGGTGTTTTGGTGGTTGAACCTCTTATTAGGATGCTTAGTACTAATTAAAATTTTAAAAGATCTCTCTGCTTCACATGCTTGTGTCTCTCTTGGGGCCCATAAATAGCTGTTTTCTCCTTTCAGTGGAGAAAATGATGAAATGAATGACAATTCCCAATGTCTGTAACAATTCAGGCAGCAAGTCTATTCTCATATCAATACCTTGAAGAGAAATCAGTGTCTTTGGTGTACTTCTAAAAGTTTAAAAGGATGAAAATGCTGTAAGGTTTCAGAAGATGCTTTTCACCTGAGAACAGAGATGAATTCAAACCAAAAGGCTAGTAAACATGAGAAGTTTAAAAGGTTTGTGTCTAAAAGCTAAATAGACCAATGCCTGTGTGAACCCAGTTATTATATTCAAACATCTTGAAACATTTTTGTTTTTTAAAATTTATATATTAATTTTGATTTCTAACTATTTTGATTCTTTGGAAGTGTTTTCTCAGAGTATTTTGAAGCACTGTGCTTGTGATAGTAAAGTAGGACTTTTCTATATCTTGAAGTTGCAGCTCCTGATCCTGGAACTTAACGTAATCAATGGAAAGCAGATCAATATTTTATGACCTAGTATCATGCTTACACGTGTTTCATAAGCAGGTTTCATTAGAATCATCAATGGTCTAGAGGTTTTTGCTGTGCAAAAATAAAAAAGAAACCTCAACCTGCAAATTTGAAAATCATCCTATTTTTAAGTTAAAAAACAGTAATAAAAAAATATATTATTCTTTGGTTTTCAGCAGATGAAAAGTGAGTATCAAAAGATTTCTTCATTTTCTTTTTTGGTCAGCTTTGTAAGCTTATTTTTTATCTCATATTTTTACCAGTGATCTTAAAAATTCGGAATAAGTAATGATGAGAATGTAAAAGTATAGGAGTTATTTTTGCAGTTTCACCTGCAATTTACAGAATGTATTCTCTAACAAAAATGAAATTAAAATTTAATCTCTACAGAGAACTATTTCAGAAATCAATAGAAACAAATTTTTATGGGCCTGCAGATGAAATGCTGAAAAATGGGGCAACATATTGTTCACATTGGAAGCTAATTAATATAGTATATAGAAGAGAGAGAAAAGGATGGAGGATGTTTGAAAAAAAGAGTTGCTTTTGTGTTCCGTAAACCTGGAATTATCTTTTAGATCATACTATTAAACTAATGAGACCAGAATCCTCTGTCTTTACTTTGAGGAAAGAGTAGAAAGTGAGCACAAGTGTTTTCATACTCAGTTTTCCCTGTAGGACTTAAAACCAGGCAAGTGTGCAGTAAGCTATAAAACTCAACTTGTAGTCTCCAAAACAAAAGTTGGCTGAGGTAGGAAGCCTGATGAGATAAGATCAATAGCTTTGGAATCTAGACCCAGAGTCCTAGGAGCTGTAATTGATTTTTTAAACGTTTTACCACTCCCCTGAACAGAACTGTATAGATTCTTGAAAACAAATTCTATTTGTGATGGGGACTTGAGATTCAATGTTAAGATATATTAAATTTCAGGGACAGCAAAAATCCTATTTTCTCATAAAGGCTTTTTGTAGCTAAAATGAAATGGAAGTCTACAAAACAATTCTTTGATACCAAAAAGGATTTTTTATATACAGGAAAAATTAAGCCTGAGTTAAGTATGGTTTGAACAGGAATACTTACAGGTATTTTTGCTACATAACAACCTGAAATTATTAATTTTTTAAATTTTAATTTCTCATTCCAAAATAGAGTGAGATATATCAGAATGATCATTTTTGTAGAATGAGAGTAGGGGAACACATCTATCCTGATGTTTTCTATGTTGTTCTACCTTGACTCCCTGTCTAGAAAGATATTTTGGTCCCAAATTTTTGCCAGTCTAATCGTATTCAAGGAAGCAGATGTATTCCTCTGCCGAGACTGCAAATTTGACTCACATTACTAAAGACTGTCTCTATTGCAATTTCTGGTCCCATCTGAGGCAAAAGTGGCAGTCATGGAACAACTAGGTGAGGTTATTTATCTGGATTCTGTAATATTTACTCTTATCAGCTTTACTCCTCCCCAGGACACAGAAACGTAATTTTTTTTCTGATTGTGCAAAGGAACTGAATGTATGATTAAAATGGCAAGGCAGCATACAATACTTGAGACTAAAGGTACAGTAATACATATCTTGTAGCTGAGTATCTTAATCCTCACATTATAAAAGTTATGTTGACCCTCTTTCCTTGCAATCCAGAATCTTTTTTTTTCCCCTTCCTCCTTTCTCCCCCAAACTTCACAATCAAACAAGCATAGAGTACAGAAAATTAATATATTGCAACAGGTCATTCCTGGAACACCTCTAGTTATCAGATATTGAGGAGTTTTTAAGTTTCTAGTAACTAATTTTTGACAATAGCATTGATCAGAGCTGCACTGAATATTTCAAAGCCACCAGGTGGAGAAAATAGTTTTATTTCTTTAGAATGTCAACATGTGGACTTAAAACATCTTTGAGCACAGACTTTGTAACTTGAAAAGTTTTAAAGTGTTGCGTATCTGCAGAAAGGTACAAGAAATTAACAAAAAAAACCACACAACAATTTTTTGCTGTTACTGATTCTCAAGAAAAACTCCATTGTGTGGTGCACAGTGGCTCTGTGCAAATGAATCAAATCCTTCCATACCTGGGTTTTTGGATACACCCAGAAGTCCAGACACTGAGGTATGGTAAACTCCATCAAAATCAACATGATATGCTTAATCAAGGTAAATACTGCAGGCACAGCACACCTTTCTTTCTTGCTTTATATATACCCTAAACCAGATGTGAGCATGTTCCAGAAATGACTATTGAAAAGAAAGCTGGAGTTTGCATAATCAGGCCATATTTACAGGTAAAATGTGTTTCCTTGTTTACTCACTGTGGGAAAGTTTTAGCAAATAAAATAATAGGGTTTTTTTCCCACAAAGCACTAGCTAGGAAAGTTCTGTGGACTTTTTGTTTCAATTTGGAGACTGTAATGAATTTTTTATTGTCTTTTTTTTTTTTAATTCCATGTAGATTTGTCTTGCTGATAACGTGATCTATTGTTCTCAGAAGTATGGTGAGATTGCCATCCCTTAAATAGACAGCACTTATTGGAAATTAAACCTCTACTAATGTATTATAATTATTACTTCAGAGTAATTTGCTGCTCCAGCAGGGAGTCAGAGCTAATCTGATGGTAAAATTTTTTTCTGTGGAGCTGTTAATATTTTCTCTATACTGAATATCCACATAATGGATCTAGCCTGAGGCTGATTAATGATTTTGGTGCTGGAACAACGATTTGTAGCTAAATCAGCCCTCACTCTGAAAGAGATTCAGTGTTACTTCAGTCAATACTGTTAAATAAGTGTAAACGGTGACTTTGGTTAGTGCAAATGTAATCTAGTAAGGTGAGAGAGAGGCAATAAACTGAAATAAACAAGGGAACTTCTACCATTCATGCATTTCATTTGAACATGGAAAAAAATCACAAAACACAAACAACTTCTCCTCAACATCCCAATATTCACTGCACAAAAAAACAAAACCTGCAGTACTACTTTACTGAATTGCCATTTCCTGAACAATGTAAAAAGGAAATTGAGCAATATGGATAGTAAAAACTAATATTTCATCTTCCTTTATCAACATGAAGCTGAAGATTGAGGAATTAACATCTCCCCCTTTCCTTAAAAATTCTCCATGTTTCAGAATATGAATATTTATAATACTACAATATTACTTGAATTATATACAGGTAGATCTCATGTATATAAATATAAATATATAAAATAAAGTAACATCACCTTCCACTACAAGTTTTTGAAGAGATTGCTTTCATTTATAGTTCTATATGTCTGATTAGAATAGGGCTCCTTGAATTTTTTTTGAGGAAAAATAAATAAAGCAATAATTTCAAAGCATGAAATATGTTATAATGTTGGATTCATTACTGCCTGTAATAAATTTTGAGTTAATATTTTGTGTTCTGAATTAAAATGAAAAGTTGCATTTTATTTGGAGTAATATTACTTTCTTAAGAAACACAAATATTTCAGATTTGTGATTTTGGATTCTAAGTTTGTTTTCCAGGTCTATTAATTTTCAGCCTATTTGTTTTTCTTGAGAAAACAAAGAAGAATGAGAAAGAAAGGTGAAATCGGGCTCCCTTCCACAGCTTCCTAGCTTCCCTGTGTTTGAAAGCAATAAATGCATATAGAAAATATACATTTTCCACAATGCTAAAGAAAATAAAAAATATTCTGAACAGAAATATTTTCAAATTGTTTTTAAAAATACATTTATATAGTTTTTCCTATTCTGCCTTTTATCCTGCAGGAATTTTTTCTGAACATCACTTAAGAGTGTTTCCTTATAGACTGGTATTACCATAACAAGATAGGTAACAGGAGATAAGATCTGAGTACATCAGGGCAGACAGCACAGCAACAGATAAAATCCCAATCTAAATTTGATGAAAAATCCAACTGACCTCTCTGAGGAAAAGCTCCCTGTATTTTTCCCTGTTTTATTTTTTCTGCTCATGTTTAAGTGTCAGGGAGACCCAGCCAAATTCCAGGGCAGTGGGAAGCCCAGACCTGCTAAGCCAATAAGCCACTTGCCCCTCTGTCCAATTCCTTGTTTTGACTCCTCCTCCCTTCACACCCAATCCATCATCTCAGCTTCCAGTCTGGCCTACAGCTACTATACAGTGCTTCTGAACATTTCCCAACTTTACCAAGTGAGCCTATTTTAAAATACTGTATCAAATTGTCCCAAATCCTCCTTTCAAACAACAGCAGCAGCTCTTGGGAGCACCTCTGCAGTTCATTGATATGAAAAATTAATTTGGATCATTTCAATACCTGAGAAATCACAGAAAACTCAGGTTGTGTTAAGGCTGAATATTGTTATAAATGAAAATCTTCAATTAGGCAGCTGAACCAAAGCACAGAGATACTGCTGTGTTAGTAAGGCTTTGTGGAAAGTCTCATTTGTTGTACAACCCACCTGTAAAATGATCAGGCTCACACCCTGTAGCATTTCAGGGCCACTGATTATCACACAGTAGATAAATTTTTATATATAAATACTTTGCTGGGAAGAACAGTTTATGGGATCTTAGGAATGGATAAAATCTGCCTTAGCAAACAGCTAGATCTTCTTTGCTGAGACAACCTGTCTTACATTAAAGTCTGAGTTTTGTACTGGTGATTCACTCTAAGCTACAGTTTTATTCTTAAAGACCTAAAGATAAGTACAGTCCTTGGTTCTCTAAAGACTGATTCAGTTCTTGGATCAAATTCTGGATTTATTTTTAAGCTATTTGGCAAGTTGTTGGTTGGTTTGTTTTTTTTTTTTTTGGATTTGTTGTGGGGTTTTTTTTTGCTTGATTGTTTTTTTTTTTACCTAATCATATTTCTTAGAAACCTAAATAACTGGACATTTGAAATGCAAACATATTGTACCAAATCATTCAGCTTGTAAGACAAAAAAACACATGTTTTATGTGTTACGGTAACACATACATCTTATGGTCCTTATCATGATAAATCATCTTTGCTAGTGAAATTACACTTTCTGTGAATGGAAATGTCTTATATTTCCATATACAGAGACTTGCCAGACATATGTCTCAAGCAGTAATTTTTTACCTACTATTGGGTGAATGTATGAATATATGTGGATATACATAAATTTGGTAGTTTTTAACCAGATGAGCTATGAAAAAAAAAAAAAAATACAATTACCTGAGGAACAGAGTTAAAGTGCCTTGGCAGAGGCAAATGGCTGTGAGACTTAGGACTCCTCTCAGAACAATGCCAATACATGACTTTCTGCTCTGTATAGAGTGATATATGTGCATGCATACATATACATGTGTGGGTGTGTATCTGCATGTTCAGTTTGCAGCATTTCCAGTTTTATTTCTATCACTCCTCAGTTACCTTCTGTGGTAACTTTCTTACAAGCATTCCTAGCAGCAGGGTTCATTGTAAGTCTGGGATCCCACAATAGGAACAAACTCCTTTCCCAGCATTCTATTTGCATACAGGCCTGAACCCAGCCTCTTAACTCATCTCTGTTTACCAGTAAAAACATGTTTCAGTTTTTATATTTTATAGTTAGATAAAAATAGAAAAGAGTCAATGTTTTCAATATCCAACACTTCTTTTCCTTCTTTTCCTTCTAAAAAGTGTAGTTTTCATTAATATGTCAGTTGTTATATACAAATATTTATCATTAAATATATTGTTCAAATTATTTTCCCTATTGATTATGTAGTTCATGTGCTACAAACATCAAATTAAATCCATCTTCTAAGAAACGCACTGCCCAGTACCTCACTAATAAAACATTCTCATCACTACTAAGAATGTATTAATTCTGCATTAGTGATCTGCAAGAGCTCAGAACCAGAACCCTTTTGTCTTGGTTTGTCTGGGCTTTCTTATGTTTCCCAAATTCTTTTTCAGCTTGTTTTGCTCTGTTAGCAATTATTGAGCAATCAGGTTATTATTGTCTAATTTACTTCAGTTTTGCTTAGCCTTGAAAAATTGCATGTTATGCCTGTTGTAATAACTTTTTGGAAAGCCATAAGTTATGATAGTGTGCAATTACTCTGTATAGAATGAAGTGGCACACTAGCACAGCCACGTGATTTGTGTAGAGGCATAGGATGACATAAGCCTTGTGAGCACCAGAACATGATAAAATGAAGAGCTATGAATGATTCAACAATAAGCATTACATGCTATTATAGGGTGCAACCCTGGAAGATAGGCAAAACCTTCTCTAGGGGCAAAAAAAAAAAAATAAAAATAGAAGAAATATCCAACAAATACAGAAAATATCATATAAAGTAATTTCATATGCAATGTGGCCACCAAAAGGAGCAAAGATGGTTGTAGCTGCCCAAAGGAGGCATCCAAGTAACACAAATTTACCAAAAGAGAGCAGCATAAGTACAAGGAACTACAAATAGGCACATCATCTCCCTGAATACACAGACCACCTTCAAACCCTCTCTGGTCCCTTAAGTCCCTATGGATGGCATCCCTTCCCTCTAGGGTATGAAGTACACCACTCAGCTAGGGCTACATGTAATCTCTAATGTCCATGTCATGTCCCTAATAAAGATATTAACCAGTGCCTATCCCAATACCATCCTCTGAGGAACACCACTTGTCACTGGACATAACTGTGGATATTGAAGTTATGAGCTTGTTCATGGGGATTCATCCCAGTTTACTGAAGGATGTAATGGCAGGACCATTCTTGATCCTCTACAGAAGGTTTTGGGAGTCTGGAGAGGTCCCTACTGACTGGAAGCTGGCCAATGCTATTCCAATTTACTAGAAGAGCATGATAAAAGATCCAGGGAACTACCAACCTGTTAAGTCTAACCTCAACTCCTGGAAAAATTGCAGAGATCACAGTGAATAATAATGGAAGTTTTTTAAAGAATAATGCAGTCACCAGGCACAGCCAACGTGAGGGAAAGGCCTGTTCCACTACGTTGATATCCTTCTAGGATAAAGTCACCCTGGTAGTGGATAAAGGGAAAGTGGTAAATGTAGTTTTCCTGGATTTTAATAAGGCTTTCGATACTGACACTCACAGCAGCCTTCTGAACAAATTGTCCAGCTCTGGGATGTGTGGATTCACAGTGTTGGTAGAAGAACTGACTGAAGAGTGGTGACAGGGGGTGTTCCTCCGGGGCAGTTCCAGGGCCAGTTCTATTCAATATGTTTATCAGTGATCTGGATGCAGGAGTTGAATGCACCATTAACAAGTTTGCTGATTATCCTAAATTGGGAGGTGCCTTCGACCCTCTTGAGGAACAGGAAGCCTTGCAGAGAGAGGCTGGATAGATGGGTGCTTTGGGCTTTGATTAATGGGATGAAATTTGATGAGTTCAAATGCCAGACTCTATGAAGGAATACCATACAAATATTTTTCTGATAATATGGAATATTCCATTCTTATGAAATAATATTTCATTACAAAAGAGTTTTAATTAACGGGAATGAGATCATGAAGAAGAATAAAGATAGGAAGGCATCACCAGAAGTTTTTTACCAGTTTTTATCAGTAACTGGATCTCAATTGCATGGGAAAGTACTAGAATTATCTCAGTGATGTTATTTCAGATGAGAAGGCCTGAAGAACAAATATATATATCACAAAGTCCCCTGTCATTCCTTTTTATTTTTTTTTACTTTACACTTTCCTGCAGTGTTAAACATGTTAAAATATATGTTTTTAATTTACTTATTTTCAAAAAGTTTCTTACAAAACCAGTTGCAGAACATATTTTAATTTGGTTTACTTCTTTCCCTTCCACTATCTTTGGGGCAAATTACTTTCTGCTTCATGCTGCTGACTATTGAATAGATTTTTGGCACAGGACTAGAAATTTGTTATGAAAACTGAAGAATGTCAGTTTATCATCTAACATCATCTCTCACCCTCTGAAAAACCTCAGAGGAGCATGTGCCTTAAAGACTGCCCTCTGCAGGGACTGATTTATCATGTTATAAGTTTTCTCTTTTTTTTTTTGTTATGGTTTAGGGTTTTTTGTTTGGGTTTGTTTGTTTGTTTGTGCGTTTCTGGGGGGCGTTGTTTTGTTTTGTTTTTTGGAGTTTCTTTTGTTTGTTTTTCATTCATCCAGTGTTTCCACATCAATGTTCCACATGAATATCCTGCATTAACCCTTACTTCAGCAAAGAAAGGAACAAGGGTAGGAATTACACCTCCAGTCATCCTCCTTGGGAGTGGTTGTTCCCAAAAAAATACTGAAAAGAGATCATTTCACAGCTTGGCACACTAATGAGTTGCAAACTGTCTTACTTCTATGAGTTATTCTCAATATTAGTGTAGGGTCAGGCCCCTGACTCATATCTCCATAAACTCAAATTAATAAGATTAGTCCTAATACCTTACGTTAGCCCTGAATTGCTTCCCAGGTAATTGGTGAATTCAGTAATAGAAAGAGGTTAAGCTAGCACTGCACTTTGGAGGGAATATTACCACAGGGTTAACATTATAGAGAAACCCATCACTGACTGATACATATTTGTATGGCACTCCTTTCCACAAGAAACTGAAAAGCAGATTGCATTAATGTGTCAGGGAGAAAAGATTCAAGGTGACATAATGTAAATAGACTAAGCGCATACTCTTACTGGTTGGTTTAAAGCTAGACACAGATTTTGTAAATGTAGAGAAAGCAAGTTTCTGATAGAAAATAAGTTTCCACTGCTACATCAGGAGGCAATACTCCTTTGAAAAAAATAAAGTATGACTGTGCTTATCCAGTAGCACAGTCTCAATACACATTTACTAAGATGATCTAGGCCAGGAGACACTGGGTTTGACTTCTGATCACTTATATAAACAGCATACAAAAATGCCTGTTTATTTTACTGCAGAATTTCAAAGCCTTCCTTTCTAGTAATGAAACCAAGTTGACCAAAAGTATGAAGCAACAGACATCAGCTCAATTATACTAATTATTTAAAAAGTTTTGTGTTTTAAATATGAGAGATATCTTTTTGAGTTAAAGATATGAGAGAATGGAGGGATAGCTGATTATACATATGCAGATTATAGGTATCCTTTCTGTAAATTTCCTTTTCCAGAAGAAAAATTTCTGCAAATTATGTTCCCTCAAGGATACTGTTTCAAGCATGCCTTTCACCACTCTTGGACAGATGGTTGTTGGTTCATAACCGAGGGGGGAAAAACATCACAGGAATATCTGACATAGAAATGTTTTCCTCAGTAAAGAAAAATCTCTGGTTTTGTAGCCAGATATGCTCTCCCCATCCAGGAGGAGAGACAAGACAAAGAAAAACAAGATGATAGTAAAGCAACGGTAATAATGACCTATGGTGTGTGGCTTGTGATGGCTTTTGTTGTTTCTGGTTTTTTTTCAGTTTGCTATGCTGCTTTCCTTAAGAGAGAGTTGTGCATTCTGCTGGGGAAATATATGAGATGTGCATTGAAGTGAAAGATAATAGAATGAATTCCCTTGCAAAATAGTGATGTGGATGTCAATGAGGTGTGAGCCCCTCAATCTCCACTTGTGTGAAAGAAGCTAAAATAGAGAGCAAAGGAAAAAGATGTTTTGAATGTGGTTATTAGGAAGCTTTCAATGTTGTGACAATGGAGCAAGTCTCCCCTGACCAATCCAAATATCAGTTTCCTAAACTTGTGTTAGATTTTCCCATGTTTAGGTCATATAATAGATTTTTAATCAAACTGTGTAACTTTATAAAGTCTCAAATATGTTTTGTAACAATAACAATTAATCCTAAACTACTTCAAAAACATTAAGACTGCAAAAAACAATAATAAGAGCAGAACAGGTTGATTCACTATTATCCGCTTTACACACACTATGAAATTGTGAAATATAAATTTGTTTTTCACAAAGACCCTGTCTCATCCAATTAATCCAATGAAGACTTGCTCCATGTATGTCTTTTTATTTCTTCAGAGTTTCATGGGGAAGTGAAACACTGATATCAACCTTTCTCTAATGTCATCTGGATTTAGGTTTTCATTTTACGACTGTGAAAATTAAGAAAAGACTATCAGAAGCATCTGGTAAGTATTGTCAAATGTATGCTTTTACATAACACTTCTCATAATAAACTCAAAGGTTTAACACAGCTCTGGTTAACTTTAGGTTTTATGTGCCAGGGCTGCTGCAAATCAGAATTTAAGTATTCAGAAATGAGTGATACCCAGTTGTTAAAAGACCCATTCAGCTGAGTTTTTCAGAACCATATAAATAATCAGTTACTGAGTTGGAGAGAAAATGCAATTGTTTGTGATGGCTTTAATAATTTATCTTTTGCCATGTCAGGAAATGTGCTGAAATGCTCCAATGAACTCCTTGACATGTCCAACAATCTGACTAATCTCTAAAGAAGACTCCAAAAGTAATTGCATTATCATCAATAAAACCCAAAAACCAGTAATAAGGAATACTTAAACTTAACCACAAGTAAATGTAGAAAACAAGTACAGTTCATGCTGAGAAACTGGATTTCCATAATATTTTCAAAAAAGTTCAAAAAGTACTGCTACTAAATTGTCTATAGTTTGTATTCATAGAATGATTCAGGATGAAAGGGATGTCAGAGCAGGGCCAGACATGGGGTCAGATCACGCTGCTCAGGTATTTATACAGTTTTGTCTTTAAAAACTCCAAGGATGGAGACTGAACAACATTTCTGGAAAATACGATACACTCTGGACTCTCCTCAGGGTGATTTCCACCCCTCTTGTAGCCTGATCCTCTCTTATTTCACTTTATGTACTGTGAGGAGCCCAGGTCCATCTTCTCACAGGTGTCAGGGCGCGTGCTGGGTACTGCTCCAGGGCACCCTGGAGCTATCCCTCCAGGCTGAACAAGCCCTGGTCCCTCAGCACCTCCTCCTGGGACAACTGCTCCAGATCCCAGCCAGATGATTTTACTCGTCTATCACTGGTTTTAGTGCTGAGACCCTAAAAGTGGACCCAGCACCCACATGTGCTTTCATGAGCACTAAGTAACATCCACAAACCAATGAGGCATTAAACTTGGTAAATTCTCATTTTATATAGATTTTCTAATCCTTGAGTGGATTAAATAACTGTGCCTGCTTTTTTTGCATACTGAAACAGTCAGATTGATCTGCTTAAATCCATGCACCTCATTAATGTCCCAAGTATGAAAAAACATTTCAAATTTATAGATTTTGTGGGTTGTAAGCAGATGTACTAATGCTCCATTAAAGAAGTATAAATTTTTAAGTGAATTTAGGACACAGTCAGTGTTGCCCTGGACAAGGGACAAGGCCAATGTCAGTGGCACGGATGTCTACCAACATTAAGCAGCTGTTTTACAGAGATTAATATTTAATTGTTCACTGCACTGAATTTAGATTTATTGACAAATACTCACTTCTCATTATAGTGGCTGACTTAACATTAATTGGAGTAATAAAGCTCTTAATTGAAGTTAAAAAAAGATTTTTAAAACTCTGTTCAAGATTCTGATCTCATTAAACAAAGATAACTCTACCAGTGGAATGGAATGTACATAAGTATAGCTAATAGATCCATTTGCTAACCCAAGTAATTTCAGGGTGCCTGACTTTTAGAACTGTACAACCAGAATTTCCTCTCAAGACAACTTCATCTCATGAAGAGTAATCATAACGTGAAAGATGAAAAAAAAGCAAGACAGTCAAGGTTTACTAACAATTATTTACAAATTCAGGATTTAGATATTCATAAAAAAATACGGGTTTAGAATTAGGGTGTTAATTAAGTTTTTAAATGTAGAAATGCCATCTATAGGGAATTTAGGAGGCCATTCCTTACACTGCCCAAAATGCATAAACAATAGATGAGAAAGATACCAATTACAGACAAAGAAGTATATGAAGAGAAAGGGCACTTTGGATGGCTTGCAGTAAGAGCAGCATTCACAGCCTTGTACATTTACATGGATGTTGCACATAAGGAATGAATAACTTGTTGTTAATGTCCATTGGGGATAGAACATGGAGTAAGAGGCTTAAGTCAAAGCCTTAAGTTTGATTAAACATTAGTAAAACTTTTAACTGCAAAGACAGTTAAGCACTAAATTAAATTGAGGCTGTCAGATTTCCATCACTGGAGGTATTTACCAGGATTTGAAATAACTATCAGGAACAGTTGAGGCAAGAGGATGAAAAACATGGTTGGTCCCTTTTGGGAATATTCTTTCATATTTGTGATATAATGTAAGACTTTTTTTTTGTCTTTGATGCATCTTAGAAATGTAATTACGTATCGCATGCTGTGAAATCTCTTCTACTAGAAGAGAAATCCCAGCCAATGTCCTGAGACTCATTTTTCTAAATGCCGTAGAAATAGGAAAAAAAAATATGTCCCAAGGATTGCCACAAAAAAAAATGGAAAATAAAGAGGATACATAATAGCATTTGAGTACAGCATTAAAAGGGAGAAAGCTAATACAAAAAAAATGTTAGTGTTAAAAGCACAAGGTTATGTCCTATCTAACTTCGATGGCTTCAAAGGTTTTTATTAATAAGTGGGAAAGGTATTTATGAATTCATGTACAAGCTGTCTGTCCCACTATTATTAGCAAGCTAATTTGCAGTCTTGTAAGTAATATCACAAGAGAAGCCAAAGACTAAATAGGCTTGGGGAATTGCCCCTTAAGGATGTTCATATCTGTGAGATGGGAATAACTCTGGGAAAAAAACATCTTTACTGCTGCTCATATCATATTTCCCTTAATTTAAATAAAGGATTTACAGGGTTGTCATTGTGCAACCTTTCCAGAAGAAGGTTATATTACTGATGATTTTGGACCATCTCAGCAGCAAGACTGCTTTTTAAAGCCAACTTTAATGAGAAAAATACAAGGAAATGTTATGGACAATTAGGAAGTAATGAAAGCCATGTCATTGCAGCTGATGACAAATGATATTGAAGGACATTGCTATATGTTGAGTCTGGATATTAATCTGCTGAGCTACTGCATTTTTCAGAGATTGGATTTATTTTATGAAACAATTATATTAATAATCCAAGAGAATGCATAAACACAAAATTTGTTACAGAAGATGTTTCTGTCACTAGGTTGAACAGACATTACGAGAAAGAATCTAGAGAGGAGAGAAATCAAGACAAGAACGACAATGAGATTCACTGAGAAAATATATAGTCCTAGAAATGCGTGTATGGGGAAAGCATTCACTTCTCTCCACAGTGAAGGGCATCACACTTTTTTAACAGATGGGACAACCACTTCAGTGTTATGTCAACAGTCGCTGAAGTTAGTCTTAGGATCAACCCAAAATCACCCTGACGGGAATCATTCCCTCTGCTGACCTGCCAGCCAAGAGATGCTTCATGGCCCAATGACCCTAAAATTCATCTCTGCAACCATTCCAAGTCCCATGTCTGTTTTCAGACTAAAGTAAATGTAAGGGTTATTGAGTGGCATGAAGCAGGTGCATAACCTATCTCTAAAGCAATATGGCTGACACTTGCAATGGTTTTCTAAAATCTTTAAAATTATGATTATTTATTTTTACCTCAATTAAACATTGGAACAAACTCCTCTCAAATTTCATTTTCTCCAGGTGTACTGGTAATGTCACTCATCCACACTTCATTACTGGCATGAGGGCCTGCAGCTTGTGGCTGCTCTAAACCAACATGCTCAGAACAGAGACATAAAACAGAGATACAGCCTCTCATTATATCTGACACTCATCAGTGCACTTAACTGTAATCAAGCTCCTAAAGAGGCACAATCTTCTAAAAAAGAAAATGGTTCTAACATCAGAATGAAGACTGCCATGCAATGCCAAGGCGTACAGTCATGAATTATGCATTGTGTATCTCATTTGCCTCAGAAAGACATTGTGTAAATCAAAGCTTTTCTGTGCATCCAGTACATAGATATGAAGCACTAACCAAGTATTATGCTAGCAGATGGTTTAGGTTTGTTCTTTAAAAAAATTGCTCCAAATGTAAGTACATCACAGAAATATGAAAAGAATTATTCTATAGAAAAACTCAAATTTGTTCTCAATCTCTTTCCCCCCCTTATCTTTTGATGGCATTTATCTCAAGTTTTGAAACTTTTGCTTTAAATGATCTAGAACTCTAGAAGCGTTTATATACAACTTTCCTTTTTTGCAGAACTGAATTTAAGAGCCTAGAAGGCATTCTTATCAGTTGGAAGAAAACATAACAGTATTTCATTAAAGAACTCTCAAAATTATCATACTCAATTTCAATTATAAAGAAAGGACATTAATATAAACCTGTTTAATAACAACCAAATAGAAATGAATCCTTGAACATTAACTATAACCCTGCAATAGCAGTGTGCATCTCAAAGAGCTACTCAACTGAGCATGAGGAGTGTGAACAGAGGATGACTGAAACAAGATTTCTGTTTCTATTTTGTGAATGCATGGGTTTCTTCTGCTTACCTCCTAGTAACATCTACAATTGATTGCTTACAGAGGGAGAATGTTACGTGTCTGTTGTGTGAAGTTTTTAAAAACAAACTTTAGAGACCCCTGGGTATTAAAGAGTGGGTCACAACAAAGGAGTTTTCTTTAGGAAAAAGATGCGTCTTGTGAAGATCAGCCTAGCCACAGTCCTGGAATTACATGCTGTAGCAGGAAAATTCACACTATAATTCTTTCCATATAGGATTAACATTCCAAGAAAAAACAAGTTTAGTCTTGGGCCTCACTACTGCCATTTGCAAAGTAGTTCCAAAATCCTTATGACCCTAACAAATAGAAATATTTTCATTCCAGACTGAATTTACTCAAGGTCAATGCATATTTATATATGCATTTTAATAAATATAAATAAATAAATAAATATATGCATATTTATTTGCTTTTGGCCAAGTAATTCTCTTTACATTTCCTCCTTCTGTTCAGTCTCATCTCATACATAAGCTGAGACAGTGATTGTGTTCTCCCAGGCCTCATTTTATTTTAGGGTAATGTTTTCACAATGATCCATCCAGTCTGGAAGGGACCCCTAGGAGGTCCCTAGTCCCACCCTCTGCTCAGAGTAGGGTCAGCTCTGAAGTAAGACTAGAATGATCTCCTCCTCTGGCTGTGTACTTCCATAAAGTGCCCATCTCTGTCTTCTCAGTAAATCCACACAAGTACAAGGAAGCTGCTTTTAGGGTTTCCTGAAGCCTTTTATTCTCCAGGCAGGACAAACCTTTTCCAGAGTTAATTTTTTATGAGCCATCTGCCTTGAAATTATTTGTTGATTTTTGGTTTTGTCTTATGTCTTCATTTTGCCTTTGCTCTCTCTGCCTCATGGGCCATTTTAGTTCCATGCTCTCCATTATTATCTTTACTGAAAATCAAGGCAAATAAGGATTTTCTTTAATTTCTGCCTAATCTCCACTATATAACAGTCCTACTGTTTCTTTCCTTTTTTATCTTATTTTATGCAGACATTTGGAGAAATAATGCTTCTCATTTTAATTCCTCTGCAAACCTGACTTTTTGC
Organism: Bombycilla garrulus; assembly: GCA_013400315.1. Lineage (NCBI taxonomy): Eukaryota > Metazoa > Chordata > Aves > Passeriformes > Bombycillidae > Bombycilla > Bombycilla garrulus. The sequence continues at coordinate 488,121 of VXBU01009727.1, read as the reverse complement.
ACTTCTTACTTTATTCATTACTGAGTTCTAAAACACAGACTTAATTTCCTCTTTCCCCTTCTAATCAGTCCCTCTTTCCATTGTCTCCTTAATCTTAGTATCTTTCAAGTCAGTTATTAATCTGATATTGCCTTCATGCTTCCTTCTCTTTTAATGAAAGCTAGCCCCTGATCAAAGCAAACCAAACCATACCAAACAAAGACAAAATTCAAGAAAACATAACAACAATACCTGGACTTCAGCAAAGCCTTGGATAATATCTTTCACGGCATTCTCTTGGAAACGCTGTCAGCCCATGGGTTGGACAGGTTATCACATCACTGTGTTAAAAGACAGCTCTATGGCTGGGCCCAGAGAGTGGTGGCGAATGGCGTTGCATTCACTTGGAGTCCAGTTACTTACTGGGGTTCCACTGGGGCTCAGTATTAGGCTCAGTCCTGTTTAATATCTTTACTGATCATCTGGATGAGGGGATTGAGCGCACCCTCACCAAGTTTGAAGAAAATAAGAAGTTGGAAGGGAGGGCTGATCTGCTGGAGGGTAGGAAGGCTCTGCAAACAGATCTGCACTGTCTGAACTGATAGGATGAGGCCAAGGGGATGAGGTTCAAAAGGGCAAAGTGACAGGTCCTTTACTTGGGTCACAACAATCCCAGGCAGTGCTACAAGCTGGGGGAAGAGTGACTGGACATCTGCCCAGCAGAAAAGGACTGGTTGACAGCCAGCTGAACATGATCCAGCTGTGCCCAAGGTGGCCAAGAAGGCCAATGATATCCTGCTCTGTATCAGCAATAGTGTGGCCAGCAGGACCAGAGGAGTGATTGTACTCATGTACTCAGTGCTGCTGAAGCTGCACCTCACCCTCCACAATGTCCTGTGTCCAGTTCTGGGCCCCTCACAGCAAGACAGACTTTGAGGTGCTGGACCATGTCCAGAGAAGGGCAATGGAGCTGGTGAAGACTCTAGAGAGTAACTCCTATGAAGAACAGCTGAGGGAGCTCGAGTTGTTTAACCTGAAGGAGGCTCAGGGGTGACCTTATCACCCTCTACAGATACCCGACAGATTTTAGCAAGGTGGGGGGGGTCAGTCTCTTCTCCCAGGCTACTAATGATAGGATGAGAGGACATAACTTCAAGGTGTGCCAGGGGCATCAGGAAGAATTTCTTCATGGAAAGGGTTGTCCAGAAATGGAACAAGCTGTCCTGAGAGGTAGTGGAGTCACCAACTCTGTAAATGTTCAAGAAATTACTGGATGTGGCATAGTTTGGTCAAAGGTTGGTCTCGATAATCTTGGAGATCTTTTCTAATTTAATGATCTAATGATTCTTGATTCTGTGAACACTGAACTAAATTAGGCCAAATTAAGCTAATGTAATATAAGATGTGCATACATTCAATATCGTGAAATAAATACTCAATATTCAACCCTAGGTGAAATACACTGGTGTACCTCCAGCTGGAAAAACTACATAGAACCTGCTGCTATACTGTCAGGATAACCATCTGCTTGTTAACAGAAGTAGGAAAGAACAATCAAGCAAAATGCGAAGATGACTCATTTATCTTTCAATGTGTATTTTTATTACTTATTATTGAATAGTTCAAACAGACTATCAATTACTAGGAAGTGTGACAGAAGAATTTATTCTTCCAAATCTAATTTCAAATCTGTAGGAGGTATCTACTTGTTAACAAATTAGCCAAACAGTGAATCATCCAATCAAAAGATGGTCTGGGCTAGAAGGAATCTTAAAGATCATTTGTTCCAACCTCCTTTCTGTGAGTAGGTACACTTCGACTAGGCCAGGTTGCTCAAAAACCCATCCAGCCTGGCCTTGAGCACTTACAGGGATGGGACATGCACAAATTACCTCGGCAACCTCTGTCAGTGTCTCACGACCCTCACAGTGAAGAACTTCTTCATAACATCTAATCTAAACTGACCCTCTTTCAGTTTAAAGCCATCACCCCTTGCCCTATCACTTCATGCCCTTGTCAAAAACCCTTCTACAGTTTTCTTGTAAGCCCCTTTAGGTACTGGAAGGATGCTAGAAGGTCTCCCTGAAGCCTTACCTTCTCCATGCTGCCCAACCCCAACTCTCTCATCTCTCAGCTGGTCTTTACCAGGGTAGTGCTCAATCCATCTGATCATCTTCGTGGCCTTCCCTTGGACTCTCCAACAGGTCCATGACTTTTTTTGTGTTGGGGACCCCGGAGCTGGCTGCAGCAATCACGGTGGAGCCTATTGAGGGCAGACTCAATAGTGGAGGGGGAGAATCCCCTGCCTCACCCTACTGGTCATGCTGCTTTTGAAGCAGCCTAGGATGCAGTTGGCTCTCTGGGCTGCAAGCACACATTGAGGCTCATGTTGAGCTTTTCATCTACCAATAAACCCCACATCCTCTTTATGGTGCTGGTCTCAATTCACTCACTGCCTAGCCTGTATCCGTATTTGAGATTGCCCTGATCCAGCTGTAGGACCTTGCATTTGGCCTTGAACTTCATGAGGTTCTCACAGGCCCACCTCTGAAGGCTTTCAAGATCCTTCTGCCTGTCAAGCATCTCTTCCACCCAGCATGTCGACCACACCACACAGTTTGATGTCACCCACAAACTTGCTGAGATTGTACTCAATCCTGCTGTCCATGTCCTCAAAAAAAGATATTAAATGATACTTGTACCAATACACACTCCTGAGATCTGCTTATTACTGGTCTCCCCTTGGACACTGAGACATTGAACACCACATTTTGAGTGTGAGACCATCCAGCCAATTCCTTATCCATTTACTGGTCTGCTCATCAACTCTGTGTCTCTCCATTTTAGAGACAAGGATGTAGTGTGGGACAGTATCAAATGCTTTGCACAAGTCCAAGTAGATGATGTCCATTACTCTTCCCTCATTTGCCAATACCCTAAACCTGTTATAGAAGGCCACCACATTTTTCAGGCATGGTTTGCCCTTAGTGAAGTCATTCTGGCTGTCAGCAATCACTGCATTGTTTTTCATGTGCTTTAGCACAGTTTCCAGGAGCATCTGATTAATGATCTCACGAGACACAGAGGTGAGATTGACTGTCCTGTAGCTCTTCAAGTATTTTTCCCCTTCTTAAAAATATTATAATTTGCTTTGTTTCTTATTAAAAGACTTCTAGAAGTTTAGAAGGCAGCATTAGCTGGAGAAGAACAAAGAATTTTAGGTAGTGTAAATCTTCTGGATATTGGAATCTATTTTGAATCAGTTGTGTTTTCAGAAAAGGAAATGCTTTACAGACTGAAGTGGGATGCACACCAATCTGTTCATCCTACTCCAGTCTGTAAAGCATTTCCTTTCCTCAAAATATTAGTACCACATTGTTACCCTTGGAATTATATGAAAATATTTTTATTGGAATAGATGGCAGCAGGAACACAAAATACTTTAAGTGTGAATTGATACTATAAATATAACCATGAAGAAAGGTAGTTTTATTCAAAAAATATGTGACCAGGAAAGCAGTAAAGACATAGAAACTACAAATAAGCACTTTCAAGCCTATATGTTATGTGGTGGTTTATTCTCTTTTGTCATTTCTTGTACAGGATCAGAATCACTTCTGAGTTTTGGGTTTAGAAACTAAAGGCTATGTCTACTGGTAATGAACCAGGCAAGAGCATGTCTTTAGCAGGAAGCAAGACATTTAAAAAGATGACTAAAATTCATATCTCAGAATGGAAAGACTGCACAATATTACAGGTCTTCTACTTGCCAAATTGTGAGGTTCAAAGCCAAAGCATCAAGAGCCTTATTTAGACATCCTGGACTTGGAATATTGTCCTTCAAAGGACAGTTGTTATAACAAATATTATCTTCAAAGATCTAAGGTCTTAAAATCTGAATAAGTCACATCATATACAATAAACGTTCTGGGGCAAATTTGTTTCATTATACAACAGGACAATATTTAACAATACAGAGTTTGTAGCTGTGAATACCAAAAAAACCTAATACTAAAATACAGTTTTATGCTATTTCAGGAGTAGTACTTCCTGTCTGCCTGTGAAGCTATAAAGAGAAACTTTCCAGGTACTGTTTACATTTAAGTCCATCTGATAAATAAGTATGGACAATAACCAGATGTTAGCCTGTTACACTGTGCATGTCTTTCCTCATAACTGTCCATGCTGTGATGCAGGCACTAGGAGGCCAAATGTGGATAAAATACTCTAGTAAGAAATGTAAATGCAACAATACAGAAAAGATGAAGAAACAGGAGTTAAAGGTTAGGGTAGCAAAGATTAGATAAGAACCAGGGGAAAGGGCAAGAAACAGCATCTGTAATTAGCAGTACATATGTTCTTGCAGAAATCCATGAAGCCTGTGAGTCTGTTACCCTGAACTGCAAAAGCTGTTAGCTAAATTCCCCCTTGGCTACCTGAGAGGTAACCTATTCAGAGGTCAGTTTACCTAACAGCCTAGACTGATGAATGCAGGAAGGAGAGCTTGTTTGTTTTCTGTATATGAACTAATGTACAGCAACACACTGGGACATCAAAGATTTTTAAATTTTATATAGATAAGGCAGAATTCAGATGCTCTCTGCAGCCTTAGTTCAGCCATCTTGTGCATAAGCGCAGTGAAATTGTCTTTAAAAGAAAGCCAAATTTGCATTGGAAATCTCTGGCAATTCTTAAGCAGGAAGGAGCAAGTATAGAGTAGTAATTTAAAACAGGAGCCTAACCTTTTACTGTTGGGATTTCTGAGTGCTTTCTCAGGTGCTTGCACATACTTTTTTATGCACAGTTCTTTATAAAGGGTTCTAAGAGAAGCATATTCCCTAGCAGTAAAATGATGGTATCTTTTTCTCATATTGATATTCCTTCAGTCATTAAATGGCTGGTCTTCATAAATGATTTTGAGCTATAATAAATGACTAATAAAATCCTAAGTTCCTTCTCTTTTATTATGCTGAGTAGGGATAAAGGTAACATTTGCCCTTCCCTAAAAATAAGTGTCATCACCAGTATCAGAGACACCATATTTATTTTCCAAAGCTTATTTCTGGGTTTGTTTTTTTTTACACTTGCTCACTGTAATTTAAAGCCCACAGACTCAGTTGGACACCTGCTGGCTTTTCTTTTAAATTAATCTCTCAATTTCCAGACACAAAGAAGGGCAGAATAGAGGATTTAGACCACCCAGTCACACTGTTTTGCATATAATTCGATAAGAAAGTATCATCACTCCTAAATGAGTCCATTAGTAATAAAATTGAAAATCAAGTCTTTCAAGTCATCCAAATAGGCTTTATAATACACTGAAAGAATGAACACAATACAACTCAGGTACAGAAATATGAAAATACAAGTCTAAAGACTGGTTCTGTAGCCTTCTCACTCTGTGTATGGATTATTCCTTCTTGCCTGGTGTCACCTGGCAGCTCAGGAAGAGAACCAGGGATTGAGCTTTGCCTTCGGTACAAGACAGAGCACTCTTCACAGAACAACTTTTTGTCCAGTATCATCCCTTCAAGTATTTCCATGGCTCAAAGTATTGTTCTCCTGTACTCACTTTCCACCTCACAGACTTTTTAGGTAGCCTATACAGAGCTCTCTCATTTGAATTAATGCTGTGGGTAGCATGGGAAATTTTGTCAGCCAGACAATAAATTAACTCTCACAGACTTTTTACTTTCACATAAATAATTCCTTAAAATACAGGCAGAGAACTTCTGATCCTGAGAACTTCCTCTAAAAGCATCACATAGTTATTGAGCAGAAAAGTTCATACTTTTAATAAAAAAGGGCCCAAACTTTATTGCTCAAGTAATTAGACTTCAGTCAGGCTAATTAGAAACTGAGGGAGGGGGAAGGGAGAGGGAAAAAGGAGGGAGTAAGGAGGTGTGCATTAGAAATTTCTTCAAGAAATTATTTCTAGAAGTCTGAGGTGAAAAGTTGAGGTGATAATCAATTGAAATAATATCAGAGATACAGTACAGGGGACACAGTTGGCACCTGCAATCCATTTAGAAAATGATTTTAGAAAAATATTTTATTATAGTGGAATTGATAAAAATAAGAATATTAAAAGTCTTATTTTCAGAGATTGATAGGACAAAAAGATGGTGGTCTTGATAGACTTTTATATTGGAAAATACTGCAGTTTGGCTTCATTCAAAAATCAATTGCCAACACCAAGAAGCAATGGAATTTTTTGGGTAAATAATAGTCTGTTGTTTTTTTTTTTTTCTAAACTTACTAGTAAAATTTCTGTCTTAAAACTTGTTTCACAAAAAGTAAGACCGCAGCAAACAGCAAACATGGACTTAAATTCTGGCAATACTAAAAACAGACAGAAGCAAAGACTTATGACTGAAGCACTAATGCAGAATTAAATATTGATATGCCTGTAACTATAATGATTTATGAACCAACTAGTGCTGAGGCAGAAAACATACAAACAAGCTGTGTTCATGGTTTGACATCACGGTAAAGAATATAACAGATAAAATAAATACAGCATAGGAAGCAGATGGCCAGAGATATGTCACCTTGCAGAAGAGATACAAATAGTCCAGAACAATGACCCACTCTCCTTCCAGCAGGGAATGGTACAGTGATGGTACCACTCTACTTTTGCAACAAGAAATTCCTGCAGGTTATTAGATACAATTTTGGACTTCTGATAGAATTCAAATTTGTTATAGAGCTTTGGGTTTAGTGACAGTCTTGTCCATTGATTTATATTTTGTTCAAAGATCATTTTGATAATCAAAAATTCACTTTTTACTATTTTAGAAATTAAAAAATGACATTTGAAATCTCAACAGTAGGTGGCTGACCTTTCCAATTAATTACTGAATTTTAGTAAGATAGATCTGTGTTTTCAAATCACAATAAACCTGCATGCTTTTCCTCTCTTCTGACAGACCTCTATCTTGACAATAGGAAGAATTTTTCTTACAGTAACTTTTGAAGGGAAGGTCACAATGTTACAGATCTTGGCCTGGGGTAAGGTCCTGACCACCTCTTCAGAGGTATAGATTGCCCTTTCTATTCTCTGAAACCTCCAAGCAGCTTGCAAGATTGAGCCCATAAATGGCATTTAAAAGTGGGTTTTATTCTTCATTTACATTCATTATATTTCTTTATGTCCTGCCATTTGTGTGCAGCGCTCATTTCAAGCACGCATTTTCAGTGCAGAAGATTCTATCAGCAGCAGCAGATGTGAAAGTAATGACAGGCTGAGAAATTATCTGCTAGCTGATTTTGGAAAGCACTTTATTTGGCCCAGAACAAATCTGTTTGTTTAGAAGACCTGCATCATAATCATACTCAATTTCAACTTCTGGGAAAGGAAAGGAAAATCCCCCAAACCAAAAGTTTTTTATATAAAATGTATCAAAAAAGGATATTCAGGAGAATGCTAGTAGAAAATATAAAAAGCTCCCAAGTCACTGCAAGTAAATCAAAGTAAGTGAGGAAAACATAAGGGGAGACAAGGAACAGAAAATCAGTCATAATAAACAAAACATATGGGGTACTAAGCTAATTTGTAAAAGGAGATATTGGGGAGACTACACAGGACAGCCATCCTGTGCATTATGTTCACTTCCCTCATAGGCCTTAGCAAGAATCTTGATTTTCAGAGAGAAGAGAATAGTGTCCATTACTCTCTTTCATAAGATAGCAACAGTGAAAACCTTTCCCAGAAGTCTCTGACAATGATAAAAGTTTTGCATCTTTTCCCACTGCAGACTGTCATTTTCTCTCCTCCCTCATCCTATAGCTCTTCACTCTGCCTCCTGTCTTAACCGGTTCTTGTATCTCCACATCCAGCTAAAATTCACCTAACTGAATCTTGTTGGGACACAGCCTGGACACACTGTGCATTTTCCAAAATTCAATCAGTAAGGAATTTGTTGATTGCTAATGCTTTGTAAAATTAGAAAAACTGACAACTTAAAACAGTGGAAAAAAGATTAGGCTTAGGAAGCAAAATAGAGAAAGCCTGAAATTTAGTTGGAAACAGAAATTACTATCCCCTAGGCATTCAAACTCTTGTTAATCCTCTCAGAAATGACCCAAATTAAAAACAGAACAAAACAAACTTGCTGTATTCTACTGTTTTAATTACTGCTCGTTAAAAAGGCAAGCCATGGCACTTCCTGGCCTCCAAGACTTCAAGTTTCATAAATAGAAACACAGAAAACAATACTTTTCTTCTCTGAAAAGGCTGCAGATTAATTTCTCCACACATATATATTTCCTATTATAAGAGAGATAAGATAACTTAGAAGGTAACTTAGAGGACAAGAACAAACTCTTAAATCAGAAAAAAATTATCTTCTACTTCACATGAAATTTGTTTGGTATTTTGCCTCAGGTTTTGCTAATCATACAAAGCCCCAGAGCCTTTTCTTACATTTTATGTTGTCTGAGAGTTGCACTTGCAGCTTCTGTCAGCCTCACCTCTCTGACTGGATTGCTGTTCTGCCAGTGGCTGTCCCTTGTCCCTGCCCCTGTCCCACTGCACAGCTCCTGATCAGCAAACAGCCTGAAATAACTTTGCCTGCGCTGTCCCAAGGCAGTGCCTGTGATACCAAAGGACTGCTGGGCCTAAACAAACCTGAAAATACTGCAGTGTTTTAGCAGCTCCTCGGATTCCGTTCCATTAAGTTATCATCCTTGGATACCCTTGTTATAACTACCACATGCCACACAGCTGCACAGACTTTTCACAGCTTAACCCCAAAATGAAGGAGATGAGAAAAAGCTCAACCAAAAGCATTTTCAGGACATCTAATGCCACACTGAAAAGCTGAAAAGAGGCAAGAATGCAAATGCCCTCTCCATATGCTAGGAGAAAAGGCTAAGAGAAAAGAAAGAAATGGGACACATTGAGAAGGAAGATGCTGAATCTAACCACGGGGAAGGAAGAAGTTACAGATGTTCAGGCTCCAATGGAGTTCATAAGTGGTGGAAAAGAGCTAAATGAAACCAGGCAGAAAGCAAAACTGGAATAATGTGAACATAAAAATGCCTCTAATTGCCCATAAGAAAGGTCTGTGTAGCCTGAAATCCTGAGAGGGATGAACAGCAGACTGCAGGAAGGAGCAGAAGTAAAAACACAGAAAATGCTAATTCCTTGGGAGACATAATTAAACATTTAAGTATGTGACTGAAAATGAGATTGAATCTGGGTGACATTTGTTATTGGTCACTGCTGTATGGTTCTTCTAACATACTTTTAGCCTTGATAATCTTCCAGGGCAATCAGAGCTACTTTGATTATTGCACTTTTAAAAATGCAACCTGGTTTATTTGCCATAAGCCTGCCCCAAAAAATCGGCATTTTTAAAAATGCCATTTTATGCTTCCTTATTGTTGCATTGTGGTAAATATTGGAAAGCTGTTTCCTCCTCCACTTTTTAGAATTAGTATAAGTATTATTGTATGAAAGACATTACAAATAGACAAAAAAAAAAAAATCTAGGTCTTCCAAATGTTTTGGAAAAAATATATCTTTCAGATGTTTTTATAAGGTTAATAAGTCAGAAATACATTTTAGCAGATAAGAATTAGGATTTTTTCTAATGATGGATGTACTGGTATTTACTTTGGACTCATGGCACTCTGAGATTCCCTGTTAATTTGTTACTGAGCTTACACAAAGATCAGAGATGATATTATTATTATCAACATCACTCATCTGTGCACTGCCTTCTTGTAATTTTTTTTATCTATCAGCAGGTAACTATGTTCCCTTTTCAGAAACTGCTCAGTTAGTTTCCTGTAATTACATGCTACACATACTTCATTTCTCTTTCTGACAGCTAAAATGATTGGGACATAATGCTGGAAATACAATAAATACTTTGTTTTAATCACAGCTTCCTAGAGAAATTTAATTTTGGAAGGACTTCTCAATTGTTTCAGAATATATGGTCTCTACCAAAATGCATAGCTTCAATCAATTATCTCTGAGTTTTTACTTAGAGTTTCTAAGAAATATTGAAAGATTGAAATATTCTCTTATAGAAGAAATGTAAAAGGGAGAGTTTGGATGTTTGGAGTTCCAAACATCCAAACAAAATCTAACAAAACATCCAAACAAACATCCAACAAAAATGTTCAATTTTGAAATGCATAAAGTGCATTCAACAACTGGGTCTTATAAGGAGACAATAAAAATGAAAAGCCTTTCTGATTTTCATCTATTTTGTTTGGAAAAAAAAAGCTTGTAAAAGTTGTAGCTGAAACAATGTAACCTGTGACACTATATTTCTCTATCAAATTTTCTCTTTGAGAAAACTGCTGTAACAGCTAGGGATGTAGTAAGGATGCAAAGTATTTAAATGTCAACAAAGTCTTTCATACCTGTTTCATCATAACTCTTGTTAGACACTGGCAAATATCTTTGGGCCAATCTTTCTTTAGAAACTAGAGAGATAAATAATGACATATAACAAAATGGCATGGAGTAAAGGTGTTATTGTTGTTGCCAAATAAAAGCCTTTGCTAATAAATGATATTCTGGCAATGAGACCAAAGATTAAAGTACATCTAGTATCTTAGAAAAAACTCAGAACTATTCCTTGCCAGGAAGAATGCAAAGCACTGTTGGTTGTGGAATCTGCTGTGTTTCCTGGATTACATCCACCATAGAATTTCTACTTTCCATGAAATCCACAGAACTTGAACATGTTTTATTTGTGTAAGTAATTCTGCCTTCTGTAGAAGCAAATCAAATAGCTTTATTCAACCTTTAGCTCAGAATTCCTAGATATTCATTAGGCATATTTTTCCTGAGTGATATCTGACCAGGAATTTTGTGATTGACTCTATGGGCTGAAAAAAAATATGCCACATACATTTAAAGAGACAATATCAGGAATATGAATAAATGAATTACTGACAAATATTCACAAAGACTTACTAAGTGTAAGTAGATATGCTTTTTATCTATTCTGAGCATAAAAGTGTACAGGTCTTAATATTTAGTTTGATAATAAGTTTAAGAAATACAGCTTTTTTTTTCTTAATTCCTTAGACTAAAACTAATTATCTGATTTTTAAAATAAAATTTAGAATTTAAAATGTATGAACTATATTCAAAATTAATTCTCCCAAGAGGAAATTTAAATTAGATTCATCCTATCCTAGTTTAAATTAATCCATGTGGTTTATTTAAAACCCAATGGGAGGATATAAAATACACATATTAAATTTTACATGGCAAAATGTTTTGCTATAATCCAGGAAAAACAAAGCAAAACAAAAGAAACTAAAACAAACGGACAAACAAAATAAAAAGCATCATGAAACTAACTCATAAAATTATGCAGAAAAACATCTCAGTCTCTTTGTTCAATAAAAGTAGGAGTTACCCAGAACTGAAGTTTGTTTGAAGAGTGGAAATGCGATAGCCATGCAAACCAGGAACTGGTTATGATGCACCCATGTGGATGGTGTCCCTTATGTTCATGGGAGGCATTATAATAACTGCTTCCAATTTAACTGTGAAAAAAACCAAGGCTTGAATACTGTTGGATGTATGTGGGTGCAATTCCATGCGCAATCACTACTGCTGGGCTCTGTAAACCCATGCTTCTGCTTCTGGCATTGATTAAGTAATTCCATTTGTTTAATGCCATATGTATCAATAAACAAAATGTTTTATCTAGTACTACATATTAATTTTAGCCAAACTGAGTAATGAACTGATAATGATACAATCATTCTATGTAACTAAAAATTCAGAAAAACAAAATCACATTTTAGTTTTCTCACTTACAATCAAGATACATAGAGCCAGGCTAAGGTATATTTATAAATAAACTTGCATGAGATAAACAGAATCAGTCTAATGTCAATTGCAAACACTGAACTAACTTCAGCAAGCTCGGTTTTCTTTTCCATAGCCTTAGAACTGCCTTAATCTCTACCTCCTTTTGGTATGATAGAAAAATGAAAGTTAAGCAACAAATGAATAGAAATCCAGGAAAATAGATTATTTTGTTATTGCTCATTAGATGCAAAGAAAAAATACCAGTTTGTTTCTCTAGAGATAGCACCACAAATTCAGATTGGAGAGTCTCAGCTTCAGAAAACTTTTTCAAATATATAAAATTGACTTTGCTGGAAAAATTACCTGTTTTGCCCTTCTAAATATCTAAATTTCTAAGTTGTAAAAAACCATCCAAGCAACCAACCACTAAAACACACAAGAAACCCTCTCCCCAGAACAAACAACATAAACAACAAAACGGAAAAGAAAAAGGGGTGGTAAAAGTGCAAAGATGTACTCTTTTCCCATTAGAATAAATATTTAAGGTTTTCCACATGGTGGTTTTAAAGTAATTTTATACTTTTGGATTATTTTTTACAAATAATGAAATTTTTTTCTTTAGAAAATCCCTGGGTTTTTTAAAACTCTCTGTTTGGCAGAAGGTACAGATAACAATGTTCTGAAATGTTCAGATAACTGTTCACCTTTACTGCATATATAACTACTGAAAACTTTCCCAGAATCACAGAGTTGGTGAGGTTGGAAGGTACCACAGTGGGTCATCTGGTCCAACCTCCCTGCTCAAGAAGGGTCATTCTAGAGCACGTGGCACAGGGTTCAGTCCAGATGGTTCCTGAATATCTCCAGTGACGGAGACTCCACAACCTCTCAGGACAATCTGCTTCAGCACACAGGCATCTGCACAGTTGAATAAAATCTTCCTGGTAAGAACTTTCTGCTCAATTATGGTTCTTGGCTTACTATACTTGACCACTTATACCTTTCATTATTCTAGAACCTGAAGACCAAGACCACATCCTACTAAAAAATTCAAACATATGACAGATGACAATTTAGACTTTAGATATTTTTTTTCCAATACTGTTAACAAAATACTAACACTTCTTACAGACACTATCAAATAGTCCGGAATTTGGCTTTCATTCAAAGTGTGGAGAGGAGGTCCCTGACTATGTTTGCTACCTGTATTAACTTAGGTCTTGAACTTGCCCTCATCTACCACAACCCTTGCAGTGCTGCAGGTTGCTCTGAACTCTGGCTCTAGTCTGAGTTTTGCTGACAAATCAGCTGAATCCTACTGCAGGTAAGCTCTGGCACAGGAGGAGGTTGACAAAGATGCATTTCACTAGATAGATAATGAGATATCTCTTTTCATAGATGACGATCTGCCCTTTCCTCAGAAACTCATACCATTTCTTTTTAATGTAGATGTCCTCTGGTTTGAGAGTTTCTTGAGAAAATGGTTTCTTGATATTCCAAACACCAAAAGAGAAATACAAACTGATATGTAGAGAACACGAATACCTAATGAAGTTGAAGGCTCAAAGAGGCTTCCTTTTTTTTTTTTAAAGTAATGCCATCTTGAATTATCAGTGCTACAGGATATTTATGGGTAATAATGCAACATATCAGTCTTCTTATTCAGAAAATTTCAGGAGGTCTGAAAAGAAGGAAGGAGCATGATAGACACATGACAAAATTGTGTTCTTTTATTTAAGCTTGAAGATTCTGTCTCCTACAGTTTAAACACATAACTATGTGTTGTTCTGCCCCTGAATAATCGCATGCATGATGAATCATTGTGCAATGTAGTATACAAATTTTAAAGGTTTTTATTAAGTTATTACTGACCTTAGCAACCTGTATTGCCACAGCTGGAAGATTGTTTCTCTCTCCTGCTTTGACTATCTATAGTACTAGTGATAATTACTGTCCTAGGTTACAACGTAAAATGTTCCAGAGGGTCGGTATTCTATCTCCATCTTCATTAACTGTTGAAACAAAGGAGGGGCAATGTTTTTCTTTGTCTCCTCCCCTGGACTATCTCCTGTTAATGGGCCATTAACACCTTGCCCTATGAGTCATAGATAACTCCCTTCGGGAGCCATTTGTGTTTAATGGGCCATTGTGAGGACCCACCCCATGACTCATACAATGACATCAGCCCATTGTGAGGATCCACCACATGACTCATAGAATTACATAATCCCATTGTGAGATGCTCCACCCAGGGGGAGGAGCCAAGCATTCCCACCTGGATATAATGTGGGAACTGGGACAGAACAAGTAGCCCTTTACCGACTGGTTTCCAGAGGACAAGAGCTACCAGACCTGTCTACAGGATCACTATTTCAGCAAGACCACCTCATCTGGACTGCTGCCACGACCCTAACTAGCAGGATATCAAGTTATATTCTGACTCTGTCAGTGTTTTGGTTTTCTTTATATTACTTGCATGTATTTTACTTTTTCCTATTAAATTATATTTCTGACTTGGAGTCTCACTGGTTTTGCTTTCAAACCAGCACATTACAATCCACCCTGGGAAAAATTCTTCACATTTTCTTGTATTTAAAATTATAACTCTGCACATCTAAATTGCACCTTAAATTTTTAAATATCTTTACATAAATCCATTATATAATTTAAATGGTGGGAGTGATGACATTTTGCATAGGATCAAAGAATTCACTGCTGAAAAGCTGTGTCAATTCATTCAGCGAGTCTGTGGAAGCAGATATCCCTAATATACCAAAATAAGGCATAGTCATTCTCTAATCTACTAAATTTGCCTCTGGCATTATCCTTCCCATATTCATGAAGGCTAGTTCAGGGTCACAGACAGTAGTCCCCTTGCCACATGTTATAGCTAAATGCAAATGATTTATTAATATTTCTGAGGAATTATTCTTTCTAAGAACTCTTTATTAATCACTCCCAATTGAAAGAAACTGATAAAAAATATTTCAAATTATCTCAAAGGTAGAAAAGCAGTCTGAAAGTACCCAAATAAGAACAACTTTCTTCTACACTCATTGTCCACTGCTAGAGGTAATCAACAAGTCTCAAAGTGTGACCTGTAGGGCATTACTCGTCACTGTATTATGCTTTCATTACAGGTAGAAGGCTTTTTTTCATGGAACAGTTTAAAAGTTAACCGAAAAACAGTATGACAGCAGAACCACTGGTAGCAATGATAATTAAACTTGCTTACATTTTGCTATTCAAAGTATTTTCATTCTTATGGTGATTGAATATTTGTCCTCTCTGTATTTTATTCTTCAAACAATATAGAAGTGGCAATATTTCTCTTTTTTAAAAAACTGGTTAGGAGCAGAGATTGAAGTCCAGAGATACCTTTGGGATATGACAAGTTATGGAGAGGTGATTTAAAACTCAGCTTTCATGACACACAACTTTTGTCTGAATATGAGTTGGAGGAGGCACATAAACTTGCTTGAAGCAAAGTAGCAGCGTTAAAGATTCAATATTCATCCTTGAAACGACATTGTAATAGTACAGTTTAGACAAATGTTTTTACAAAAATGTTGATACAAAGGCAGGAATGAATGCTACCGAAATTGAAAAGTGTTTTAGCATTTCAGGTTTCTTGAATTCTTTTTTAGTATGCAACAACAGTCACAGAATAACCAGATAATTCTTATTTGCAGTCATATGTCACTGTGCCAGTGCACATGCTGCTTGACAGCCAGGTGATTTCTATAGTAGATGTGGTGGCATAGTTATACAGGAAAATTACTTCTTTAGAATGCTGGAAACCTAGATGTTCCATAGACATGGGCATACACAATGAAGCCACACTTCAAACATCTATGACAAAGTAACTATGTCCTCTTTCTAAAAATATTCAAATGTGGAATGGAAAACATTCAGCAAAGAGTCCTTCTTCTCAGGATGAGAAAGACTGATCTGCCCAGATATTTTAAGGGCTTTAGTGTTTATAGGGATGTATTTTACTACTTCTGGGGGAAAAATAACAGATCCCCATTTAAGCAGAAGAACAATTACATTTACAATGAAAATACTATCTTTTCTCTTTATTTTTCTTTGTTTCATTCCCTATTATTTCATTGCACTATGTTATAATAACTGTATAAATAGCACTAAACAATCCAAGTAACATAGCAGGATGTGCTCACACTTGCACCATATTTATAAGGGTCTGCTACTGTCATTACTAATGTTCTGTTGTGCAAAAAGCCTGACATTGCATTAGCTTTTTCCTGATGTGTTCATGGAAATGTAGCTGTCCCTGTGATGACAGTAAGCGTTGTTCTTTCAGGTGTTACTGCCTTCCAACTGACAGTGAGCATGATGTTTGTTTTCCTTAGTTACACTGTTTCCCTCCCCAGGATGGCTTTCATCTTGTTTTTGCTCATGTTTGAATACCCTTTAGTTTCCTGTTCTTCTTTCTTGACTAATGCCAACAATTCCACCCTAGTGTGATATGCAATTTCATTGATAAACAGTTTATTCTCCCTTCCAGGTAATCTCTAAAGGCATGAGGTATTTCTGGAAAGGTATTTCTGCAACGCATTGCCGGTATCTTTATGTTTAATGTATTATTACGTTTCTTGCATATCTTCCCTTTTTTAGGTATTTCTGCAGAAAGTGGTCTATTTCCACACGATCATGAATTTAGTAAAATATTTTTTTCGGGTAAGATATAGAGTACTTTAATTCTGTTTGTGATATGAAGATTGGATATTTGCCTAAATCATCAAACTGCTTAAAAGGTTCAACCTTAACTGACTGTCAATTGGTCACTGTTAAGACTCTATCTTTCCCATTTTTCTGCTTACTTACAGGACTATCAAAGGGAAAACAAGGTTGTCCCACATAACTTGAAGATCATCTGGAAATACGTTTCTCTGACTGATCTCACTTACTTGAGGAGAAGACAAATGGTTCTTAGAGTGGAAACAGCACAACTGTGGATATTTATCTGAAAATTTGGATTTTCAAAGCAAAGTACATTCTTAAATAATTGATGCAATATATCTATATGGAATCAGGTGATAGCATTTGGGTATATTAATACTTCCTATTTATATTTTGGCTTATTGCCATTTACAACATACTACGGGAGCTGGTCAAAAGATGGTAATTGAATAAATTGTGGTAATGAAATCTGCCTAGAAAGAAAAAGTTCAAATTTCTAGCTCAATTGATAGAAATGCATGCCAGAGAAAAAAAATACATCCACATGCCATCAGTTCTACTAAAAATCTGATTTGATTCTAAAATTTTCCATTGAATATACTGTCTTGTCAATGAAAGTGGGATAAAATTTAAAGTCTTTTACTTGCTGCTTTGACTTTTATTGATAATTGAGTTTCCATAGTCAATAAATGCCAGAAACAGTTTTCAAAAATCGATGCTCTATTTGTGTGTTTTACTCTCATTTGTTTGGTTTATTTCCTTGGAGTACATTTTACAATGGCCTGAACAACATTCTAAATTAGTATGTTTTCTCTTTGTAGTTATTAGTAACTAATCAGTTATTAATATTGTTTCTTTGTCATAGAAGTTTGCTTATTTTAAGTAAAGAAAAAGAAGAGCAACATTCATGCAGCCCAGTTCTGAAAGTCAATACCAGTTTTAAGTCCTGTGAAACTTTATGCAACTCTACAGAAACACATGTTGAACAGAAATTATTAGGAATAAGTATTATGCCTCAATGCACTGTGCTCTTTGAGTCAAAATGCTGGGGCTCTTTACCAGAATGAAGGTAATCCTGTACAAGTCATTTTTTTACCTCAGTGTGCATTGCTCCCCTTACCCACATATTTCATGGCTATATTAAAGAAAAAATACACTTCATTTTTATGCATGGCGGGATTTCTTTTAATACCATCTTTTAATACCATATGCTTGACATAAATACGCATCTATAGTCACATTCTGAAAGATTCACATTCTGAAAGATAAATTAAGTTAAATACCAAAAAAAACCCTCAAAAAATTTGTTTTTTTTAATCCTTTTTTTCCCCCTTTCATTGAATTGTAATGGTTCTAACTAGAAAATAAAAAGAAACCATTTAATAGGAAAACAAATTTTCTTAGGATGAACTGGAAGTTTCAGTTGTTATTTTGGTTTTGAATATACAGAATATCACCAAAGTCACCAGAATTAAGAAAAGCTGTGGTAATGATTTTGCTGAATAGACTGTTAAAAACATTTTTACACTTAAAAATATAATGAAAAGACTTTTTTTTCTGAAAACAACACTTTTTTAATTAGTGAGTGCATGATTCCAATTCTACTGCAATGAAAACTATGCATAGCTCGAATGGAGCTGAACTGCTCTAAAATATTACTAGAAACTCAGAATTCACACAAGGAGCGCTTAGTAAGGACTAAATGAAAACTCAGCAGAAAACAGCAAGAACATCATGATTTGACCAATATTTGCTTATCTTATACTTTCAAGTGGGCAAAATTCTGTACAGCTGAAGTTGCAGCAAGCTTTATAAATAATGAACATAAAAACTACTCAGCTCTCATCCTGATTCAGAAAACTCTTTTTAAAGTGTCAAGAGATACCAAGGATGAAGAGTAGACCACCAGCAGATTATACACTCGTTTGCAAGGCCCTGCTGTAGACTGCAGAAGCAGTTGTCTAATTATCCTGTAGTTACCTGATCTTCTAATTAACAATATAAACAAAACAAACAAAACACCTCCTAGTTACTGTGGAATTCCATTGATAGGTGCTGCTCTTTGCAGTACAAAGATTTATTAGGAAATAGAAAAACTAACAATATTCAAGTCATGCATGGAGATTTGGAAGCATAAAATTTATAATACACTTCTGGCAATATATTACAGCTTCTTTTTTTTTTTCCCCTACAAAAACTGTCTACAATATTGCCACTTCTCCCTCATACATTGCATGGTGTTTTGGTTGCTTAAATGTCTTCCTGTCCTTCATATTAGGATTAATAAGGTTCAACTGCAGCAGGTATACTTTTGGGAATTATTTCTTTATTCAAAGGAAAGGAGCCCTTTTTTTTTTGTTGTTGTTTTTTAAGAGTTGTTAGAATCTAGAAGAATAAATAATTCAAGATAGTTCTCTTCTTTTTTATTTCAATATTCAGGTGTACAAATCTCATCCATAAGAAATCCCACATGGTTCTTCAATCAACTTCAGATTCACACTGAGATATTTAACACTTTAATTTTTATTCTGTAGGTAAACCAGGGAGATTCTGGGAGTCAAACAGAAGAAATATTTCTAAGACTGCTAACCTACGTGAGAAAGAAGAAAGAAGGCATTCTCACTGAGGAGAGAAACTTGAAAGTCTAAGGATAATAAAAAAGCAAACATGAACTAAAAGGTTAATGCTGATGTTGCTAGAAAGTAATTTTTTAATATTTATCTTATACATTTTATGGAAATATCAAAAGCATAATTTTCTGTAGCATGGTTTGAAAAACTTAAAAATGTGGGGTTTTTCTCTATTAAATTATGCAGAAAAAGAAGCAAAGATTTTGGTATTTTAAACCTAAGAAGACAGTCATTTTCAGCTGCAGGGATTCTGTAACAAGAACAAATCAATGCACAAGAACTTAATCTTTGGTCTTGAGGTTATGGTGAATGCACTGAGGAATAGATAATAATAAGTATTAAGGAAAGCCCTTTGGAATGTTTCAATTGTAATATATCTGTACATTGCAACACCTCCCTGAGAAGCACAGTGTCACATATAATTATACAGTGCCCGGAGATAACACAAAAGACCATCTGTAAGCTTTGAACAGATGTAGCCTTTGAATACTAGAGCTTATCATGGTCTTAACATTTTCAAACCTCCAAACAAGTGCAGCTTCAAAAACAATACTGGAGTAGGAACAAATTCAAAATTGGGGTATTCTAATTCCTGTGAAGTTGATATTTTGTACACTGTTATTTAAAAGCACTCATCTGTTTGATACCTTGTGTTTTAAGGGAAAAGGCTTTTGTACACATAATTAAATACCTGCCAATTTTATTTTTCAGATTAATCTCCCTACAAACACACAGATTAAGGACAGAACAGACTACAATGGACTATTTCAGTCAGAATAAACCTAGAGCAATCATCTGGTCCAACTGCCTGACCATGTCAGGGCTCACCAAGTTGTCAAGTACAAATACTTCTTAAACACTGACATTCATGACACTTCACCTCTCCAGGAAGCCCGTTCCAGGGTTTAACTGCCCTGCTGGTAAAGGAATGCTCTCTAAGATCTACTCTAAACCTCTTCTGGTGCATTTATGCAGCATTCCCATTCCATCCTATCATTGAATAGCAGGGAGAAGACATCAGGATCTTCCTTTCCATTTCCCCTCTTCAGAAGGTGTAGAGAGCAAAGAAGTCTCCCCTCAGCATTTTTCTCCCTAAACTACACAAAAATAAAGTCCTCAGCTGCTTCTCACAGGACATTCCTTCCAGCTCTTTCAGCAGTTTTGTTCTCCTCCTCTAGACATGCTGAAGGACCTTCAAATTCTTCTTTAATGGTAAGGCCCAGAACTGCACACAATACTTTAGATGGGGCCACACAAATGCTGAATACAGTGGGATAATCACCTCTTTTGATGGCTGGTGATGCACCCCAGGATGTGGTTTGCCCTCTGGACTGCCAAGGCACACACTGCTGACTCACACTGAGCTGCTGCTGACCAACAGCCGCAGATCCCTTCCTGCAGGACTGCTCTCCAGCCTCTCCTCACTTATACTGTTCCCCATCAAAACTCCATCCTAGGTGCAGAATACACCCGGTCTTGGAGTGATTTATGGTGCTAGTCCATTCCATGATCCTTTATGCCCCAAAAATGGCAGCACTACTTTTAAGGCCCAGGACCAGGTGTGTGTGGGGCCAGGGGAGCTCTGGGCTCTTTGGTAGGTATTTTTCAAAGCCTCATGGCACAGGCATTCCATTGCACTGAGTAGGTTGGTTTTGCTTGGTTTTCTTGGCCCAGGCAAAAAGCTTTTCCCTCCCCTGGCTAGGAGAAGCTGCACCAGCAATCTTTCAGCTCTCTCGAGGTTAACAGAATAGCTGCTAGACCAGAAAGTGGGAGCAGGACCACCCCATTCCAGCCCTAAGGCCCAGGGAGCAGAGCCAGGGAGAAAGCGCACCAAGAGACTCCAGCCCAGCTCTCTCACCTGCATTGAGTGCTGTGGTAAGCTCAGTGTCAGAAACCCACCAGGATTTCCCTACTGCTGGAACTCTTCCATGGAAGCTGCACTTCCCTCAGTGCAAAAGCCAGCACCATCTCACACCATATGTCAGGGGTATTTCTTTAAATTTTGTCCCATTCTCTGGGCATTTTTGAGACTTTGTTCCTGTGACTATGGGGGGCAAGGGGTGAGTTCTGTGAACATTCTGTTGTTAATAAACCACTGTTTGGGGTTTTTTTTTTTCACTTTCCTTAGCCTTCATTCTTCTGTCAGTGGAGAGGGATTATTGAAACCTTTAGAGGAGACTACTCATTGCAGACAATCCTCTCTTAAATTTGCCTCAAAACTGAGACAACAGTACTTTGAACGGTTGAAATTTCATCCCAATAATCATAGCTCAAAGCACTAATCTATCTAGGTCCCTCTGCAAGGCCTCCTGTCCTTCAAGAGTGTCAAAACCACCTCCCAGTCTGGGATCATCAGCAAACTCATCAAAGGTTCACCTCCTGCATCCAGATCATTAATATACAGATTGAATAGGACTTTCCCTGCAACTGAACCCTGAGAAACATTGCTGATGATTGGTCACCAGCCAGATGTAACTTCATTCACCACAGACCTCTGAGCTCTGCCCTTCAGCCCCTTCTTCACCCAGAACAGTGTGAGCCCACACATCCCACAGCTGGACAACTTGTTCAGAATGATGCTGAAGGTCAGTATCAACAGCTTTACAAAAATCAAGGATAACTACATCCACCTCTATCCATTAATCCACTAGGAGCATGACCTTATCCTAAAAAGATATCAAATTAGTGAAACAGGTCTTTTCCTCTGTGAACCCATGTTGACTGTGTCCGATGACTCTATTATTCTTTAAATAACTTCCACTAGTATCCAATATGATCTTCTACACAGTTTTTCAAGGAGCTACAATTAGAAAAGCAGATCTACAGTTCCCTGGGCCTTCCTTCACATGATTTTTGTAGATTGGAATAACATTGGTTAGCAGATTAATTTTCTTTTATTCAGGTAGCAGGAAATGGTGAGAAGTTCAGTGTAGGATACTGTTTGTATTTAGGGGTCAAAGAAAAGAGAAAGGAAAAGGGGATGTGCCAAAGAAGGCTGCAAGAGATGAGAATGGAAGATTGAAAGAGGAAGACATAAAGAAGATAAAATCCTATCAAACCACATTAACTGTGCACTATAGCGGTAGATCGTCACACACCTTGGACTAGCGTTAAGAACAGTTATAAACTCTTGGTCCCAAAGGTATCATACACCTAAGCAGAGCTGGAGTTTCACTAAATAGGACTATCAAAAGCATAGATTTAATGACCCTGTACTTACACCCAGCTAAGCAACTGATAGCATTCTAGAGTTCTGCCAGCTTGAAGTGCTCTGTGAGCAATAAAATTATAATCAAGCTATTAATAAAAACTGATTTTCATTTCTTCCATTCAATAATCACTTGCTATGAACAGCAAATACCTAGGTGGAAAGTAAAATGCAAATTTCTCACATGGTTTCTCACAAGCCCATAAATCTCCCAAACCAAAAGTCTGTGAAAGATAAAAGCCAAGGCTAGAAGTTACTTTTTATAAAGGAGATAACAGAATTATACATGAACAAAGTTATCGCTACAGACTAATGGAAACTATGGAAAAACACTATTTAAAAAAAAAACTTTAAAGTTTCTACCCATTTACAGGTTCCTTATCTTAGGGTACTGAAGAGAAAAAAAGAAAGGAACTTCAACCGCAATATATTCGCACAGTCATAAGAGCAAAGTAAAATTTTCCAAGTAAGAGAAAAGTTTATTCACATGTAATATTAAAAATACTAGGTTAACTTATAAAGGTACTGGAAACAAAAACACTCTGTTTTTGTACTGAAAACAAAATCACTTTTTATAACATGGGAATAATTATAGATTTTTACAGTGTACCTGAAGTTTCTTAAGACAACAAACCAACCTCTTTCAGTTCCAAATAAATTTCATTTTTGTAACTGCAGGTATAATTCTAAGGTTCTGTTTGCTTGACAAACCTTCAATTTATCTCTAGATAGCCAAATATTCACACATGGTTTATCACTTCCTATATCTAAAAAGGTTCCTGATATCTTTCACCTGGTGTTTCTCTTTCCTTAGTGAATGGTGAGTTAATTTAGAAAAGGCCTGCTTGGGAACAGAGGGGCCTTATACATACACCCAACAAAATACAAATAAAACAAAGTCTCTTTACTCAATCTTTTAGAGGTTTGGTGGTGGCTTTATATCTTTATTTATTTATTCAGATCACCTACAAGTAATAACCAGTGTCCATGTTTAGCACAGACAATGTGGAAGTATCAACACCTTGACTTTGAATAGTCTGGCACTCTTAAAAAAAAAATAAATCTAGATTCTGAGTTCACCTTGCCCATCTTAGAAAGATGAAGAATAGGATTTTCAGCCCTATTCTTCTAAAAGACAAAATCTTACTAGATTCTTGTCTGCACAATGAAAAGTTGTATACAGTAAAAACATTGGAAGAGAAGTATACCCAGGAAATATCAAAATGAATCTTACTTCTAGATACCAGTACAGATGGAAAGCAGATAGACTTTTGGACAGATTTAAGCATTAAACACTTTGTATGAAATTTAGGTGTGGAAATTTTAATTAGCCAATAACGTATAATGAATGAAAATCAGTGATTTTCACAGAGCACATGTGAATTTGGTCAGCTGATTAGTTCCCAAAGTTTATGGCTGCTTTAACTAGCAGCTTGACTAAGCATGCTGGTTTTGTGTTAATTGATTTTGGTGAGGAGAGAAGGAACCAGCTACAGAAGTGATTTTCTTAGGAGCTGCTAAGAGCTTCCTCCCTGCCTGGAAAAACAAATTGCTGGCTGGCTATGAGAACAGGCATGATGCTAAGCCAATTAGAGAAGCTGGTAATGCCTCAGTGATAACATATTTAAGAACAAAAAAAAAAATCACAGGAAGCTCTCTTGCACCCTGCTCTCTAGAGAGGGGTGGGGGGGCCGCAGAGCCAGGCCCCCTTCTTGGTGTGGCTGGGGCCCCTTTCTGGAGGAGGCTGCTGGACCCTGTGGCAGAACATATTTAAGAACCCGATGCCGGCGGCCATCCCGGCACCGTGAATAATGGTGAGGCCAAGACCAGCACCAGGAGTGGCCCTCGCTGCCCTCCTGGTTCGGGAGCAGCCACATGGCCGGGACCTCACAGCCGAGCAACCATGCGGCCAGGGTGGCATCCCACAGCCATGGCTCTCTTGGCATGGCTCACAATGGACTTTATTTACTCAGCCACTTTTAGCCAGCCATGCTGCAGACTGAAGGATAAAAGCGGCAGCAGCAGCTTTTTCTTTTTTTCAGTGCCCTGCAAGAAGAAGAGCATGGAGTGGAGCTGGGAGCAAGCATGGCTTGAGCACTGCTGGCAGAGACCAAGTGACCGAGAGAGAGAAGCATGGCGAGTGATTCCCCAACTGCAGAGCCCAGACGAGATCAACGTATCACCATTTCAGAGCTGTATAAAAACTTTTCAGTCAATGGAATTTGAGAACAAATCAACCTACCAACATCAATTCTCTCCTGAATCAGAAAAGAAGAAAAGGTAAAGAAATGCGAGAAGAACATCATGGCAACACTAAGGTTGGTGTAAAAGAGGGAGAGGGAGGAGGAGGTGCTCCGAGCGTCAGCACTGAAATTCTCCTGCAAGCTGTGGTAAGGACTTTACGACAACAATCAATTTCCCTATAATTCGTGAAGTGCATGGGGGGATGCAGCATTCATACGCAGCCCACGAGAAAAGGGCACTCATACTGGAACGTGTGGATGATGAAAAGCTGTGATCTGGTGAGAGGCTTGAGCAGAGAGATATAGAAGAGGACCCTTGCCTTTATACTAGAACAGTTCATCTTGGAGTGATTTATGGTGCTAGTCCATTCCATGATCCTTTATGCCCCAAAAATGGCAGCACTACTTTTAAGGCCCAGGACCAGGTGTGTGCGGGGCCAGGGGAGCTTTAAAACAAAATCCCCATAAACTAAATAGCCACAAAAAAAGGAAGTTGGGGGAAGAATGCTTTGCCCATGGGTGGGACTTTACACTGCAGCAAGTTTTGGACAGACTGCTATTCTTGAAATTTAGAACCACACTGGAAATATTCAGAGAACTATCTCCCATGGGAAGGACTCCATGGCATACCAAAAGAGACTCCTCTCGCTAAATGAACTGAAAAAAGCCTTTTAGAAGTAACAAACTGACTAGAAAGTCCTCTATGTTGACTCTTTGTGCTGTTGGTAAGAAAGAATAGGCTGGGGGAAAAAGCTGTTATAAAAGTTTATTCTAGTTCTATTATCGTCTTTTCATTCCATTAATAAATTTTTCTTTAGGCTTTTTAAAATTTTGAGCCTATTTTGCCCTTAAAGTGCTTTCTCCTAATTCTAAACTTATCCCATGAATTTTCTTTCCCCCTCATGTGCTTAACTATAGCAAAGGAGAATGCGTAAATTATTTTTCATAGGTGCACTAGCATATGGCCAGCATCAAACCCGCTACACTAAGTTGTCTAATTTTCTGCTGATGTCAGAAGCGATTATGTATGACATACCCAAGATGTGGAATTGGATAACAGAATTTTAACATTTCAGACTTTTAAGATATTCAACAAATCTGCAGAGAAATAAAATCTTAATTTCTAAAAATTTATGTGTGTATTGGGGGGGCAGGGGAAAGATATATATATGAATTTTTAGAAGCTATTTAGTATTTTATAGAACAAAAAGTTTATATTTTTTCTGAGTGTTGCTTCCTTGTTATCACTAGCACATGTGCATTGTTTAAGTTATCTGTAGTCAAAATAATACCAAAACCTTTTATGTATTAATACTGCAAATTCATTACAGATCATCTTAATACTTGGATATTAGGGAAAAGCATAAACAAATAAATGGATTTAAATGAAAATACTTTGCCTTAGAATGCAATTATAAGTTTAAACAAACTAGTAATATTTCTATAATCTATAAATAACATCAATGCATAACTGTGAGTGTTCTTTGTTTTCTTTCAAGCGATTTAATTGTTCAAATGATGTATATTTGATAAAAAGAATGAAAAAATGTAATATAAAGACATATTGAAATATTGCATTTAATGCATACACAAACAGTCCAATCCTTATTCTGTAAAAAAAATTAGAGCAGTAGTGATTAAGTAATGCTTTAAAACACTCTCCATATGTGCTAGGCACACAATAATTTCTGTCTTTCATAATTTCTTCTGTGGTTTTAGATGTGTGTTTGTTTCACAAACACCAAGCATTTATAATTTCTTTCTAGCCATGTTGGGAAAACTGACTCAGGATAAAGTATGCCTGAGAAATATGTATTTTTTTTTAACTACTATTGTTATTATTTTAACTTTATATGGGTGATATTTTGGGGAAAGAAACAAGCAAATAAGTGAAACTCCGGTACATTTCTTAATGCTGGAATGACTTATTATAATACCAAATTGACTGCATTTTCTTAGATTCCATCTCATTGTATAAGCTAACCAAAATTTGCAGATACTTCTAAACCGTAACTGGAAATTTGAAACAATGTTTACATGATAATATATACCATGTTGATTATATTTTTAAGTTCTATTGCTGTAAAACTATATTTTCAGTTTCAGAGTTGTATCCTGATACAACTCTAGGGCACGATGAGTTAGGATAAAAGTATCAAATTCCATTGCATGTGTGTTCATCACTGAGTTCTTAATAATATTTAGTAATTATTACTATTCTCTAATCTCTAGCTACCCTGGCAGCCTAGCTATAATAAAGCAACAGGATCTCTCCAGAAATTGCCACCTACCCTACAGTCAGAATAAGCACATTGCAGTCCTCATTGACAAAAATCAGCCTGCTAAGTCTTGCCAACAGAATATATTTTACATTTACAAAAAAAAGGAGTTCTTTAAAAGATGTCATAAACAAGTTCTTAAACTTCCATTCCACTAATAAAACTGAGTCCTATTAATTCAGACAGAAAAGCAAAAGGTCAGAAAGATTTAAAGGCCATAAAAATGTATTAATTGCCAGAGCATTAGGCCATCTGTTGTGAGGCAAGAGTCTTTGTCCTCTGTGGTGGACTCCACTATATCAATAGTGTAACTGCTGGTCAATAGCTGTGTGTTAGTTTAGCTCCTCCTGGAGCAGACATTTAATTGAAACACAGACTGGCAGAGTACATGGCTCCCTGTTGTTAATTGGTCTTTAGAGACTGTTAAGAAGTATGGCAATTATCTCTAACCCAGTCCCAAAACAACAAAAAAAAATTTTAAAAGAAGAAAATAATAAGGTCACCTTGTCTTTTCATTAACAAGCACCAATAAAAAAAATTGTCAGTTCTTTAAATAAGTGTAAGCCTAGGTGCATTTTTTTTTAGACACAGACTTGAATAGAAGTATGGCACAGCAGTTGATCATGTACCACTAAGGCATGTGGCCCTGAGATTGTCTGATCAAAACCAAAAGACTTTT
Source organism: Bombycilla garrulus (assembly GCA_013400315.1). NCBI lineage: Eukaryota > Metazoa > Chordata > Aves > Passeriformes > Bombycillidae > Bombycilla > Bombycilla garrulus. The sequence continues at coordinate 460,608 of VXBU01009727.1, read as the reverse complement.
TCTTCTCTCTTCAGTGAAAAACACTTTCTAGGATCAGGTTAAGAGTTACAATTCAAGGTATGTAAAAAATAACGCACTATAAAGTGTCAAGATGCCTGAAGAAGATGGATGGGAGAAATAAAGCAACAAGCGATCTGTGAGAGAGTCCTAACATCCCTCAGAGAAGAGAACTTTCAGAGCTAATTAGAAACATTTTTCAGTACAAGCATCCAGCTGTATTTTCTGCCACAAATTATTTAAACTTGGAAAGGGAAAATGAACTTATAAACTAAAAACAACTCTTCATTAAGCACTAAATCTTTCCTTAGAACATTGAAAAAGATTTTAAATAACCCAGTCACTGTGACATGATTTTCGATTTTTAAAAAGTAGCAAAACTTGTCCTCTCCGTGTATACAACAATATTTATATAACAGTATAAATCATAGTAGTATAAACACTTATTTCAAGAAAAAGGTAAAGGCAAAAGGTACATAAATCCATACATATAGTCAATAGGAATTCTTACAAAATTAATTTCTGATCACTTAAAAGATTTTATTTTCTATCTCTCACAAACAAAAGTGACATTGAGAATACTGTTTAATATACGGATCCTCTCGTATTTACAATCAGAATACTTAATACTCATATCTAGAAATTTAAGATGACAATCATCTTTGCCTTAAAATTCAAGCTGGTTTTAGAAATTTTCCATGCTACTATTGGAAAAAGAATAGTCATTTTTGCTAGAAAGAATGTTCAGGGAATACTCCCTTCTAACCAATCTTCTCTTTATTCATTGAAGTAAGACTCTGGTGAATAGTAAGAATGCTATCCTGGAAAATGTTAAGCATTTAAACACTGCAGCGTGCTGCTAGAGGTAGCAGACACCTAACATTCAGCTGGTCAGGGAAATCACTTTATGTGTTTAATGAAATGGATGAGGATGACCTAAAGACAGACTACCAATGCAAATAGTGCTGCTCAGGATAGTTTTCTTTCCCCTTCAAATAAATGCAGAGCATAATGTTTGTGTATGTTATACAATCTGCAGAAAATGTGAAGGGCTGAACACAGAATTATTAACAAAATAACCGTCTTGAGTACTGTGAGAGTTGCAGCCAATATGTATTGGGCAGCCCCATACCAGTGCCGTGGTGGCACTTTTGGGACTTCATGTGATGCCTTTGAAAAGCACTGCACTCATCAGCTATTGAAGGACTTCAGTAGTTCCATGTTTAAACTTTAGTGTGAATGACTAATGGTCTAAATGAGTATTTTAGATGGCCTTCAAGCAGGACACAGAAGCTTGTAGCAAATCACCTTGAATAATGATTAACAAGGACTAAAAAATACACTTTTATTTCTGTGGACCTTTTTTCCCAAAGGAAATTTGATTGTGAGACTTGGAATCTGCTTCGGGGTGTGAACTAATAGACTTGGTCATGTAGCTCAGACAAGAGCTTGTACAGAGAAGAGGTCCTGAGTTTTTCACCAAATTACTATTTACATCATTATACTTTTAGATATTCATGAATCAATTGAAAGTACAAGTATCTACTCTACTGCTAAATATTATTAAAACACAAAAAAATCTGAAAAACAGGCTTTATAATCACAGGTCTGGTATCAAAGTCTGCAGCGGGGCAATTTGGTGTAACTTGGTGCAGTAAACTTTAATAAAGGCAGGGGGAAGGTATTATGTATTGCAAAATCATCTTGGCTTTTACTCATTTGTAGGAAACACTTTTCTCAAACATAATTCTGGAAGAATATCATTCACATGCTTATGTCTTCAGATGCTCATTGCATTAAATAAAGAGGTCATGCTAATTAAATAAGACTGTTTTAAGGTAAATCTCAGTTCTCCTTCAATTAATATAGGCATGAAAACCTCCTAGGTATATACCCCTTGCTGGTATAACCATGAGGTCCATCCCAGAGACTTGGAAGTCCAGCTTTAAAAATTCTATACTCTTTTAACGCTTCATATCTTTTTATTTGGTGTTGCAAAAGTGTATCTAAAAGTTAAGGTCATTTTTGTGGGTTTTCTTTTTCTCTTGAGAAACTGTAATGATTTTGAGAGCAGTAATGGTGAACTGCACTTCAGACCATTGCCTTTTACAATTCTGGGCATTGTCTGTCTTAAAGAAAAAAAGCCATAGGAATAAATTCTCAAAGACCACAAAGACCAATATAGGAAAAGAAAATTATTCCATTTTCAAATCTCTGAAAAAAAATTTGTGTTTCATATTTCTTGCTGGTCGTATTCCAAATAACCCAGATTCATTACTATTAACTATCCTTTTGTCATACTGGTTCTCTCAATACTTGCACTGCTTGAAAGCTTTGTTAACATACCATCATCAATATTATTAAGTGATAATTAAAAGGTTGACAGAGTTACTGATAACTCAACAATCCTTAACGCCCTACTTTGGCATGTTTTCTGAACACAAACTGCCATGAGTAAGGAGAGGATGTAAATAGAAGCATTGTGGAAGACTAAGCTTGAATTTTTCCTGTGACAAATCTCAAAGTCATTTTATTTGCCACTTAACAACTTCTTCTGTTAAAGTGCCAGGTTGTTATGACTGTATATTCATGAAGAGGTGTTTAAAAACTTAAACTTTGTTAGCTGAAATTAATAATAAATTTCATTCTGGAATGCAGAAAGCTTAATACCAATTTTTCTTTTTTGTTGTTGTTGATGTTGTTGTTAAAGATAGCTCTTTAAAGTGAATTAATGGATTTTTCGGACTAGTTTTCACAGGATGGAGTTAAGGTAAATTAACTGTATTGTCAATATAGGACTAAATAGGATTCACTGTTCCCTTTAATACTGAAATGGAATTCTCCTGGTTATTTTTAAATTTTTTTGGATGTTTCAAAGAATCACACAACCACAGAATGGTGCAGCTTGGAAAAGAGGTCTGGAAGCCATCTAGTCTGAAAGACGATTTATAAATACATGTGTAACACCTTAATTTAATTGATGATATATGGACTATGTCCCAGATGGAATTCTAACCCAAATTAAAAGAAATTCATAAGAAACTGTGATTAAAAGATCTCAGTATGGAACAATTGCTCATTGCTTCTTTGTGCCTTGTTCTTTATTTCTTTCCTTATTAAGAAAAAAACCCTATTATTTAAATAAATATTTTTTACTTCTTTTCCACTTTGAAACCATTAGTCGAGAGAAAGAAAATCTGTTAAATCTGAAGGGAGCAGTATGCCTGGAATGTCATTGCAAATTAGAACCTTTAGGATTATATTTCATTTTCTTGTTTGTCTCTAATACATGGATATATTTTAAAAAGTATGATTTTTTAAAAACACAAATGAGCAAATTTAACCAAGACTACAACTTTAAAGCTGCTTTCCTCATCTTAGATGCCCCATTCTAAGAAAAGTGGCTGTCATGACCATTTTACATGCATATCCGAACATCACTTTGAACAATCAAATGTCTCTGTTTTCCAGCAATTATTTCATAATACAGCAACCATAAACTTCTTTCCAGAAATAAGGCAGGTTCATAAAAGATGAATATGAACAAATAAGAGAAGCAAAGGCAGAAAGAAAAACCAAAGCAGAGATGGCAGAATTGATTGCTCACTCACTAGGTTTGCATTCAGCTTCTAGGCCTGCTAGGAAATCAGAAAATTCCAGTATAGTTTCTCATACCTTAAACTCTCAGGACATCATTCTTTTCCTGTTTGATTCCTAGCTTTCTCCTAACTTTCAGCAAAGATATACAGTACAGGTTTCTCAAAACTAATCTTCTCAAGGTTTGTTGAAAAACTGCTGCTGACCTGGGATTTATAAGTATCATACATTTAATAAGGGCATCTCAGTGGTACTTTCCTAAAACTAAGTAATCCTAGCTCTCAGATGATGTGGGTCAGTGTAACTTTACTGATTTTAAATAGGGAATAGTGGTTAATATAATCTAAAAAATTTGATTTTTTGTAGTACTTTATGACTGGGTAGATAGTACAGCTTTCATTTTCTCATTTAATCCCTTGTATTTGAATAGCTTGCAGCTTTTTTCACTGTTTTATCCTCACATCTTCTTGCTGTAACTCAAAAGAAAAGTAATTAAAGGACTCCTTGGAAGCCTGGAAATTACCTTCACCTGAAAGCACTACATTTTAGATACAAATAATACATAGTACCACTTACTCCTTCGCAGACTTGCTGTGAAAACTTTGCTCCTCAACCCTATTTAAACAATCAGATTGGCCCTGCTTAAAAAAACCCCAAACTTTAAATTATAAGATAAAAATATTTTAAGCAAATAAAGAAGTTCAAGGGAATCATTTTTCATAACTCTAAGGTTCAAAGTTTTTTGCCATCAAAGTATTTACATCTGCTGAGTTCTAGCTGCATATCAATTTAGTTATTTGGATAAAGGTTTGTTATAATTCTATCTGTCACTGGGAAATGGCTGATGAAAAAAAAAAATCTCTCTTCTTACAGAAGAGAATTGAATGTGAATGAAATGAGAAGCTTGGATTTGCATTATCTCAATACTGTCGTTATTTAAGTTTTTAGTAGTTAGCCATTCTGTACAACCAATCTACAACAAAGGTAGTGGTCTTACGACCTCTTTTCAACTTTTCTGTATGGTAAGAAGTATTTTTTATCTTCTTATGAAGTTTATTTCATTATTCCATTCCGTTTACTGTTCAAGATAACTCATTGGTTTCATCAGGCTACAGCAGGAATTGAATTTTTGTTTCAGACAACTTCACACATTTATCTACATGACTGAAAGACTTTCAAAGCGGATATTTTTAGTCTCAAAAAAAGACTTCTAAAACCTAATTTTTCAATAAAGTTTATCAGCCTTGAGGAGATAGTGAATATACTTAAATTCAGAGATTGGCTGAGGTCAGATAAATGTTGCGCTGCAAAACAAGATAAATCCTAAGCACTCCACTGATTAATATTACTATTATCAGTAATATTTTCTTGGCTGACCCATAAATTTCACTAGTTTTTTGGAGTTAAAAGTTATCTTAAGCAGTTATGATACGTTTTATATAGCACCATTTACTTAAAAGGAGTAATAGGAAACTACTATGTCAAGATACTAATACAGGAGAAAGGACTGGTTTATCTGCACTTTCAAAAGTTTCTCCTGTACCATCCTTATAAACAAACTGAATTGCTGGACTTACTTGGATGAAGTAGACAAGACAAACAGAGAGTGAAATGGACTAAAAGCTGGCTGAACTACCAGGCTCGAAAGATGGTCATGAAAGAAACACACAGGCAAAACATTCACCTTGGCATATACTGGTTATATTTGCATAATTAGCGTGCTATCTAGCTTCTTTCCACTTTTTTTGTTACTGTGTCTGCCTCTTTTTCTTATTCTTATAACAGTTTTCCCCTTCTGCCCCTTTTTTCCAGCAGAACATCTATAAATGTGATCCAACATAAAGCAAATTCTGGCCATGAATAGCTGGTTTCAATTCTAACAGCATGCTTGTTAGACTTAGATATGGAAATGGAAATAATAATTGAAGCATATTGGGCCTGATTCTTCCCTGGTTTTTATCCAGTCAGAGGGCTAAAAGAATTTAAGAAAATACAAGATAAGCAGATGCTGTGTCAGTTTTCAAAAGTTGTGGGCACCTTAAATATTTTTTTCAAACTTTGATTCAGTAAAGAGCTACATGAAAGCAATTTTTTGCTTATAATACTCATCCAAATTCTCACAGTAAATACAAATTATACTTCTTCTTCAAAATTAGATCAAGATATTAATTTCAAATTGAAACATCAACACCAGAAACCCAGGCAAAGGTTTTGCAGTTAAAAAAGTCCAGGAAAGGATTAAAAAAAATCTACTGTATGTATCAAGTCTTGTTTCATAAGCCCCTCATTAATAAATAAATTTTAGCACTTATTTTAAATACACTTTTTTCCCCCCTAACATTGGAAAAAAGTGTTTACTATAAAGAGAAGCTTGGGTTTTTAGTTTATATCTTCATCATATTCCTATCTCACTTTGCAAATTATAAACATTACTTTTTTACACATAAATCACTGTTGGAGAAAACTGACTGCAAACCATATACTAAATCTAGAATATTTAAAGTTAAGGATTTCTCAAAGAAGCAGGTTCTTCACTCCAGCTTGGAGTGACTTGATGTAAATAAAGAACATGAATTCTTCCCCCTATGCCCATTATTTGCCAGTAGGATAGGTAAATTTCTATAAAAAAACAGTTCTTGTTTTCTTCACAGTTACTTATAAATGCTCAATGTCTTGAGCTTTTAAATATAAGAAAAATTCTATATAAAATTTGAACTGGGTAAAGGAGCTCAGGAATTCTTGAGGAGTATTCCTTGATAATGAGACTCATACACAGGAAATAAATTCCCTGTTCACACTGGGATTTCTCTGTATAATGTTGGAGTATTTTCATTCTTGCACGCCTTCCACTGCAATTTTCTATCATATCTGCAACAAAGGTTTACACCTGTATCTTGGACATACTAGAGCAAACTACAACCTAAAATGAAAAAATTGTGATCTTGGAATTTTTTCTATTTTAGTCCCCTTTTTTAGCAAACCCAGAAAGCTGGATAAAAAGGTACTTTCTCTGAGCGGTACTCAAATGAAGTAAATTTTGATGTCTTCTAATCCTGTACCTATCACAGCAGACAAATCTATTAATTCACCATAATTAGTATTCCGAGGTGAGGCAACTACCTGTTGCATGTACCACTACAGTAGGAATTGGAGAGAGAAGGAAAAAGAAAACTCTCCCAGCAGAGCTCAACATGACAGACTGCAAAAATCAATTTTAATTAATTATGCCTCTTTAAATCTGTCCGCTCTTTTGGAAAGATTGCTATCTGTGTCAGGCACTATGGCAATACAATTAACAAAAGCACTGCAGGGTACTGATAGCACTAGCAGCCAATTTACTTGGCAACATCTTGGTTTTATGAGAGGGCCAGGTTAGAAGGTCCACTGTATTAAGAGTGGGATTTGTGATCTATCTTCATGTAAAAGGTACTCATCTTTTACCAAGAAACACCTTGTGATGTTTTAATTATATGGCTTCAAACAATAATTAATGAGAGAGAACTTCTGAAAAACAACTTCAGGGTTACAGAAGAAACAGAGACTGTGGCAATGTAAGATTACTGACAATGAAAACACAGGGTGTCAGAGCTATAGAGTTCATACTGGGAAGCACAGGCTTATGAAGAGTTGTTTTGTTCTGGTTTGTTTTTCCATGCTACTTGGCACACACATTTCAAGCCACCTACTGTAGAGGACTAACTTATCTGAAGCAATATCTCTGTTATATTACATTGCTTCATTTTCTAAAGCACTTGACCAAGTGGTAAAATATTTAACACTAGTAATAAAACATCATTTGACTTTACTAACAATAAACCCATCTACCTTTGAATATTTTTAGTGCAAATATCTCAAAAGAGTGCCCTACTTTCAGAAATGCTGAAGCAATCAAATGCAATGCAATGAACAAGAACTTGAAAATATTGCCTGAACGTGTCATTAAAACTCAGGTTACCAGTCTGGTGGGTGTATATATATATATATGTGTGTATATATATGTATGTGTGTATATATATGTGTGTGTGTCTGTGTGTGTGTGTGTATATATGTATATAAAGTTTATATTGCAATATATGTATATAAAGTTTATATTGCAGTAGCATTCCATGCTATTTGAGGAGTAAATTGGTATATAGCCTCCAGAAGAATCTGGTTAGTAGTTCAGTACGATTTAGGTTTAGATTTAAATAAAAAATGTGGATTATATCATATAAAGAATTTATTTTGTAGAGAAGTTCAATCTGCCATTTAAATAATTTTGGAAAAACACCCCATATTGTCAAGCCAATTATCATCTATTTTCTACAGCTGATGTGAAAGGCTAAAATAAATAAAAATTGAAGTCAATACTCCTTCACCCATACCATCCACTGCTGCCTGGGGAGGACTAGGGAGTGGAGAGGTGAAGTTGGGCATGACAAATGGGTGAGGAAAGGTGTTGGTTTATTTTTGTCTTCTGTTGCTCACCACTTAAATCTATTTAAATTGACAAAAATTTTATTTCCCCCATATAGATCCTTTTTTTGCCTGTAGTACATTTACTGTAAGCAATCTCCCTATGTTTGCTTTAACCCATGAGATTTCTTATTTAATTCTGTCCCTGCAGAAGGGGAGTGAGAAAGCAGTTATTTGGAGTTTCACCGTTAGCCAAGGCCTACTCACCACAATCTTACAAAAACTTCAGTAAATCTCATATATATATCTCCCTCTCTATATCTTTACAGCTTTGTCTAACAGAAAAGCACTTACTGTTTTCTTTTTCTCATATACTGGTGGGACAATAACATTTTAATATGATGAATTGCAGTTTATTTTTTTTAACAAACTACTGTATTGCTAGATCAACCAGCTCTTTCATTTAAATTATTCACTCCAGTAGGTGAAAGTATGAATTCCGAATCTTTTCAGTTCACTGAGAAATTCTACAGTTCTGTTTACAGGGATGATGTACAAGAAAACCTGAAGACTGCCACAAGAAACTATTCCTGTATCAGCAATCACCTCAGTGAAGCATGTATATCTCCATAAGAGAAGTAGTCAGCCAGAACTCTCTGCCATGAAACAATGCATACAAAACCTAACACAAAGAAAATCAAATACAGTATTTGACTCATGCTACAGCAAAATTATCAGGCTTACCAGAACATTTTGTTTACTTCTTTTGTCTGGATTCCTTTTTCTACAATACTGGCATATTTAGACTTAATAAAACAGGCAAAAAAACCTGCACAAAAAAACAATAACATACAATTTAAAAAAAAATTCTTATCAGAAAATCTAACTGGCCTTTTTTGCTATGAAAGATTTCAGCATAATTCTGAGCCCAAACAATGCAACTTCTGTCTCCTCCTATACATAATAAAATCCAAAAGCAGGTAGGTTAAGACAAAAATGTTTGTGTAAATTAGATTAATTTATTACAATTAAGTAAAACAAAACAACACCTGAAACATGCAGGTAAGAAAATGTGATCAAGAGTAACAGATTAATGGGACTGTTAACTGATGTTGTAGACTGCACGGCTATAAATTTAGCATGGCAATAAGTCTCTCCTTGTCAGTACAGAACACTATTTAGTTATATTCTATTTTAATATTTAAATATGCTGCTATTGTTTTGGCTTTGTATGATATTAATTGTGAAAGAAGTGGTGAGACTTGGGGCTGCACCATTCTAGCTCTTCATTTGCAGTATACTGTACGTAGCAGAGTACCTTCCTCTCCAGACCTATTGAAGTCAATGAGTTTCCTATTGAGGTTCCTAACTGCTACAGCATGTACTAAAATTTTGAGTTACTCCTAATGTTCCTCCTTGAAGTTAATTGAAAATAGCCAATAGTGAAAGACTTCATGTAATTTTACAGCTCATCTACTCTATACCAAACTGTTAAATATTTCAAGGATGTAAGTCAGTTTCTTGCAAGTGTAGATTATAAGTGCTTAATCATGAGAAGAAAAAGTTCTAAAGATAATTCATGAGGTCTGGAAGACTCTAGTGCCCTCTCCATCATTTCCGCTGGTACTCATTCTTCAGAATTTCAGGATATTATTAATGTGCAAGAAACACTCCCATGCAAAGGAAAAGTGTGGAGCTTATGAGCAGCATGACTTAAGCTTTATCTAAATGGAAATGTTCCAGATAGCTGTATTAATGACAAACTCCTCTTTCTCTGACTGCCGTGGAATATTATTGGGGCTGCTTGGTATGAATCAGACCAGCTGCAGTTATGATAATTTTACTGCTCCATGGAAACCAGCTGAAGGGAAAGTGAGTATTGCAGCTGACACAAAACTGAATATAATCCAGCAGTGTTCTCTCATCACAAATAAAGCAACCAGCATGTTAAATTACATTATGAGGACTATGACGAAAAGACCATTTATTCCACTCTACTTGGTGGCAATGGACCCAAACCTGAATTCCTGTGACCAGTTTTAGACTCCACACTTGAAAAAGGTCATGACCTTTAAGAGAGGTTGAGGGAGATGTGCTTATTTCATCTGGAGAAGCCAAGGTCAAAGGGCAGCCTGAGAGTAAACTAGAGCACTTGAAGGAAAGTTACAAAGATGATGGAGCCTAACCTTTTCTAGAGGTAGCAGACAACAAAGCCAAAGGGGAAACGGATAAAATCATCTGCCTGAGAGGTTCAAATTAGATATTTGGAGGCTATTGAAGCTTTAGAAGAGGTCACCTAGGGAGGCAGCATAACCTCCATCACTGTTGATTTCTAAGACTTGATTGGACCAAACCACAGCTGATGTGATCTATTTATTGGTGATAATCTTGACGAGAGCAGGAGCTTGGATGGCTTCCACAGGTGCTTCTAACCACCATTTCTGTAACAAACTCCTAAATGTTATCCAGTAAAGCACAAAAGGGAAACCAGGCGACCAGGCATTGGATTTAGAGGATTCTTTGGCAAAGGGTTGGTCCTTCCTATAAATAACATCACCTAGTAAGTGAAGCTAGTAAGAAAAATCACACATTTTGATATTTTCTCTTTTTTACCCATTCTTTGTACTTCTTTTAAAAAATCCTGTATTAGAGAGTTATAAGTCTCTAGTTGCTCCTCCTAACCACTGTTCGGCTTATCCTTTCACAGAGAAACTAATCTGAAACTTCAATTTGTTTGCAGAAATATTGTTTAAAATAACATTTTTTTTTCTCCCCACACACATAGAGCAGGCTGTGTCTCATACACTACTGAATACCACATCCAAAAAAAAAGAAGAGAAACAATATTTCCCTTTGAAGTTCAGTTCCCTGGGAAAGAAGTGCTAGTGGTTAAACTTCAAAGAGAAATTGCCCTTCCTACCTGGATGTACCACTTCAGAAAGAGCTAATTTACCTCTCTGGTGAAAGGCAGGCCTTTCAGCAGTGGCACTGACTGAGAGAAGATGTAAGTGGTGGACTCCAGAATTAGATGACAATTTTCTTTGAAGCTTGGCTGCTCATCTCATTAGCATTTCAGACGCGTTGAAATGATTTACTTTCCATTTTGATTCCATGTAGAAAGATAAATTGAAGCTCCCAACTTAGCTCTTAAAGATGTCGCTGGACTTTTAAAGGCTTTAATATTCCTAAATGGCAATCGTGAAGTTTTCTGACATACACAGTAGAGGCACTCAGGTTTTTTTCATTTTTTTACAACATCTCTATTGCCATCCACAAGGGACTGTGTAGTATCTATCTAACAGAAGTAAGTGGAAACTACTTGTAGAAAGTGGATGGTCCTATTTTCATTGACAATGATTCTATAGAAATAAATTTTAAAAAATCCAATGCTTCTTTGAAATATGCTATGATTAAAATTTGCCTCATATAACTACTTTGTTGAAAGTAGCTGGCAGCTTGCACTTCTTTATATTTGTATGGTGACATCTACACAACTAAGGAAAAGGTCAGACATACTAGAATTCTGCTGCATAACAATTTCCTAAGTGGAATATTTTTCCTGGATACATTATACATTTTCGCAATTGACTTTCACAGAATTTAAAGGGCACAGCTCATAAGGTCTGCGAGGGCTTCAAGTGGCCAGCACATCTCTTCAATCCATAAGGGACCTGACAACCCACAGGTAGAACAGTTGACTATATAAGATTCAGCACAAGTTTCCATCTTTCTAGAACTACCATTTTTGTTTAGGACATTTTGATGAAGCATCTCAAACAAACTCCAGAGGTTCTGAAACGCTTAGGATAGTTCTTAAGCAATTCAGTAGCTTAAAATATAAGGCTAAGTGAAGTTGGTGATAAAAACAAAAGAAAACAGAAAATTGTGCATCAGAGAACATTTGCTGTAATGTGAAAGAAAAAGCATATATGAAGAATTGGAAAAACAATGGAAGGAGAAAACAGCTAAGTTTGAAGGAAAGGAAAGACAGTAGGATCAAAATGTAATACAAGAAAGGGAATACAAATGAAANAATTAATATGTTCTTAAAGAGACATACAGTAATAGTATTAAAACATTCCGGAGTATTTTTATTAGCCTATTAATACAAACTTCAGGTGGTAAAAGCACTCAGCCATACAACACACCCAAATTATACATTAACTGACAAATAAAACACTTTGTTGAATTTCAGCACTTCACTATTGTTGCAAGTACATGTAGCTACACGTACAAACACAATTTTGTTTACAAAACCCCTCTAAGCACTACAGTAAAAATATTGGACAATGTGAAAATTATTAGCTATAAAACACTGCTTCCTCTTCTAGAAATAAGGATATTTAGATTTTTTTCATCTATCTCAGCTTTTCAGGACCCAAGTCATGAAAGATAATAACATCACTTGATACCTTATTTGGTATCAAAGGCATGGGCAAGTCTAGCTTTTCAATGCTGAACTCAGATCAGCTTCACATTCTAGGTCACAGGATGTTATGATCTAGCTATCTGATTTACCATCATTCAAAAAAAGGTGAGGGCTGAGATAACGTGAATGAATTGTGATTTGTGTTATTGCTGCATACAGTGGATCACTGCCATGGGAAAGGCATTTCAAATCACCACTGTCATATCACGAAATTAAGAACCAGTGTGTAAAATTAGTAGTTTTCTGCCAATATTTTTTAAAAGGCTTTTAAGTTAGACTGTGGCTGTCACTTTCCTCTGTCTTTACCTATTAAAAGTCCCAATAGGAGAGTGTTTTCTCATAGGGTATAATTTTAAATCCTTGAAGTCAAATTCAAAGTGTTTCAGTAATAATGCAAACTTCAGTAACATAGCATGAGGTTCACAGATTGACAAGTATATATATTTTTTTTCTTTAAACAGGAATAAACAAAGGAGACAGACTTGTATAAAAAAAGTATAGTATCACTATATTTCTGAACTGATTAAACAAAATGTTGATAAAAATGTAGAAAAATAATGGGGCAAAAAGGTTTTTTTTTCAATTTATTTTTTAATTTATGGAATATACTGATTTTATAATCATGTTAAGAGTTGTAATTTCTTACTATCACTTTGGTTTTGATGTCCTTGGCAAAATGTTAAAAAGAACTCCCACAAGCCATTACAGTCATTTATATTTATCATAGATAATTGTGTGCTTCTAAGACATTGCAAAGTGTTCATGTACAATACTACTGTCATGGATTTTTCCCTCACACGTCAATCAATTTTTAAAAATCTGATAAACTTAATTCCACTTGGACCATTTAGCTGAAATTTGAGCTTCAAAATTATTCAGTCAACATACTGATTTCAACTTCTATTGATTTTTCACTCTCTTGGAAAAAGCATGAGCTAAACACAAACCGAGCTATTTTATAATTAGTGAATTATTATGATTTTTTATGATTTTCAGAGGCAATTTTATTCATAACTGGTACATTTAAAATGCATATTTTATATAATTTGGGTGCATTCATTTTAAAAAGCTTATAATTAAACAAGATGGATCAACTAATACCGTAGTTTTTATTTGTGACAGTATTTGTCAAAAGATATCTCACAATATCTAAGCTCTCCCATTTTCACTTTATAAGCAGAAACTGTAATAAATTTACCAACTGTGAGGTCTGCCACTAAATAACTTTTGAAAATTCAATAACCAAGTGTCTCTTCGAAAAAATAAAATGTGACTGTTGGGAATTGAAATCACCCTACTGACCCTCCTGTGGTTTTCTGTTGACAGGTCTGAAATCCTGAGCATCACTGACATCCAGGAAAGCTACCTCTGCTAGCATATGCCTCGCTTAAACAAGGTGAGGAAAAGTTCATGACAGACAAATTCATACCTATAGAAGGAGTAAATTTATAGAAAGGACATTTAGCTCAGGAAGTCAGTGAGCTGAACCTTAAGGATGGAGCCACATGTGCCCCAGGGGCTGATACCACAACAAAAACTTGTCTACAACCTCTTCATCAGTGACCTGGGCAATGGATACAAGTTTGGAGAAGATACAAAACCAGGAGGAATATTTGATACACCAGAGCATCATGCTGCCATTCAGAGGGACTTCAGCAGGCTGAAAGCTTGGGCTGACAGGAAGCTCATGAAGTTCAGCAACGGAAGTTTCACGTAGGGGAAATAATACCCTACATCAAGTAACACTGGAGGACAACTTTCTGGAAAGCAGCGTTTTCCAGCAGACCTGGGGGCTCTGTTGGACAACAAGTTGACTGTGAACTAGCAACTGTGTGCTTGAAGCAAAGAAGATGAACAGCATCTGGGCACTGTATAGAAGACCTTTGATTTCAACTCAAGGGAGGTGATCATTTCCCTCTGCCCTGTCCTGATGGGAAATATCTAGAGTATTGTGTCCAGTTTTGGGCTTCCTGATATAAGACAGACATCGATTTTCTGGGGCAAGTCCAGCAAAGACCATGAAAATTATTGATGAACTGGGGCATCTGACATAGAAGGAGAAGGCAAAAGAGACCTGGAACAGTTCAGCCCAGAGAAGAGAAGGCTCAGGAGGGTCTTATCTATGTGAATACCTGATGGGAGGAGTTAAGAATAGAGAGCTAGACTCTTCTTAGTAGTATCTGGTAACAGGGCAAGAAACAATGGCATAAAATGATGTGAAAAAGCCCCATTCAAAATGAAACAACAAAAAAAAACAACTCACCTCACAAAATGAAAGCATGAGTACTTTATGTGCCCACCACCAAAACAAAAACGTGCTTTATGTGCTTTTATACCATGAGGATGATCAAACACTGAGATAGATGACACAGAGGTTTTAAATTTCCATTCCTGGAGACATTCAAAACTCAATGAGATACAATCCTGAACAGCTTGCTTTAACTGACCCTGCTCTGAGAAGAGAGATTGGTCCTGGTATTTCTCCAGAACTGTCTTTCAGCCTCAATCACACTGTTTGATTCTATTTGTGGGCCTCATTTGATACTATTTTAGGCTACAACTTTTGGCCATTAGATGTGCCATTAGAGATGACACATCATGTTGGAGCAATGTTTAATCTTCCTAGGTACAGCTGTTCTGCAAAAAAGATGGGTCTACAGATATTTTTTTCCTTTTAATCTATTAGGTCAGGTAATTAGGTAACATCAGGTCTGACGTGAATGTCCAGTGACTGTTGCCTGTATGCAGCTGAAGCAGCCCAGTTGTGTCCAAGGCAACACCATCACTCAAGGAAGGTAGTGTATGGGCAAAAGGAAACTGGGACACACATCTGTGAGGGAAATGAGGCAGCAATGACCGCTGATATCCAAACTGCTCCTTGCCTTGGCTGTAGGGTAAATACTTGCAGTGTCTAGAAAATCCAATCACATCTCCTGCCTCAGCAGAGTAGAACAAGCCCTGGGAAAAACATAGTTACCTCTTTTCTCAGGAGAGCCCACATATTTCTCTCCTAGCTATCTACGTGGTATAAATTGTGTCTTGTGGCTCTTGGTATTATAAAAATTTTGATATGCTGCTCACAGGGTCATGAGAAATAACTAATTAGGGACTGAGAAGGTTGAAGCAACCCAACTTCCAAAGGTTTCCCTCTTATCTCCCAGCAGATAATAGAAGATCACAAAGATGGAAGGACTTTTTACTAGAGAAGTAAAAGAGCGAACTGGTAAATTTTACACTCAAGCTTAGGTCAAGCAAATTTATAAAATGAAAAGTTACAGCTCTTGGCTATAAATCTTACCTAAGGCAGGAAACTGGTACATCACTGAGGAGAAAAGAACAAGCCTTTTTGAAAGTTATGAGTATTAAAATAATTTAGTACCAGGAAGCTACTTTAATGTCTACACATCAATACTTTGTAGAGAAATAGCCTTTATTGCTCAATTCACTCATCTATAGTTATTGCACTTGAAGATATAAACATGTAATATATGTATATATGTACCTATAACCAAATGTACATACTACACACAAATATTCATACCATATATATATACATAAATTATGCCTATATGTATATGTGCACATGCTTAGGTAAGATGTAGCCTGATCAATATTAGTTCTATCAAGCTTTTTAATTTCCTTCATACAGTCAGATAATAGTCTTGTCAAACATCTTCATTTTGGAAACAAATAGAATAAATGAACTACATCCAGTTTCTGGAATATAAGATAATAAACAAATGATAAGCACCAGTACTAAAGCAAAACCATTTGTATATTCAATTCATCCGAACTCTGGCAAAATTTTTATAACTGCTATTCACAGAAGCTGAATATACTGAGTATTGCCACTTAGTAGCCTAATAAAGTATATAATGAAATTGCATCTGTATCTCAGGTGTTTGCAATTTCACTGAACATATACACCTAAGGTACTGAGCCTAAACCCAGTGCTTCCTGGATCTGTACGTTTCTTTTATGACGGTTTGCAGTCATATCCTTTTATCCTAGTAGAAAGAAAAGGAGCTCATCTTTCTTGAATGAGGAAAATGCTTGAATGAGGGAAGAATCCCTGGAACATCCAGAAAATTGTGCTGGTAATTCAGCTGAAAGAACATCTTGTAAACTGTACTGCACTTCCCACAGCTGAGTGTGGGGGAAGCACCTTCCTGAAGCAAATAACATCCTTCAAAAAAACTTTTATCAACTCTACTCAGAAAAGCTTGCAGGATGCTTTTTCTGGTTAATAAACTAAAATACCTCAGACAAAATTCCATTGGTAATAAATCGCTTTGGACAGACTATCTTAAATGCTGAAAAAGCATATCATTTCCACATAGAGTTCATGTTAGTTGATTGAATGCACTCACGGTCCAATCTGTGAGGTTTTTTGAGTGGGAAGAAGAAAACTAAACATAAGATTACACTGATTTTGGTTTTATTGAACAAGTTTTGGGTTGAGTAAATTTGTATGCACAGAGATTTTAATCTTTAGAAGCTAGATGTGAAATATTTTCCCCACACTCATCCTTGCAAACCTTTGAATACATTTTGACACAAGTCTAAAATGCCAAAAATGTACAAGTCCTAAACACAATAACTAAAAAAACATCTAGACGTAATTTAATTTTTATTATTATTTCTTTATAACACTCTTCTGTATCCCCTCAGTACATCATCTTCATTCACACAGCATATGTGAAATATTTGCCATCTTTTCAAAGAAACCAAACAGCTCTTACAGCTATTCTGTAAAGAAACAATTATGTGAATTTCTGTGAATCATGATGTAAGGATTATCAGCACACTTCTGAGTTCTCCTATGCATCAGTAATATTGTATAATTGACTGGTTTAATGCAGATCCTTTTATCTACATGAAACTTTATTATTTTAAAAAAGTAGAAGTCTGTTTCACTTCACTAAGTAGAGCTCTCCTACCCTTAAAAGAGAAGAGTCAAAACTTTTAAGTTAAATCTTGATCTAGATATTTAAATAAGATTTTAGTTGGGAGTCAGAAACTCTTAATTGTCCTTTGAAAAATTCCACTTTGAGGAGCAGCAGGCTTTCAGCATTTTTTGAAAGGAGTATTCTGCAATTCCTCTTGCCTACACTTTCACTCTGCTTTAGGCAAAAGAGAAAAGTGGAGATGTCAGAAAAATATAAACCATACTACTGGCCATCTTCTCAAATGCAGTGAAAGATTCAGAAAAATAAGAACATTTTGCTCCAGGCTAATCTATGAATCTTTTTCCCTGTCAATATAAATTTCTTGTTAGTTAAAAGAGATAGGAGACTAAGATGAATCTGAAATATTATGCAGTTCTTGGCTAGAAAATTTTAATACTTCAATATCTTGCTTCCCATTCTTTTGTTAAAATTTTATTAATATCCTTCATTCTGTTTATTCTTTTCAGTGGGACATATTTCACCTGTAAAATTATTATCACATCTAAACTGAAAATCACATCATGCATGAATACATATAACACCACTTAAAATTACTCAAATTATATGGGTTCAAACTTTCATTCAAATATTTACTGCGTTTCTGCAATTATTGACATGATAAAATACAGAGCCTTCCTTGGGGCAGAGAGGCCCTGCAGAGAGACCTTGACAAATTAGAGATGGGCAATCACCAGCTGCAAGAATTTTAACAAGGGCAAGTTCCATGTTCTACACCTAGATGTATGTATGGAGTGGGGAACGAGAGACTGGAAAGCCATTCTGCTCAAAGGGACCTGGGGGTCCTGGTCCATGACAGGTTGAACATGAGTCAGCAGTGCTCTAGCAGCCAGGGGGCAACCCTGTCCTGCTCTGCTCTGAGCTGGTACAGCCTCACCTCAAGTCCTGTGTGCGGTTTTGGGTGCAATGAGACATTAAACTATTAGAGACCATCCAAAGGTGGACCATGAAGTGGTGAAAGGTCTGGAGGGGAAGCCATATGAGGAGTGGCTGAGACGCTTGGTCTGTTCAGCCTGGAGAGGAGACTGATGGGAGACCTCACTGCAGCCTACAACTTCCTTGGGAGTGGAAAAGGACAGGCAGACACTGATTCCTTCACTCATGACAGGACTCAAGGAAATGGCATGAAGCTGAGTCAGGGGAGGTTTAGATTGGGTATCAGGAAAAGTTTTATCCACCCAGAGAGTGCTTGAGCACTGGAACAGCTCCCCAGGGAAGTGGTCACAGTGCAAAGCGTAACAGTGTTAAGAAGCATTTTTGGGCAACACTCTCAGGGATGATTCAGGGCGATCCAGCCAAGGAGCTGGACTTTGATGACCCTTGTGGGTCCCTTCTAACTCAGCATATTCTACGACTCTTTAAGTTATACTTAGCTTTGGTGGAGGCATATAAAACCTATAACCCAAGACTGGAAACTGACAGTCGACATCAGGCTGCCAGTTGCAGCCTGAGCTCATCACAAGTGCTTTCACAATCCTGCACCACACAGAGACAGGTTCTCCAGGAGAACCCTTACAGGTGTTCAGTACGAGGCTAAACAAGTACAAGTCTTTGTTGTGACAATCCTGGCTAATTTTAATTAGTCCAGTAATCAGCAATCTGAGATTATGAAATTATACTACTATGTCCTCAAGAAAGGACAAACTATTAAGCAGGTGAAATCTCAAAAGGTAGCATTTTCTTAATCACTACAGTCTAACAGAGCAATGCTACAATCCTGAACTGGTTTTGTAATTTTCTGTTCCTATTTTAAAGGCTATTCTATTTACAGTCTGCTGGTGTTTCAGATACCTTGTTTTCAAAATTAGTAAGGGACATGTATTATTTGGAGGATTTTTAAAAATTAATTTACCTGCAGTAGCAGTGTTGTACTAATAGTATTCATTCAAGGCTTACAACTTTCAGAATTTTCTAGTGTTTTTTTTTTTTTTCTCAGTATTTTAACTCTGCTACTGAATTCAACATATTAGATACCTGTTTCCTCTTCAAAGTATCACATTTCATAATTTCAGTTTGCCATCATACCTTTACTTATACTTTTTAGATTCTGTATTTTTATAGCTGTTCCCCACTCACTCAAAAGCATTTTCTCCTTTTCAGTGCCGTTTTCCTTCTTAGCCATTATTGTACTTCTTTTTCATACTTAGACTCTCATGCATTGAAAAAGCACCTTCTTTTCCCTTGTTGGTTTTCTGTCCACTCTGACAAGTATTCTGATATAAATGCGGGTCCTCTCCTTACCTTGACACATCTAAATAATTTATTTTGCCCTTGTCACAACATCTGCAAACACTGTGTACCAAGATCTTATGTAAATCACATTTCTCAAAACTACATCTGGTATTGTTTTCTCTTCTGTGCTCTTACATTCATATAAGTGATACTTTTTTTTCCCCTTTCAGAAACCCACAATTCTGCCGATTCTACAAAGACAGTAGTGGTCCTACAGACACTGGCAATTTACTGGCATTATTACCCTCCACAGAAATGCTTCCTGAACGATTTCCTTTTCCAGATAAAATTTGATTTTCTAAAACTAAGTGAAAGACCACAGGCAAGAGCTGATTTGCTCACCTTTCTGAAGTCTAAATTCAGCAAAACTGTTAAATGATTGCTTTAAATTAGCAGCAGATACTTAAATGTCCAACCCTTTTGCTGACATGAACTATATAAGGAGATTTCTAGGTGTGGGGGAACTGTTTTTACTCACTCCTCTCTCTTTTATTCTTACGTAGATGATTTCTCTAAGGAGATTCATTGCTTCTACCAGTAGCTATAATGACTGTAGAGATAAATACACACACATGAACAGGAAAGATAGTGTCTCATTTCAGGTAAGATATATCCATCTGCTTTATCTGGTATCTCCTGTGCCAGACTGACCTCCAGCCAAGTTTGAGTTCTCATCCAGAAGCTTAAAAAAGGGCAAACCATTGAAAATGCAAGAAGAGAGATATTACTTGTGCATGAAACATAACATTACAATGTTTTATTTGTATTAACTCTACCAAATACAAGGCACTAAAACTGATTAAAGATCAGAACAATCTGATTTCTTTCTTTTTCCTAAACATATCAAATAGACCCTTATTATTTCTTTCAACAGCTCTGATAATTGCCTATATGTTGAATAACTAGGCCCCTATCTAGGAACAAAAAACATTATTCATATGAAATAAAGTTTAATTCATATAAAGGATAGATTAACCTCTACAGGAAAACAGATATATCTGGCTAAACTAATGATATCTCCCATAAATTATGTATGAATCTGATAATTCTTTGCATTATTTGATAATTAAGAAGATGTTGGCTTAACTGCATAGACTGGGCTGGAACATTCAAAATCCAATTTTGAGAGCTCTCTCACAAATAGAGTGAGAGTCATGAAAAGAAACTGAATACATTTGAACCTTTTTTGTTGCAGAAAATAAGAACATGATCCTCAGGCTTAGAGGGAAGTGGGCTGTAAGTCTTAAACTAGCCATGGCAACTTTCATGCTTTCCCTACAACACACACAGGACCCTCACATCCCCCCATTTAGCCATGTAACTCTAGCTATCATTTCACTCTGGACTGTGCCTTCTCCAAACAGATAGTCAGATTTCCTTCAGGCACTCAGATAAATATTTTTTTTACTCCAACTTATTCTTGCTATAAATTAATTAATTATAGACAAAGTGAAAGTCAATATAAGTTTTTGTGTACCAATATAAAAGTGAGCCCTTAGTACTGTGTAACTATAAATTGAGTATGTAAAAAGATATCTATAATGCAAATCCCTTTCTGAAAATTTTTCCTCATTGAAAGTTCTTCAGTGTTAAGATAAACAAATTGATTCACATAAACTAAAAACTAACCAGTTATAATTTCAACCAATTAAGTAATTAATACAAATCTTGATTATATCTTTTGTTTCTTTATATCTTCAAAACAAGAAACATCAAAAACTTAAGATTTACCATTCATTCTAAAACAACTTAAAATGTTCTCTTTTTTTTCTACATCAAAGAGGATATATAGGGCATTTTAAAGAATCAGATTCTCACAGCAGAAGTATTTTTACAAAACCTATGCACACTTTCACATTTCCACACTACTTTTAAATATTTTTGTTTTTTGCAATTCGCCCTAATTCACTCCTAATAGGTAGTGTTAGGAAAACTGGAGTGTGAAATTGAGAAGAAAATATAGACTTACATTTCAGAACCTCATCAGACTCAAAACATCTGTGTTTGGTGAGAGAGGTAATTTATTTTCAGTACCCCATTTTGTAAGAATCCTTTTCTTGCAATGAAAAACAAATGAATATACTCGTAATTTTTACCCCATATACAGCATTTCAGTTAAGGATCCATAAAATGGGAAAAAGACAGTATCTTGGTGGCAAATTTGAAATATGACAGAACACTCCTATTTGATCCTGGGAAAGATACATGCACACAGATTGTTTTAAGTATTTCAATGTTCAACTTAGCAAAAGCTAAGAGATTTAGTAAAACATGTCTTGAACAGTGTAAAACATCTCCTTAAGTCACCTGCACACCAATGAGAAGAATTTCATTCAGATTATAATAGTTTTATTAGCTAGAAAAAAACCCTAAAAACAGCAACAAAAGAAGTGGAAATAGGGAAAAGAAATCTGGCTAGGGTCCAGTGCACCATTAAAGAGCCAGATCTCAGACCATCAAGAAGATGAAGGTCAAAGTATGAGAGGTGTCCATAAGGAAATACACAGCCTGGAAAGCTATTATTTAACGTCAGGACAGCTGTTGCCAAATAGGAAGTTCTGTCTACCAACAACTTACATTTTGTCCCAGCGAGAGAATGAGGCAGACTGATGAGGACAGAGTTGAAGTAATCCAGACTACAAGCTTTTATCAAACCAGATGTGGCCATCAACCACATCAATTTCTCAATCACACAACTTCTCAGCCAGTCATAAAGGATCAGTGTGAATTAGCAGGGTTTCATTTGAATCTGGACTTCAGAGATCTCAGTGCTGAATGCCGTATAAAGCAAAAGGAAAAAAAAAAACCAATTCATTCTTTTTCAAAAGGCATCACAAGTTTTTTTTTTATAGTGCTTCAGCACCCACCTATAAAAACGGAACAGCGGTACATCCTCTGTATTTCAAAGGCATTTTGAATTAATTCATTAGAGAGTGTAAACAGATTGATCTATCATAACCAGGACTGTATAAATACCAAAGCCTGAGAGAGAGAGAGACCAGAGTAACTATCTTCTGTCCCTGGATTATGCATGAGGCCACTTGGGTATGCAAGATACTTTAGCTGCAAAGCAGAGCAAAACAAAGCACTGCCACTGAGGATTTCATGAATTAAGATTACAGAAAGCTTAGACAGAGGACAACACCACAGAGAGTTTACATGTGACTTCATATGCAGAAAAAATGACACTGTAACTAACTGGGGAGATTGGGGAGGGAAGAGTAAGGGAATAATATAGCAATACAAAGTACCGTTGACCTATATGGGAAATGACTATTTTGCAGTTAAGTTCAACTTCAGAAAAAATGAGGAATTTTATATTTGGAAAAACAAAAAATAATGAATTAAAAAGAAAAGTATTCCAATATTTTAATTTTATGCTCGACATAGCATTTCATGGGTTTGATTTTATAATATCCTTGATCTATGTCAGATTATAAGTCACATCTGATAAGAAAACAAAATATTGCCTGTATTTTACCATCTGCAAGATGATTTTCATGTAAGATGGAACTTCACAGCCTGATGGTTTCTAATATGTATGATGTTTAAATTCCTAATTACCAGCCAATATTAAGACACACTATCCTATGTATCTGGAGAGGGGGAAGAGGAAGCAATGCTTCAAGTTCAAAGAGTCTCTCTTGGTTTAGCTTCTTCAAGAATATAATCTTTACATGTTCTATTTTGACTGTTCTAGTCTATGGCAGTCAAGGACAAGATGCATCTAAAATTGTATTCCCCAATCCAAAACAAAATCTGTTAATCTATTTTGGTTTTCCAATTTCATTTTGGTTTTCAGTCATTTTAGACAGTCATTTAACCCTCCTCTACCCTTCTCATTAAAATGTCTTATAAATTTAGCTAATACTGGCATATTTATAGCTGAAGTGTTAAAATGTGCATAGAATTAAGGCGATCAGAGGAAATAATCTTAAACAAATGTTACCATAGTATTTGATATTCTACTGGACCAGATTTTATCTTATGGCTTTACTTTACTACTGACTTGGGTCTCTGGTTCCCTTGACACTTTTTGTTCCCCCATTTAAACAATGAAAGATTATCGTACTACATTCTATCAGGTCAAATTATCAAAAGATGAAAACACAACAACAAAAACCCAACCCTCATCTGTAAGTTCATGTTAGCTGAATGTATCCTGCAAATAAAGCACATGCTGATTTCCATAATGGCAGTAATTAGCCATTGGATGAACCGGCCAAGCACTATCTGAGAACTGCTGAGAACTATCCAAACCAGGAACTTGTAAATCAGGAATGATGCCTGATTGGAAATAAAAATTAATCTGAGGAAGTCCTTCATTTCAGTTTGCTTATGAACTCAGATCAGACCAGCCAATTGAATAGCTCCTTCTGTCCTTCATGTCCAAAAATCTGTTCTCTGTAATCATAAAGGGTTTCTTATCTACCTCCCCACTGCCCCTGAGGTTGTGCCACTGCCATGCTGTGATATCAGTAGGGTGTGCTGTGGTATGCTGGCATCAATAGCCATTGGGAGACACCCTCTTATTTTTGGGGCCAACTTTCAAAGGGGTTGCTGCAGCTCTGGGGAGCAGGCTTCCACATGCTGCTTTTTGCGAATTCCTGATGTATTAGCAAGTACCAGGAAACAGATAGTATTTGTCAGTACAACATCGTAAGGTTTTGCCCAGCCTGAGGCTGATTTTGATTTGTGATGGACATTTTCTCTCATTTTGTACTTTTCATCAGGCTTTCTACTGAAGGCTCTCTGAAAATCTCAGCTGAGGCAGCTTTCCTATACAAAAGAGCTTCTGTGCTGCACCATTGCCTGTGGAATGCTCCTTCCTGATGGAAGACCCAGTTGAATGTAACATTAATTTTACTAAAAAAGCTCTTGTACAGCCTGTATGAATGTACTTCTTCCTGACAGACACCAGACACACAGGTGAGCATAAGCAAATGAAAATACATCAATGCTAGCTTCATGAATACTGGTGAAAGATACTAGCGAAACCAGGTTTACACACAGCTAATAATTGATAGGAGTAAGGAAGTGATGAGAAGAAAATGAGCTTAATATATTTGGTATAAATACCTCAGAATAATTATTGAAAGCTGAAGACACTCTGGTGCCATTTCTGGACATTTTAAAGCATTTGAATAACTGGAAGCAATCAAAAAATATGTCTAAAAAATACAAATAATAGTCACCCTATTCCAGGAAAAAATGCTTGAGATTTTAATAATCACTAAAAGGAAGATATTTTGCTGATTAACACAATCAGTGGAGTGGTAAGGATTTCTAAAATCTGCCAGCTATTCTACCAGCATTTCACACTCAATGTTTCTATTGCAATGAGTATGCTGCAAGTTATTCAAAAAACATGTCTGTCTCCATCTAATTTTTGCAAGGTAAGGCAGGGAATGAGACAGACTCTTTAGCTTTCTGTCATTTAAGACAGGATCGGATTCTATAGGTTTGGGTTATCTAAGATGTATGGGAACATGTCTTCCTCAGAGATTTATGATGGACTCTGGAAATTTTTGTAACAGAAATGATTCATACATTTGCCCACCTCCCAGAGAAAAAAAACTGTTTTAATGAGGTAGCAAAAAGTATTCTATTTGACATACCTGTAGTTTAGTACTTCTACAAAAAAACTCAGCATACTGTACATGTAAAGACAAGCACGAACTCTACATTAAAATGGAGACTGTCACTGGGGAAGACAACTATTCAAATTGTAAAAAAAAAATAAAAACAAAAAAGACAATACAGTAACCAGGAAGAGTATTACATGATAAAAGGCCACATATTTTTGTGGCCTTCCAACATTGTCATTTACAGAATATTATTGAGGCAGAAAAATAACCAAGAACATAGAAAATGAGTAAATGTTAATGGGCAGGGGTGAGCGAGAGGAAATCACTGAAAAAAATTAGAATTCTAACCAAGTAGCCTCTTAGAAAACAAAAGAATTTAAAACAAGTCAGTGAACTTCTGAAAAGAAATTCTAAAATTATCTCTATGTCTATACTCTTTCTCAGGAGATTTTGTTTAAAAAGTTCCATATCCAAAATCAAACAGAAAAATGTAGATCTTAGTTAGAAATTTGATGTCCACATATCAGCTTTCCACAGTTAGCTGGGAAAGAATTAGGAAGATGGCAAAATAATCCTTCCATATAAATTTAATTCCAGAGCAAAAAGAAAAACCAAGAACATTCTCCTGAAAGTTACATAGCCCTAATTTTTTGGTTGTACCTTATCTCTAATGAACACTTGAAATTAGAAACTAAGAAGTTGCCTTCCAAAAATACTAAACAAGTACTACTCTCAATGATGTTATGATGANCAGTATATACTTCAGTATATACAATTTTTGGTCCTTTAATGTAAGTCCACATTGTGTATAATTTCTTTAGAAAGTATTATAAATGCTCAGTGGGTAATCAAGTATTAAGGGGACAGGATTAGATTTAGTTTTCATNTGGGGGGGAAAAAAAGTGATCATATTTACAATTATTGGAAAGAACACAAATTCCATTTTAAAGCATGTAAATGTGCTAAACTGCAATATGAGTATAACAATATTAGTCCAGATAGTTCTGGACTAATTGTCTGAAGAGACCGTAAAATTCTGTCTGACTGCAGTCTATGAAATGATTGTGGACCAGACACAATCTCAGAGAACTAACTCTATGTATTTGTTCCCTTAAATTTAAATTTCAGTCTTATATAACATTTTAAAATGCTAGGGAGTTAATAAATGGTTCAGATACAAGGATGGAACAAGACAGCTTAATGACTGTATGTTCACTTGATTTTTTAAGAGGGAACATCTCTGTCCAGAGATGATTTTCAGCACTTTAATCAATGTTTCAGTTAGGTATCACTGACCTTTCATGGCATATGCCCTAGTTCAACCAGAAATAATAAGAGTAAGCAGAATTAACAGCTTCTATTGTTAAGCTTGATCTTTTAAAGGAGAAGGATAAAACACAGGAGCTGGAGTTTAGACTACAAAAGAGAAAAATCACTAAAATACTGTACGGTAAATGTAAGTGATCCAGAAAAGACAAAAATAAAACAAAAAAAAAAACACATCACAGTGACATGCTCTAAAACTAGACAGAATGTGATTCAAACAGAACTTTGCCTTGGAGGGAGCAATGGTATTTATCGCCTTTGAAAATAAGGTGAAAGTGGGTCTTATCACCTCCTTCTAATCAGGAGTAAATCTATAATCCTTCTTTAAGGGTTAATATTTTATTATGTCAGACACCTTGATACTTCTTCATATAGACAACCGGAATCAGTTTTATTTGTTTTTTATCAGCAGACCTATATAGTTGCTGTTTAGCAGCACTTCCATTATACAGTTTTAAGTGATTTAATCAGTATATACAATTTTTGGTCCTTTAATGTAAGTCCACATNTTTGGTCCTTTAATGTAAGTCCACATTGTGTATAATTTCTTTAGAAAGTATTATAAATGCTCAGTGGGTAATCAAGTATTAAGGGGACAGGATTAGATTTAGTTTTCATTTTAGTGTCAAAAAAAAAAAAAGAGAAAATAAGTTACTGTTCCTTACAGTTTTTCTCTGCCTAGATGTCTACAAATATCTTTGTCAATCTTGTTCAAAATATTTGCAGAAAAACTTCTGTATTGAACTCTGATACTACATTTCCACTATAATCTACATTTGTTGTACTTCACGTGAAGTCCATACAAACTAAAGTTTAATTCCAAAGAAGCATAAAGTAATAGAATGTTAAAGGGTTGGAAGGAACTCTAAAGATCATCTAGTCCCAATTCTCCCTGCCTTGGGCAGGGACACCTCCCACTAGAACACCTTTAATCCAGTCTTGAACATAAGACATATTAGTTTCATAAGGTATAGTCCTTCAAGTGAATGTCAAAGTCCAAAAAATACTATTAAGAAAATATTAAGACCAGAGAAGAAATGCTTCTTTAATGCAACTTTCATGTCTTCTCACAGCAAAACATACATAATTCATGCGTAGCTAGAACTGCAAATGTATATATATCTTACTAATAGTTTGGTTTTTGTTCTAGCTCAAAATAGTCTTATAACTCTATTACAGATCATTGTACTTCAACCGTGATCTGTGGAATACCTATGATCCAGATGTCATTAGAAGGAAGGAAAAGAGGGAACCAAACAAAATTAAAGTAATAAATATTTGAAAGTTTAACTTATTTTTTATTGTATTGCCAATGAAATGTATTGAGACAACCATGCACGAGTCAATCTTAACTGTAAAAATGCCCTTCTTGGGTTTTAGAAGTAAAAATGTCCTTACTCTAAAAAGGGATTTTTGTAGTATTTATTTCCAGTTCTTTTACATTTTTAATTGTTTTTAGTGTCTTTTGTTAGTAGACACGTAAACTTATTTTTATTTCAACAGAGCAGATTTGCAGCATCTGAAAATATGTAAATTATTCTGCACAACACATATCTAAGGATGAATTAAGAGCACTGCCAGCTTAATCCACGGGCATTATCAGTGGCACGTATCTTGAGAAGTAGGACAAAAACTGATAATTAATCTCTTATTACAAAATCGCACTCCGAACATCATTAGCAGTGAAACATCTCAGTGCATTCCATCTCCAGTTCTGCTTAATGAGGAGGTCATCAGTGGCAACAACAACATTTTTTATGTATTATTAAAAAAAACCAAACTTATGACAACTTAACAAACCTACTTTGAACAGATGATTTATGATGGTGCATAGAGAAGAAATAATCCACATAAAGATGAAGACAAACAGCCAACCCAACAAGTTAAAATACTTCCAAATGCTTCTTGTGGTAGTCCCAATAAATATCCAACAGTTTGCTTTCTTAGGATCTTTGTGAATTTCAGATATCACATAGAATTGGCATAATGATTTGGACTGGTTGAACATAGGGCTACCTATGTTACAAAAAGTACTGCCAAAGTACTTTGATAATAAGTGCCAAATTACTACCTTTGTCACAATATTTGTTGGAGGAGAAATTACTTTCAGAAGGCTTGAGGAACAAGCTGCTAAGAAGTTTGTAGTTTTCCATCTTTGTTCAAGTTGAAATGCTGCCAGTGACAGTGATCCAAACTACCATAAGGGAAAACTAATACCAAATCAATTTTTTTTTCTGCACCCAGAAAAAAAAGGAGTTTTAATTATAATTTTTTCCAATTAAATATTTCTATTTTTTGTTTGAATTTGGTTTTGCATTAAGATTATTTTACATTTTAGATAATTTTTAACTTTATTCATACTTTATTCCAAAACATTTGTCTAATTTCCAGGTTCTTTTAATCTTCTAGCATATCTCATTCAAAAAGACTTTCTAAATCAATCTCATGCAAGCATTAGAAATTTTGGAGAAGGCCAGTGATATGCAGAGGTGTGTACAGATAGGTTCTTGGAATAATGCAGGTCAGCAGTTTCCTAATAAGAGGACTAGGAAATGGTGGAAACTGTTACTTTGGATAACACAGCTGGGTTAAAATCAAGTATCCATCTATGTTAGTGTACTGTCTCTTCCAGCAATCAACAAAATGTGCCTGGGGGAAGAGTGTAAGAACATGGCAAATACCAAGTGTTTTTTTCCCAATATCATGACACCCTTTAACAATTTGTGCACCAGGCATTCCCTGAAGACACAAGTTTTCCTAATAGTAGATTTTGAGATCTTTTTCTGCCATAAAAGAAAATCAGAAGGAAAATTCCTGCTTAAAAAATCTTGCCATACATGACAGGAAATTATTTGTTTGCCTTTCTCTGTAATCTTATTTACAATAATTCTACAAGAAATGCATGAGGATGAGTAGTTCCCATTAAAGACATGAATAATGAGTGCATACACATGCAAATAAAGAATTTACTGATTTTTTTTTATGGTCTTTTCCCTCTAAATAACATCAGTTCCCTAATTAGGGAGCTGAAATAGTGTCATGTGATTTATAGACCCATCAAAGACTACCAGCAGTAAATAGCAAAAGTGAAAAAACTGCCTTAATCTTCCAGATTCAAACAGATCAACCAAATGGCAAACACTGTTTTTTGCCCAAGTACTCAATAGGTACATATTTTATTCTCACAAGTATATTAGGCAGCTAATACAGAAGTAGAATTATTGACTGTCTCAAAATGCACAAGAGTAAAAAATTAAAGCCAAGTGTAGCTTCATTATTAATGCAGTAATTAAACAAGGTCCATTGGATGAGTAAGATTGTACATAGAGTAATTATTGGAAATTTCTTTTTGGCTTATAATTTCTTACCAGTTATAAAGGTTATTTTTTTCTTTGCTTGTTTTTGTTTTTTT